>VZSF01006211.1:0-63236 GCA_013398295.1 Chionis minor
GAAAAGGAAGCGGCCCCCGGTGCTCCCCGCCCGCCGCCGCCGCGCGTTGCCGCAGCTGGGGCGCGGCGGGAGCAGAGCTCGGTGCGCGGGGCGCTCCGCACCATCGCCCCGCATCGCCCCGCCACGGACCTGCCCGCAGCCCCGGAGATGAAGAGAGTTTGCACGTTGCCCCTCTGGCTCTGGCTCGGCATTGTCTCGGAGGCAGGTGAGACCCCGCACCGCCCCGCGCCGCACCTGCGGGCGCGCTGGGGATGGGGCTGCCCCGGCGGGACGGGACGGGACGGGACGGGACGGGACGGGACGGGACCCGGCGCTGCCCTCCCCTCCCCTCTGTCCCTCAGACCCCGCAGGGACCCGCACAGCCTGCTGCGGCGTCACTCAGCCCGCACGGGGATGTGCTGTGCCCCGGCGCTGCCCGCCCCGGGATCCCCCACATCCCCGACGGGGACAGACACAGCCCATGGTGGGTACCCCAGCCCCGACCCAGCCCGCCCCGGCGTCCCCCAGCCCCGACGGGGACCGACCCAGCCCGCTCCAAGGTCCCCCCAGCCCCGACACAGCCCGCCCCGGGATCCCCCAGCCCCAACGGGGACGCGCCGTGGTACCCGCCCGGGTGTCCCCACCGGCCGTGACAGCGTCCCTGCAGTGAGAGGACGGGACGGGAGGTCCCTGCGGGGTGCGGGGTGGCGGGGGCGAGGCCGGGGGTGAGCCCACGCCGTGTCCGTGCCGCTCGCAGGGAGAAACCGCATCAGGCTCTTGCGGGAGGGATTTCTCTGCGCGGGGAAGCGCCCGGCCGGGAGGGCAGCCTGGAGGCCGGCTCCCTGCGCTGTTTGTTTATTTTTTCATGCGCAGAGTCATTAATTTGTGAGTGCCGGGCAGCGCGTTGGGGAGGAAGGCGCGCCGAGGCGGTGGTCCATGCGATGCCGTCCAGCCTGCCTCTCCCAGCCGGTCACTGGCAGCTCTGGTCCGCTTGGGAAGTCACCCAAGGCACATCCCGGTGAAATGCTTTTCCTTCCCGTAGCACTTCTGGGGCAAAAGGCTGTTGGGCAGTGAGTTAAACCCCCTGGCTGTGGCTTGGGTCAGGTGGATGTGGGACCGTGGCAGAGAGGGGGCTGCAGTGCCCTTCCGGGAAGCAGAGACCGCGGGGCAAAGGAGACTGGGGTGGGCACTGCCAGCGCTGCGGGGACAGGGCACCAGCCCCACCAGTTTCCTGCAGGGAAGCTCCTGCTTGCACGGGTAAAGCATTTACAGCCCGGATCAGAGCGAGACTGACAGAAAGTTAGTGACGCTGGAAGCTTGCAATGTGGGGAGATGAATTTTGGGAGCATAAATAGAATTTTCTGTAGCCTCAGCTCAGTGACTCACTGTCACCAACGGCGTTCGCTGCCATCGTTGAAGTGAGCTCACCGGAGGGCTGCAGGTCTGGCTGCAGAGGTGCGGCGCGGACAGCATCACCGTCAGCGGCACCGTCATCCTGCTCTGCCCAAAATGCCGCTGACGGCTCTGGTGGCACGGGGCTGAAGGACCCACAAGGCTGCTGGAGCTCAGGGGGAGCTGCGGGAGGCAGGGCAGAAACGGACCTGCTGCGGGTGGCATCGCGGCAGGAGCTGCAGCTGTTCAAAGCTCTCTTGTTAGCAATTTGTAAAGCATCATGTAGCCGTTCTCAGGTTCTTTGATCTCCCGGAGGTGCGGGGAGCGGTGCCTGGGAGGCTCTGGCCAGCGCGGCTGTGTGAGGTGTGGGCCTCGGCAGCACGGGGCTGCGCAGAGCTTTGAAGCTCCCCAGCGCTGCCTGATTAGCGCAGCGCCGAAGGACGGTGCGGAGCTCAAGTCGGGGACTGTACCCTGGGGATGTGCTGCCTCTTCTTCTCTTCTACCTGAGACCAATTTGTCAGCGCGTAAAGCGTCCACAAATTCCTCATTAACCACAACCCCAGCCGGGTGCGAGTATTGGCTCCCCTTGGAAGCAGGGACGGGCATGTGAGACTGTTCCACCTGGGAAGGGTGAAATACTCATGTTGGGATCATGAAAGGTTTGTTCTGGCTCTGGGTCCTGCGTCCTGCTTGTTCTTGCCCGCTGGTACCTGGTTAAACAGGCCAGTGCTAGGAGGGGATGCCGTCTAAGAGCACGCAGCCTCTTCCTACATCCCAGCTCTGCCCTGCTCCCAGGATGGAGTGGTGTTGGGGAGCAGCCCTTTGCAGGTGGTGGGATGGGGGGAGCAAGCGGAGGTTCAGCCCCAGCGTCCCGAGCACCTCGGGGTAACCTTTTGTGGATGGCGATGACAGCGTCTGCTCCCTGAGCCGCCGCGCTCCGGGCGCAGAGCAGCGCTGACCACCCCCCAGCCAAATAATCCCGTTGGACACTCTGGCTTGCCACTTCCAAGAGCACATGCCCTTCGCTTGTGCAGCACCTGAGCCCATTACGCCAGCTGCCACCGCCTGCCCTCTGAGATCACGCAGACCTCCCCGGCCGGGTGCTCGGACAGCCCCGCGCCGGCCATGTCAGCAGCAACATTCCCCTTCGCAGCTGGGATTTGAAGCGGTTGCTTTATTGCAAGTAATAAACACGGGCCATTTCAGCAACACCCCTTCCCGCGAAAGCCCGCGAGCACGCGGCAAACCCCGCTCTGGCTTAACCCAGTGGCTTGGTGGTGATGAAGCAGAGCCAGGGCCTCCAAGGAGGAGGTGGGTGATGAGGGATGCAGCCCGTGTTCCCCGAGGGCTGCTGGGGAGGGGGCAGCCGCGGCCCTTGTGCCCCGCTGTCTGCTTAGGGACAATTTTGGATAAATGGGCTGCAACTACCGCCCTGGGAATTGGCTTGGCCACGCGAGCCCGTGGCTCGCTGCCTGCACAAACAGCCATGAGGGTGTTTGTTGCTGAGCTCAATTTGACGTCTGGTCAGGGGGACACTCCCCTGGCAGCACAATGTCCCTGGCCAGCACGGGCCGAGCAGGAGAGGACTTTCTCCAGTGTGTCCCACCCCACCCCGCTGCCTCTCTCCCGTGGGCTTTTTCCACGTGGGATCGCTGTCCCCGGGGGGTGTCTCAGCCTCGTGTCGGTGCGGTGTTTTCCAGGGAAGGCGTGGGAAGGGCAGGTGCTCCCAGTCAGCCGGGAGGGAACAAGCTGTTCCCAGCGTCCCGGGGCAGTTCCTGGGGAGGGAAAGGGAGAGTGGGATCCCACGGGAACGGCGGCAGGAGGGAGCTGTGGCCAGGCAGCAGTTTCTCCAATGCTGTATGGGGCATCTGTGGTGCTCACAAGGTCTCTGCAGAGCAGCTGCTGAGCAGGAGGGGGCTCTTGATGGTTCCCTGGGCCTCCCTGGATCTCGGCAGCTTTGGGGAGCAACATGAGCCCTGGTGATAGCACCCACCTCACCCAACTTCTCCCCAACCACTCGAGCTGGTGCAGTGGTAGCGTTTCCAACTGACCATGGCCTCCCTGTATTCAGCCTACTGGACTGAAACAGCCCCAAGCAATGGGGACAAGGTGGGGGGCTTCCTCACCGCCAGTTTGGGGGGGGGACACTGTGTATTTAAATGCCATGGAAGAAGAAAGCTGCAATAAGCTCAGGGTGATGGGCATATTGCGAGGGGGTCTTGTAGGTGTGGGGAGAGAAGCAGAAAGCCCTGTGATGGCCAGACCCTGCAGGCTGCGCTGCCCATGGAGGGTGGGGAGCCGCAGCGGAGGAGCAGTGGTTATGGTGGTTTCCGTGTGAGGAATGACTAAACTTTGAGGGGATCTTCCGCTCAAAAGACGGGAAAGACGGGACGGGGCATTGTGACAGAGGGCTGCAAAATCACAGCTCACCTGGAGAAGGCGGTTCCTGGCGGGTTCCCATGCTGGGAGGATGAGGAGCATGGCAGGGGGCTGGTGCCTTGTTGCACACCGCTGTGCAGTGGTGGAGCTCCTCACCATGGGGCCTTGTGGGTGTTAGACATTTGCCTGGGCCCAAAGGTAGTCATGCATGGAAAAATAATGGGCGTTTGCAAGGGAAATACCTGCCAGGTGGTTCTTTAAAGCCAAAGGTCCCCTTTCCCACCCTGGACTGTGAGCCAGAGGTGCCCAGCACCATGTTTCGCTTTGACCTGCCCCAGGCAGCTCCTGCAAATCTCCACCCAGGAAAGGGGCAGCAGAGCCAGGCAGACATCCCCCAGAGGGTCCCGCACCAGCTGGGTGCCACGGGGGGGAGGACTGCGACCGCCTGGTGCGTGCCGGTGTCTGCTGGGGAGGCCAGAGCTGAGCCTTGCCCTGGGCCAGAGCTGGAATTGTCTTTTGTCCTTCATTAGGAAAAGAAATACTGCTGCAGCTGCACTGGCATCTAGTGACTGGTTAAATGAATTCCAGGGTTTTTATTGCCTCTGGCTATCCCAGACCTTTGTTTCTTGTTTCACGTTGTTAAAAGAGAGGGTTAGCCAGGTCCCAGGGGGGCTTTTTCTCTCTGGTCAAAATAGTTCTGATGTTTTCGGCACACAGTATTATTGCCCATCTGCGGTGCCCCATTGTTAACGTAAAATAGTGGAAGTGGAGATGGCCTGTGGTCAAGTCGGCGAGGAGGCACGAGCCCTTGAGCCCAGCACGACCGCTCGTTTTGTTGAGTGGCTGCGGGCAAATCGCTCTGTCTCTAGGTGCAAGTTCAGCAGAAGGAGGGTGAAAACCTGGCCCCGCCACAGCCGGTGGTGAAACTCCCACTGAGTTTTATAAGCTGAGGATATTAAGCGGGGAGTCTCTCCTGGAGCCGTTTCCCTGCTGAGGTAGCAGAAACAGGTTTCAGCCAGTGACTTGTATTTCACCTTACAACTTCTCCCACGTGTGAATTGTTTTTATTGCTGCGTTTCTGCCCCCTCCTGCCAGGGTGAGGGTCTCCAGTGCAGGCTTCGCGGGCCAGACCTGGAGGTGCCATGGGATGGACGTCATGTGTTGAAGGAGGATCGGTTTAGGGGGTCAGAGAAAGACTCCAAACTGGGGAAACGCAGGGAACAGGGTGGTGGGGAAAGGCAAGAGACACTCCGAGCAAGCGCTGTGGTCTCCCCTTCTCTGAGCGTGTAATAACCAGGCGGCTGCTGCTCCCTGCTCTGCTTCTGTGCAGGGAAAGGCAGGAAGGACCCCAGGGATACCCCCGGGAAGGACCATGAGAAAGGGCTGAGGAGGTTGCAGATCCTTCAGGTCTTTACCCGCCGTTAGTGATGGGCAGAGCCCTGGAGTGAGCAGAAAGAAAGAGGAGATAAGATTTTACCTGTCTGCAGCAGCTAGTCCGGACCTGGTTACAACTCTCGGCAGAGCCTGGAAAACCCCCGGGAGGTTGCAGAGGGCTTAGCAAGAGAAGCAGCTCGGCCCTGCTCCCGGTCTCGGCGCGCGCACAGAGGGAAGCGATCAAAGTAGCCCAATGATGCTTTTGGGACCCGTTGCTGCCGTGCGAGGTGTAGCCACCCACCCGCGTGCAGGCGCGGAGGGGTTAAGCCTTCTCCCGGCCGTGGCTCCAGTTGGCTGGGCGAAGGCCAGCCAGTGCGCCGCGTCCGCCCGCCTCAGTCTGCAGCGCTAGCGCCGGTGACGCGGCGCCCGTGTGCCATCCCGCCGCAGCCATGCCCCACAAAATGGCGAGGGCAGGCTCCGGGGGCTGGGGCATCCCCCTGCGGAAGGGTTAAGCGAAGACGAGCCGTGCCGATGCCAGGCTGGGTGTTCAGGTTCTCCCTTGGCGGAGGTCAGTGGTGGTTCATGGGAAAGGAAAAATTGGCAGCTGGGCCGGATGTCCCTGCATTTCCCCTCTTCCTGCAGCCGCCTGAACGACGTTCCTTATTTAGCTTTCCTGACGGACAGGAGGAATCTGATGGCGGAAACTGTCACTGCCTGATAACAGCTCAGGGACCCCTTTATGATGGGCGGCACGGCAGGGAACAGGGCAGCGCTGCTCCTCGCCGGGAGGAGAGAGCCGGGCAGCCGGGGCTGCCCTTTGCACCGGGTTTTTGTGGGCGGCCGCGGGTAGGGAGGGAATAGCGCTGGCAGCCCTTCCCTTTGTGCTGGTTTGTGTACAAACCCCCTCAGTGCTATTTAAAAGACTTTCAAGGCCAAGAAGGGATGGCATGTACCTGTTAGATTGGCTTTTTTTTGGTCTTCTTTTTGGTGAGGCAAATGAGCTGGTGGAAAGGGCTATGGATGGGGAGAGGGGAGGCATGGAGCAAAGCCGCCCTGCCAAGGTCTGAGACCAGGTGAGGCTTTCCACTCGCTGGCAGTGAGGATGGGAAGAGCAGCTGGGACTGGGGTGCATCGGCAGGAGCTGGGAGTGATGGCCATTGCCAGGAGTTGAGCATGCACACCAGTACTGGGACCGGCTTCCATACAACGATGCTCTGACCGAGCAGATAAACACTGCAAAAGGGATGTTACTGTATGTTTTATTGTCCCTGGCTTTCTCTCCATAGAAGATGACATCTTGCTAGCGTCTGAGCCATTCTCCTGTATGTGCCCATGGTGACCAGCCCCAAAAACCACAAAAGGTCCTGAAATACAGCTTGTATTTCAATATATCCATTGATTATTATCTTGCATCTGTGGAGGCCACCAGGCTGCTCCCATACCAATAAGAGCATTGTTTCCATGGCAATTAATGTATTTAAAAAGGGCAGAATGTACAGCAAGACTGTATTTTTTTAAAGAGCAAGCCCTGAGCAAGGCAGCCCTTGCCACCGGGCTGGACACCGGACGCTTAGTTTTACTCTGTGCAAGGCGCTGAGCTTTGTGTTGGGATGCAAAGGTCTTGCTACAGCCTCGCAGCCCCGAGATCACCGGTCCTCTGCACCTCAAGGAGTTTCGTGTTCCATGGGGTGGTTAGAGCTGTGTGCTCCAAAGTGCGCGTCTGACCGCTTCAGCTTTAGCTGAGCAATAGTAAAAAATTTCCCCGTAAGACTGAAGACCTCAGCAGGAACTCACAGAGGCTGTTTCTTGCTCTCTGAGCGATCCGCTATATGACCAGGTCACCTACCTGAGCATCCCTGAGCTGCAGGATTGAGGTTTAGGTCATCAAGATATGCTGGTAGCGCAGGACCAAATGCTTCTCACTTCAGCCAAGTTCAAACTCCGTTTTTTATTTGCTTTTTGTCATCAAGCAGCAGAGGCAGGGAGACGGGTGCGACGGGAATTGCTGTATTTGTGTTTATGTATTGCTCTATCAGTGCCACAGGTGTGTGCAAGGCTGGTGGACCATGGGAAGGAAGCAGGAGCTCCTGCCTCAAACCTCTGTGTACATTTTGGATGACCAGGGTGGGGATGTGGTACCCATGGGGGTAACAGGGCGTTGCATCCTCGTGGCTGTTCTGAGAGAGAAAAAGCAGGAAAATTCATAGCGTGAGTTATTTGTTTAAAACGATGCGTGTTTCTTCTGGTGTCACTTCCTAACATGATGCACAGTTGCCATTGCAGCGAGGTGAGTTAACTTCCTCCTGTACCTTCCTGGGCAGGACTGATCTCACCCAGTCCCTCGCATGGAAGTCTAGAGTATAGCCTAAGGCACTTGCTGTACAGTCAGCGGGAGAAGCAGGGGATAAAGGCTTTTTTGGAGGCCCTCCATCCCATCCTTAAAGAGGTGTTTAAGGAACTGCCTTTGGGGAGGTTCTCGAGGGCTGGCTGAGACTGCTCGCAGCCTGCAGGGTGTCCGCAGGCACGCGTGTCCCCAGGGACCAGCAGTGCCTCTCTGCCAGACTGCATTTCACCTGCAAACCACCCTCTTCCTCACCGGCCACCCCAGCTTCCTCCACTGGGACAGCCTGCAGCTGTACGAGGGGACGGGCACGGTGCGGCAAAGGGTGAAACGAAAGAGCAGCATCAACCAAAACAACTGGTGGCCCCAGTCTCGGGAGATGTGGCCAGGAGGAGGCTGGGAGGTAGTGGGATCATGTGGAGTGAGCAGTAGACAAAGGAAGGAAGTTTTTATTACTGGGCCAAATCCTGAAGTCCTTCAGTTGTATTTAGGCCAATGTCTCAATGACTTTAGTGGAGACTGGTCTGAGGAAAGAGAGAAGAAAGGGCTTCAGGATCTGGCCCCTGAGTAATTGTGTCACGTGGGAAGCTTATAAAGAATTTCCAAGCTTATGATGGCTTTCCTGAGCGGCCGGCGCTAGCCAGCGAGCAGTGCCCATGGCAGCCAGGCCCCCTGCCTGGGTCACCGTCCCTTTCCTCTCTGGGGACGCAAAGCACCCATCCTGCAGCAGGTTCACCATTTCGGCCGCTGGCAGCGCTTAACAGGGCTCAGCAGACCCCACGGGGCCCAGCCAGGTGCCCCGCGTAGGGTAGTGGCTCCCAGGTGTGAAATGTCTGACTGCATGTTCATGAGACCCAGGAGACCCATGGAGGGTTTCGTAGTCCTCCATCAGCTTTCTGAGTTACATGGGCTCTTTCTGTGGCAGGGAAGTCTGCAAAAGGTTTACTGGTTTCATACGTTATCCCCAAAAAGCTACAAAAAGCGCAGGGCTGTGTAGCAGAGCCTGGAAAACCCTCCATCCATTTCCCTGCATATGGAAGGTCCCGCGTTGGCTGGGGGCAGCGTGTACATGTCTGCGGAGAGACACACGTGTGCTGACAGTGGGGTTTGACTCCAGGTTCATCTGTAACTTGTCTTCCCCATTTCTGAAATACTGCCGTCTGCTGAGAGGGATGTTAGATATGGTGACCTAAAAAAATAAATACTGATAAAAGTCAGGGTCAAGTCAATAGTTTCCATGGACAACAGTAAATCTTGATATTTACTGAGGCAAGAAGTTTGGGCACAAATTGTGGTTTATACTCAGATTTGGAAACGGCCAGCTCCGAGTGATGGCAGCAAGCAAAATTGCATCCAGCAGAGGTGACGGCATCCAGTGCCCACAGAAATCCATCACCCACACGCTGGGTTGTCCCAGCCTGAGCAGAGTCCCCAGTGAGGCGTAATTTGGTCTAAGTGGCCATCATCCCTTCATCATGCTGCAGCGCTTCAGCCCTTGGGAAGCAAAGGGCAGAAGTTTAACGGCATGTCCCAAAAGTGTGGGGGCTGGCTGCAGTGCAGGATGCTCCCGCGGGAGACGCATGTGTTCACCCCAAGAACCTTCCCGTGCCGCTGTGCAGGCAGCGTGTTGTCCTTGTGCTGGAATGAAACATGGGGGAAGCAACCGCCTTGCCTGCAAACGGAGTGACCCAGCAACACCTTTGTGAAGCAATTTAGCTAACGTAGCGTGCGTCTGGCCTGATGACTCCTTGTTTGGTTTGTTGGTTGTTGCCAAACTGTCAGATTCAGCAGGTCCTGGGCTGTATGTGCTGGCTCTGACAGTACCTCTGGTGCTGGGATGGGGTTGGGGCGTACCCCATTCTTCATCTTCTCCCTGTGCCGTGATGTCCCAGCGCGGAAGTGAAGGGGAGCCACAGCATAACCCGTACTGCCCCATTCTGGGCAGACAGGTTCAGACCCCAGTGTGTGTCCCCTCGGGTGACAGTGTTGCATTAGCATTTTCCCATTTGGTCAGGTAGATCCACCACATTTGGTTGCTCGTGTGCCGCGAGGACTAACACAGACAACCAGAAGGCATGGGTGGTAGCTTGATGTCCCCAGATTGAACACGTGAGGATGGGGTTTGATGTCCCCCAGACCTCCTGCATTGTATGAGGTAGGAACCTTTCCAGCATGGGTCACGCTGGAATTGTGCCCAGCCCAAGATGCGATGCTCACCACCATGGTGCCTGCATTGTCCACTGTTGCCCTTCCACGACGCTCGGTGTTTCACAATATTTATGGCCGTTCCTCACCCTTGGCTCCTTAGATAAATAAAGCCTAATGCAGCCTGAGGCAGTTAATCCCTGGCTCTCCAGCCTCCCAGCAATAACAAGGCCTGGGTGGCATTTCAGAGAATGCCCTGGGGCAGAGGGGGAGCGCCAGGATCTATCTTTTATACGGTGGTGGAAATACAAGCCTGACTTCATTGAAGGTAAGTTGTGTTGGCCGGGCTAAGCTCCTGCTCAGAGGTTGTAGCGGTGATGGAAGGCAGGAGACTCTGCGCAGCGCTGGCCTCGCAGTAACCTTTGCCAAAAGAAAAACACTTCTTCATACAATAGTAGATTTAAAAAAAAAAAAAAAAGAAAAATAAACAGGGCCCCATGTGAACTTAGGAAACCTGTGCTGGCATGAGGAGAGATGTGCATGGTGAAATGGCCTGAACAGCACCTGGAAGGGCTCTGGCCCCCAGACCCACATTGCTGGGAATGGCAAAGGGCCCATGGCTGTTCTCAACCCCTTGGTCCAGTGTAGTGCCGAAACAGCCCCACTGCCAAATGGCTTCTCCTGCCTTTTCAGTCCAAGCCAACACGTCTTCCCTTCGTTCGTGCCTTGGCTTTCCGTGGGGCTGGGAAGGCCATCCCCAGCCTCACCCACGGCTCTGAGCGCCAAGTATCTTGCGGGCACCAAATAGGGACAGCCAAGGAAGTGGTGTGTTGTCTTTTTAGCACAATTTCCCCGTTAGTACTTGTGCTCCTTTGGTGGAAGTCATTAGCATGTGTAAACGCTTCCTTCCCATTGCGTCTGCTTGCGTGCTCTCCCCGCTGAGCTGCGTGGCAAGGGAAGCACCTTTGAACGGGAAAACAACAGTCAACTTCTGACTACTAACAAGAGAGTAACTGGGTTCTTATGAAACTTGGTAACCCTCTTGTAAACTATTTTTAAAAAGTAGCATAAGGTGTTTTAGCTTCCTGGCCTTCAAATCGCACCAGAGTCCAATATTGCCATTTAGGCTGGGTGTTTCATCATAGGAATTGTGCTATGATATACAAAGTGTGACATTTCCAGCTCAGCCTTTCTTGGAAGGGAATTAAATGAGCTTCATAGCTGTGTGAGGGGTGTTATGTGGAGGTGGAGAGAGAAATCTGTGCAGATGTTAAACAGCCAACTAATCTCAAGTGACGCGAATGCCCTGATACACTTTGGCTCTCGGAGATGATGATTATCATCTCCTGCTGCAGCGGGTCCTGGCTTGTGGTCACAGCTCTGCGCCAAGAGAAACCGAGAGCATGTGTGTTTGTAACTTGCCATCGATGCCCCAGGCAGCCCCGCGGGGCCAGCTTTCCTCCCAGTGCCCTGAGTCTTTCCATCTCCAAGCCTCTGCCTGGCAGGGAGCAGATGGGATCACTGTCCTGGGGGTGAGGAGCAACCCAGCAAAGCCCTACGTGGGGGGAGAGTTTGCTGTGCTCTCAAGAGCCCATCCCTCTTGGGGATCCTGAAAAGAGCAGAGTAAGATTTTTACTAACCACACCAGGGAAGACTTTGGGGTTGGCCAGCTCTAGCTGCTTTCAAGGATGGAAGAAAGCTGAACTGTGCAGTGTTTTCCAGGAGGATTGAAATTTCTTATCTCCTGTGTTGCTGTAGATGCGTTCACCCCAGGGAGCTGCACCTCTTGTCCCGCTCGTGCGGATGTCAGGAGGGCTCTTAGATCTGCAGCAAGTGCTCACAGCTCTTCCAGCAGCTCTCTCTGCTTGTGCACGTCTGACCTCGTACCTGAGGTTTCCTTCCTCTGCCGCTACCTCTGATGACTAATTCTCCTTTGAAGAGCCTGTGCCTGTGATCTTCCTGCCTCCCCTCGTGCCCACCCCGTCGGAGGCAGCAGAAGGGGTCGTGCAGATGCGCGTGTGCGCACGTGCGGGTGTGCATGTGAGAAGCTGCGCCGTGGAGGAGGGTCCGTGCTCTCCTGCTCCCCAGGCAGCACCTCTCTCTTGCCTGTGATCACTCTTCCCTTTGCTTTTCTTTAATTATTATTATTATTTTTAGATTATACTTGATGCTTTGATGATCAGGAAGTTCAGATTCCTCCTGCACTGTGTTTGTGCTTCCTCCTTTCTGTGCCCATCCTCATTTAATGTAGCTTTTTCATGTCATGTTGGCTCTGGAATAAACCCATTTTCTTTCTTCCCTGTTATCTTTCATTAGAAGGAATAAGGAATCCTCCTTTCTTGCTCGAGTATTTTTTTTCCAAGCCAAAGCAGCCCAGTTCCTGCTGCCCTACCCTTTGTGGCTCAGGCAGGGATGGAGACACAGAGGCTGCATAACAGGCTTGCAGGGAGCCTGGAGCAGATGGGGAATTGCATCCAGGTTTTCCAAGGCCAGGATAATCATCTAATTGCAAAACTGTTTTTTCCCACTTACCCTGTTCATCAGCGTCTCTTGCACTCAGCAGCTGGAGGTCGACGTGAGGATGGGTTGTGCTGCAGAGGAGAACAGGCACCGCCAGCTCTAGGGCAGCTGTTTGGTTTGAGGGCTCCGAGTTGATTTCAATTCACAGCTAAGTAGCAAACATATGGATGCGAACTCCAGGGACACGAAGATGGAGGAGCAGGTCTTTTCCGCTTGGCACAGTGCCTCCCAGTCCAGCTGTGTGGCTTGCAGACCCCAGAAAGCCCGGTGTGGGCAGCCTGGCTGCGGGCTCTGCTTGCGTGGGGAAAACTGGCCCCGAGTGGGGCGTGGGGATTTCTTCAGTGTCCTGCTCAGCCTGTCCACAAGCCAACAGGCTTGGGAAGAGCCAGACTTCAAAGGCCAGCAATTAAGCCCACACACGTCAAGGAAAAAGCAAACCTGCGATTTGCCTTTTTTCTTTCCAAATGCTGCTGCCCTTTTCTCTCTGTGCTCAGTGCCAACCCTCAGGCTCAGTCTGACTTCCCGGTCAGCTGCCTCTGCCTCCTCATCTCCTAGTGAGAGTTGGATGCCGAGGCCTCCCTTAGCTTGACCTCCATCTTCCCCCAGCAGCACATCTGTGGCTTGCTTCAACGGGAGCTTCACTTGAGTCTCTGGGAACAGCTCATGATGGAGCCGTCGTTAATGGTATCTAAACTGAGGGTCTCCTCTCTGCTGCCTCTCAGGCTTTTCCCTTCCTCTGTGTCCCTGCAGCAAAGCCCTGGTGCTGCGAGTGGAAGCCCCTGCACAGGCACTGCGGCTGGTCCTGGCTCTGCCCGGGCTGTCACCAGCCTCAGCGTGGGCAGCTGGGGCTGTGGGAAAGGGGACGATGCCCTGGCGTGGGCAGGGGGATCCTGCCCTGATGCTCCTGCTCTGTTTCGGCAATGGGCGGTTGTCCTGGTTCCGGCAGGGACAGGGTTAATATCTGGCACAGCACAGGTATTCCACACCACGTGACGCCATTCCCAGTATTTAGGGGGAGCCGGCCGGGGAGGGGAGTTCCCAGTTTGGGAGCGGGCGGGGACGGTCCGGGTCCGGTCGGTGCGCGTCGGTACGGTACCCCTATTTATACATTCCTCTGTCAGTACTATTGTTGTTTTGTCAATTTTTCTTTTTTTGTTCTGTTAAATTGCTTTTTATCTCAACCCACGAGTTTTTGCCTTTTTATTCCTATTTTCCCTCGCTGCTGCGAGGTTTGGGTGAGCCGCCGCGTGGTTCTTTGTGCCGGCTGAGGCCAAACCACGACAGCGGTTTAGAGACTCCTAGAGCTGGATGTCTCACCTGGATTACTGTGTGTAAGAGCTGGTGGTGACTTGTCCTCTAGAAGCTTATCCTCTCTTTGGGAATCTCTCTGTAGGTATCCCACACTGGCAAAATCCACAGTTTAACTGTTGCGTAAAAAGGTACTTTGTTGTCTGCCTTGTAACTCCATCAGGTACAGGGTGAGAAGCAGTGGATAACAACTTCGTTTAGTCGTTTACCCTTTGTCACTGTATGGGCTGTCATTTCTTCTCAGTGGCCAAAGATGTCTCTTTAGTGTCCCGTGGGTTTGCACCCACTGCTGCCAGAGGTACCCCAGCCCAGTAAAGCCCCCAGGGTTGCACCTGGATAGACACGGGGTGGAATTAAACTCTGAATCCTGCAATGGTCAGGCAGCTCCTGAGCAATCCCAAATGGGTTAACTGGCAGTAGCAGCAGTAGAAGCTTTTCCCAAGCCACTTGCCCAGAGATCCCAGGGACCACGTGGGGATGTCCCTGACCCATCCTGGCCATCTATTTGGGCTGGCAATGCCTGTCTGCCAAGGTACCAGATTTGGAGCAACATTCATTTCACATGAGCTGTGGACCATCCACCTGTGATTGCGTTCCTTCAGGTTAGAGGTGTAATGAACGGTGCTAATTTCTGTTACCGGTCCCCTAAAGCCATCCGATCCCTCTGCTCTTTCTACGCCACGTTAATCACATCCTGCGGGGGTAGAGAATGTAAGCAGGGCAAGATTTTGAATGGAGTAAATTAAAAAAGGAAGAGAAGCAACCTGACAGTCCTTAAGATGTGGGAGGATAATTTTAATTGAGTTTTGCAAGGGTTTAGCCATGCAGTTAATAGGGGCCACTGGAAGAGGGGTGGCTGTGTATGCTAAGCAGGGTGGTTCGCCCCAGGCTCCTGCAGAGCCGCAGCCATGGCAGTGGGAGCTGCCACAGGCATTTTGGCAGGTCTGAGGATTTCTGCCCCTCAGGGAGTGAATCCTGTGGACAGAATAGGTCCTGTTCCTGTCTGAAGGCACTGGGCTCCCCCTCCCCTCCCTGCGCATCCCGCTGAGCCGGAGCTGCCCTCCGAAATGTCAGGGAGAGGAAGCAATCCTTGGCTTGTTAGTTTCTACAAGGAAATAAAACACACAGATGGCTTGAGCATCCTCTATCTCAAAGGCAGGAAAAGGATTCTCCGGGCAGGAGCGGGCAGCCAACAAACCCAGAGCGACGCAGGGAATGGGGGACCAAACAAAGCAGTGTCTGGCCAGCCCCTGGCCAGCCGCAGAAAGGGTGGGCCGGCAGCCCGCCGAAGGGGAAGCGAGCTCTCTGATGTGCGGAGCATCCCTCACCCCAGCGAGAGCAGCAAACAGGCGGCTCCCCTGGGGCGCGGGGAGGCTGCTGACAGCAGAGATCCTGGAGGAGGTCTGCAGGGTGGCCCCGGCTGACCCGCTGCCCCAGGCCGGACATGTGGCTACCTGACAGAGGCTAACTTTGGCTCAGGACGCAGCCTCTCGGGGAGGATGGAGTAGGGAGCGAGCGCGGGGGGGTATAGGGAGAGGAAAGACGGCAGGAGACAGAAATGCAAACATGGCCTGACAGTCATGGGGCAGGGGGAGGGGAGGAGGAAAAAGCAGGGTAAACCTGGCAGGATGGAGCAGGAAACCGGGCTGGAGCGAGGCAGGGCGATGGTGAGATAGTGCTTCCTGCGGAGGGAGAAAGGCAGACAGATAAACACTCCCAGACAGGCACTTGCTGACCCCTCTTTGGGATGCTTTGGGATGACGTGGTGGCAGGTCCCTAGGGCATCGGTGGCTGTGCCCGTGCAGACCGGAGTCCCAAAAGCAGGTGGCAGCATGGTGGGGTGTTGGACGTAGCCATGCTCTGCTGCCCGGGGGCAGCTGGCTTGTGAAATACTCTGATTTAAATCCCTGCCTGGAGGCACCAAGGGACCACGACTGAAGGATACAAGGGTCACTTTGCTCCTGAGGACAGCCCAGCTCTCTTGAAAGTGACTCCTGCTTTTGAACTCCTCTGTTTCTGTCCCTGATGATGCTTCTGGCTTGGAAGTCTAAAAGCTGAAGGAGCCCAGAGGGCTCATGACTTTCATTGCCTCGTTCCCCATCAGTGTGTGTGGTTATAAGATTTTTGTGCCTTGCCGGGAAAGAACCAGTTAATTGAAGTTTATGAGCACTGAGAGGCTAAACAGGCCTGTTGGGGTGTATGCATTGAGGCCAGAGCAGCCTTTCGGAGCTTGTGGGGCTGTTTTGCCGGACCCGCGGATGCTGGATGCGCAGCCGTACTGCTGTGGAGCGCCAGGGGCTTGGGGAGCAGAGAAAAATGCCTGGCCTCGTGGTGTGGCTGGTCTGGCTGTGGCTTCCTTTGCTTGTGCTGGGACCAAGCTGCCGTCGCATGATGCACCGCTCACATCTCTGCCCACCCCATCCCTCTCCCCGCTTGGCTGGCAGGCAGGGGGATGCTTCAGCTGGGGTCTCCTCTGGCCACAGGTGTTGAGCTGGGGGACAGCCCTGATTTTTGTGTCTCCCCAAATGTGCTGTCCCTTTGGACACACATCCTTCCTCCTCACATAGCATCACTGCGAGACCCATATTGCTTAGGGCATCTCCAAGGCTGGTGCCAAGAAAAAAGCACTTCCACCAGCCCTGGTGACCCCTTCCTCAGCCCTCATATTGGACCTGGCTCGGGGAGCTCCTGACTTACCCACAGGTACCTCAGGGTACAAGTTAACATCTTGTTATACTTTTGATGTCGGATAGGAGAGATCAGACACCCAGTAACGATTATCACCTCTGTGTGAGTGTTGACTGAGTTCCTATAATTGTTAGTCCCTTGCATCCCCTGAAAGAGGACAGTCTGCCCTGGCTGGAGCCAAGGAACATCTGATGCTTTGGGAATATCCTCACAAAATGGTGAGGGCGCAGATCCACCACACTTCGATTTGATGAAATTTCAGGGCTTTGAGGTGTGTGGATGAAAATCTCCAGACCAGGGGAGTGTTGTCTCATCATCAGCATTGCCGGCTGTGAGAGGAGGAAAGGTGTTTCCTTGGACCTGAATGAGCTGTTGGTGTGTGGAGGCGCATGGCTGGGACAGCGATGCTGCTGTAGCACAAGGCAGGGCGCAGAGGGGCTGATCCTGCACAGAGGAGCACAGCCCCTGTGTTTAACCCTTCTGGGATAGGTCTGAAGCAATGGTCAACCACAAAAGAACCCCATAAAAAGAGGGACCTGCTTCCTTTACCCGTGCAAATGCATGGTTTGGGGGGGATTTCCATCATTACGGTTTTTAATTTATTCATTGCTTCAGCCTGTTTCCACCTTGCCCACAGACCCCTTCAGCACTCTCCGTTTTTCCCCTGGTGCAGGCTGCTGAGCAGAACCTGCTCCATTTCGGTGTGAATTCCTGCCATGGTTTGGGGCTCGCCCTGCCCACTGTCAGGCTGGAGAGAAAACACCTGATGTTTCATCCCCATGTTGGCCGGAGCCTGCCACTCATTTCTCAGCCTTGTGCGATATCTCACCTCTCTGCAAAACCAGCCTTCCTCCGTGCTGGCAGCACTGGGAGGAGGAAGAGGAGGAGCTGACAGCCCTACGTCCAAATTCTCCCTGCCTCGCTGCCAGCTCCTTGTGTTGCTGCTCCAACCCAAAGCTGGATGCTTGCCCCATGCGTGAGGAGTCTGTGCTCCGTGTGGGAAGAACTTCAGCCCCACAGGTGGGAAGCTGGCCCAGCTCTGCCTCCAGCACATGGACTTCCCATGTGTCTGCAGCCACCTGCAAGTCCCCTAGTGCCAGGCACCAGGGCAGCCGGCTACATCAGCATGGAGCAGGTCAGGAAGAGGTAACTGGAGCAGAGCGGGAAGATTGCACCTGCAATGCTGCCATTAGTTCCTACAGGGCAAGGCGAAATGGTGCACATGGAGTTTCTCCTGCAAATGCTGCTCATTTGCACAAGCCCAGCCTGGAAAGCAGGAGGAGAGGTCTGCAGAAAGGGCAGAGCAAGGTTCCTCCTCCTTCTGCCTCAGCAATAGCTTATTGCTGCTTTTCTGCATCAAAAAGGGTCATACAGTGCCTGGTTCCTCAATTGCCAGTGAGGTACCGGAATTTTATTGTGGGGTCTCCAGGAGCAGGTCTTTGCTCACACAGTGACTATGGTGTGCGATTGCTTGTCGAAGTGCATGCCTTGTCCTGCTTGCTGTCCCTCCACCAGCTCTGCAGCCTGCAGGGGCAGCTCAGGGCAGCCAAGGCTTTGGGCTGGGGGTAAACCCAAAAGAAAGAGGGAGACATGTGGCAAGATGAACCACATCAGGCTATCAGGCAGCACTGGGCTCTGATCAGTCTCGGGGTGTTCAGAGTGCCGTTGAGCCCTGGCTGGGGACAGGCCAGAGCAGCTGCCTAAGCCTGGCGAGTCAGAAGAGGCTCATCCATGGTGCTTTGCGTTATAGGCTTGGGATTTGAGTACATTCAGGGGCTCCATCCTGGAGCTGTCATCTGGGGATTCAGTTACCTGGTACAAATCTGCCAGAAATCCCTTTTGTAGAAGGTGTCCAAATCGCAAGTTCCTGCCTTGCTTTGTCAGGATGCTCATTGACTGGGAATTTTTGCCTGAATACAGCAGAGATGGGGCAGTAGCAGGGTCAGGGTAGCTTTGCTGGGGGAAAGGACACTCTTTTTTCCCCCTTCCAGCCTATCTTTTGCCCCAGTACAGCACTGGGGTGGGCAGGCTGGGCACGCGAGGCGCAGGAGGCAAGCAGGAGCACGCAGCCTCATGCGGACCAGCTTTGCTCTGTGCACGCTATTTTGCAGCTCTGGTGACAAAACCCCAAAGCGGTAGGTTTGGTGGCAGGAGCGTGAGCCGTGCCGGTTACCTGGGGACACACGGCGGCTGTGGCCAGAGCGATCCAGCCCAGCACCGGGGAAGGAAGTGAATGAGAAGGACAGAGTGTGAACAAAATCCCTCTCCGGAAAGGCACCCTGTTAATCAGTCAGCGGGGCCGACTCAGCAGAGAGGGAGGGAAGGGGAAACGGAGAGGGGCTGAGGTGGTGTGGGGGGGGCTCAGAGGGAGGATCCGGTGCAGGGCTTCCTGTGAGTGGAAGCAGACGGAGAGCAGGAGCTGTGTCGTGCCATACCGTGCCGTGCCATGCCGGCACCTCCACCCACACGCAGCCTTCGCACAGGTTTCCAAAGCCATCGCGCGCTGGGGCGGTGGTGGCTCTGGCACAGGTGTTGCTCTGCAGTGATTTAGCTGTCTGAAGCCATGGCGAGGGAAAACCAGGCCCCTGGCAAGGCTTTCCCGCAACGTGCTCAAGGTCAGGCACAAGGCTGGGGCCTGTGAGACACCCTGGGGTTGGTGGCGTTTTCCAGGGTGAGCGTGGCTTCCCTGCCAGGCAGGGAGAGCCCTGGGATGCAGGACCCCAGCGGGCAGCCCTGCCGTGCTGACAGCAGCAACGATCTCAGGGTGCAGAAAGAGGTGGAGGGGGCTGGAGAAAATGACGGAGCTGTCGTCGATAAGAAGGCTCTCGGTGCAGCCTGGCCCCTTTCAGAGCCGCACGCTGAGAGATCAAGGCTAGGAAAACTGCTGGGAAACACACTTTGCTGAAAATGGACAAGGTGTGAGTGGCTGTGGGATCCTGCTTCCTCTCCCCGCAACCCATCAATCCCCCTCTGTTTATTTTAATATCCCGCTGCCAACTTGCTTGGAAACCATCTTGAAAAAACAAAGCTTGCCGGAGCTGCCACATGCCTTTTTAATTACATTAATGCTCTCCCCGCGCAAGGGCACGATTTGGTGTGCATGAGAGAGCGGGGTCTGCTCAGAGGGCTGAGGAGATAAAGCATCGGCGGGGTTGGAGGTGGGGAAGGAGGGACTCAGAGGAGAGGAGACGCTCCATGCTCTGGAGACATCTCCCTCGCACCCTGGGATTTGCCAGAGACACAAACCATCTGTATGTCGGTTCGTGGAGATTTAATGGCCAAACCCAGCACCGAGTTCACTGCTGGGGAGAGTGAGACACCGGAGAGAACCATAGCAAGGCACATGCTGCCTCGGGAGGGAAAGGGCAGAGGCAGCAATGGGGTGGATCTGGCTGGCAAGCACAGAGAGGGATGGAGAATTTTTCTGGGGAAAGCTCATGGCCTTGAAGATGCTTTTGCAGGCTGGGAATGGCTCTGGGCATCCCTTTGCCTGTCCTGGATGCCATGGGCTGCTGTGGGCAACAGCACCCTGAGGTGCCAGCCCCAGAATGGGGCGTCAGGGTGAGCAGTAGGATCCCACCGTGAGCCTGTGCCTGATGCAGGGAGTCCCCAGAGCTCCAGCAGTCCGTGGACATTAAGGAGGCTGGGCAGCCGCGAGGGAGCGTCCCCAGCCCCGCGCCGCGGTGCTTTCGGAGGGAGCAGTGGTTCCTTTTCCTGTTGTACTCGCGGAGAGCCACGGACAGGATGCATCTGCAGGAATCCCACAGCCTCAACCTGCACAGATCGTACTTTTTCTTTCTTCCCCTCCACCCCCCGGCGTTGTTTGCTAACAGGTCACCAGGCAGCACGTGAAGGGAGGCAGGGGGTTATTTCGGCGCCCGTCCTGCTCCCCCCGAGCCCGGCGGCGGGGCAGATGTGGCGCACAGCATCAGCCGAGAGGCTCCCGCCGCCCTGGACCGCTGTTCCTAGTGGATCGAGCAAGCAGGGTGACTCCGGTGTGAGAGCTATTTCGGCGCCTGTGGCAGCCAGCCCTGGGGATCGCTGCGCCACGATTTTGGGGATTAGCTTTCTGCTCGCTGCCTGGGCCACCAGCAGGATGAGAGGGTCTGCTGGCCCCAGCTAGCCCTATGGCGAGCTGTATCTTTCACATTTTGGGCTGAGCACTGTGGGAGCGGTGGGCATCCCCGGCTGCTGGCCAGGGCGACGGGCTGGCGGGCCGTGGCCATCTGGAGAGCGGTGTTTGCGCTGGGATAAGTGTGTCCGGCATTAATAGGAAATGCAGCTTAGCAGTCAGATTCCTCCCTCACCCCCCCTTTATTTATTTATTTTTTTTTAAATAAACCTCGTTACATTTTGAAGGGATTTTACCAAAAATGCGCTCATTTATTTTCACAGCCCCAGGGCACATTTTTGTGTGTGACATCTGAGGTCCCCTCCCTCGGGGATGGGGAGGTTGGAGGCGCGAGGCAGGGTGTCCTCCATGGGGGCCGAGCGCCCCCCCGGTCCCAGGGGCTGCGGTGACACCAACCCCCCCGTGTGTTGGATGACAAACGATGGCTGTTGTTGTTGATTCCTCACCGGGGAGCGGGTGGGAGAGGGGCGTCTGTAGGAGAGGCCGTGGGGAGCGGGACCCCCATGGAGGTGGGCCAGGGCAGCCCCTGGGGGCGAGGGAAGAGGAGGCGGGAGATGGTGGGGAGGGGGAAGATGGCCGGTGCCCCGCTGTTGCCATGGGGGCAGCCGTGGGGACGGCCGCCTCGGAGCCGCGCGCAGGCGGGAAGGAAGTGGAGAACAATCAGGGAGAACAAGGCCGGCGGCCCTGGCCTGGCCGCGCTGGTGGTGCCGCTCGGCACGTCCTTCCACCACCACCACCACCACCACCACCACCACCACCACCACCACCACCACCACCACCACCACCACCACCACCACCACCACCACCACCACCACGTCCCCCTCGGTGGCCTCTCCTGGGGGCGGTGGGCCCTGGGCACCCCAGCTTCCCCAGGCGCCTGGCTCCTCACGCCATCCCTCAGAGGCCTCGTGCCACAATGACACCAGCCATTTGGTGTCTCCTGGGGCAGGTTTCCCCGAAGAGAAACATCCATCGTGCGGCTCTACCACAGGGCTTCCAAGGGCCACGGTCCTTCAGCCGCAGTTTTGGAGGAGAGGCGGCGTACAGCGTGCCTGTTGCGTGTGAAACTCGTGGAAACACCACGTCCTTGAGACCTCTCCCTCTCTGCCAGATCTCTCTGAAACTGATAAATGGGTTTGAGCGTTACGAAGGAAGAAGAGAGACATGCACAGAACGCAGCTGCAAAAACCTCATGTTTCTGTAGAAAATTGAGCTAGGAACATATTTTTGCATTCTTTTCTTCCTTAGCATTGAGCGTCTACCTGAGTCACAGCTTCACATTTTGCAACTTTTTTCTTTTTTTTTTTGTCTTCTATTTCTGGTTAGTTTACTTGCTTGTTTTTTGCAGTCACCAAGATTTTTGTTTTGAATTATCTCGCGTCTCCAGAAGCTGGAGTTTTAAGATAAAGATCATGAAGTAATGACAGTCAGCAACACCGTGCTAATGAAAAACAATGGGTACATCTCTGAGGGTAACCGGTACTTCGAGATGTTTTGTCCGTGAGGAGCTCGCTTAGGGTGCGTGTCTGGCATGCCGGAGATGCAAGCACACGAGAAGTGGGACTCTCCCAGACAAAAGCTGGGAGAGGTGCGTGATAATGTTTAACTGCCCGTCCTTGAGCCTGGATAATTTCACTCCTGGAATGCCTGTCCGGCTGTGGTGCAGGGAAGGGGGCTGCTGTAATCCCCGAAGGTTTGGTCACGTTTGGGTGACTGCCCGTACCTGACAGGAGAAGGGCATTCAGCGAATGCCTGCCAGATCTCTGTGCAAACGTAAGACGTTTGCATTCGTGGTATCTGGGTGTCCCTGATTTGTCCCCCTGATTACAGCAAACTACATGTGCATAGAAAAATCTCCTGCCAGACTCCCTCCAGTTATCAGATAAGATAATTTCAGAGCAGTAGTCCAAGTGAGCTCAATCTCAGTCACCTGGTGTGGAATGGCCACACCTGGATTCCCTGATTTCTGGTCTTCCATACTTTTTCCGTCCCTCGTCTGTGCTAGTCTGCCTGTCTGAGCCCAGGGGCTCTCTGGCCCCAGCCCTAGAGCTGTTCCTGAAGAGCAGACTCCTATGAGATTCTTCCTTCAAGAGGCTTTGCCCCTCTCCATCTCGTGACGCCGAGCTAGCTGCTACCCACAGCGGTGGGTCGAGACCAGCAGGTGTCTGCATCATCCTCTCTCTCCTTTCTCTCCACAGATCTGGTGAGCAGCTATTCTATGACCCCCCCTACTCTCAGCATCACCGAGGAGGAACACGTCATCAACGCCAAGGATACGCTGACCATCACCTGCAGGTAAGGCGCATGGCTCTGCTGAGACCGCTCTTACCTGGTAAGTGTTGGAGGGCCAGGCTGGGAGAGCCCACCGGGGAGATCTTGGCTGCAGTACACCTGCAGATTAGCACAGCTGATGAGAAATCTGCCACGTTCACCAAGTGTGAATTCATCTCATTAATTAATTGAAAAAGCTGGAGACATCTCAGGGGAGATGGCGACAGCCTCTGCTGTAGTCTCGCAGGCAGAAGGAAGATAGAGAAACATTTGCGTGGTCTGATAGCTTCCTCGTAAACTCTTCAAGGAAACTGCCTTCCTAACTCCCCTTGTCTTTCTCTGACATTGCTTATTCTCACTTCATCAGGGGCTGCTAGGGTTGTAGTTCTGGCTTCTAAATCTGGCAAGTCATTTTGGGTGACATTGAGAAATATCCATGGGAGAAGGCGAAGCTGCACTTGGTGGTGGCTGGAGAGGCTCCCAGCTTTTCTAGGAAGTTGGGATTTAATGCTCTGCCTTGTACACATTGGGGTGAAGAGGAGCTCCAGCCAGGCCAGGTGAGTAACTCTGTGAGAGGAGCTGAAAAATCTCTGGTCGTGTTGGAGACCATGGCTCTGAGAAGGTGATGTGCCTGCACTGATTTGTCCCATGCTGGGATGCTTGGCCATACACGTTCTCAGCACCACCCCCTATCTTGGAAAGAAAAAAAAAACCAAAATCAACAACGAAGTGGGAGAATTGACCAAGGTCAATTTTCCTGACAAAGCTGGAGTTTCCCTTCAGCAGCTGAAAGCAGATCCGTGCTGAGTGCTAGGGCCCAGCGGGGGTATAAATTCAGCGTGGGCCTCAAATGGGTGTTTCTCTGTGTTATATATAACCATGGAGCAATTACTGCAAACACTTGGCTGGCATTGTGTTCATGTCTTGTCATAAACATATTTAACTTTTCCTGGAACAGATGGCATTGCTTTTACTTTGTGAATCAGTCCATAGGCAGGGGAGAGGGACAGAGGAGAGGTTGCTGGTGGCCGTACTGAACTGGTTTTGCTCAGTCTGGGAAGATAAGCTGTTGTGGGCTTGTTCATATGGCGACATGAGGAGCCATGGTGTGTGCTAGGTTGTAGGAGATCTGTGAGCTGGAGGACTGTGGTCAGCCATACCACTGCTGTGGGGTCATAGAGGAAGAGGGGGGAGTCTGGGCACTTCAGTTCTCTGCCATGGTAGTTCTCTCCGCAGAGGGATGTGGTAGCTGTCCCTCTCTGTTAAAACCTTGGAAGAGGGGAGATTCAGTGAGATTATTCCAAATGAGCTTATAATCAGGCCAGACCCTTTCTCAGCAGTGGCCTAGGGAGGCACACAGAAAGTGGTTTCAAGACTGTGTTGCTCGCAGATTGCGCCAAGGCTAAAGGAGATACTGAAGTTAGTGGTGTGGTTAAAGAGAGTCTTCTGCAGTCAAGCATGAACATACCTGCTTAGCACCATGAAGCAGAAAGCTTTTCTTTTCGGGTAACCCTCCTGGACTGGGAAGGACAAGATTGTCCTTTCCTTGTGTATTTGTTATGTGTCAATTAATATGAAGGAAAATCACATGAAGTGGAGGGGGGAAAAAAAATAATTCTTATTTCCAGAGCAGACTCTGTATGGCCTGCCCTTGCAGGGAGCATCGTACAAGCTACGGAGTCTCTCCAAGTGGAAGCAAGCTCCCTGTTTCCTGCTGCAGTGCCAAGGCTTGTCTTTCAGGCTCGCTAAGCAGCAGCCATAGAGTGTGCTGGCATGGACAGAGCTGAGATAAGGAACATCCCTGCCCCTGGCTCCCAGGTGCTGTGCAGGACTGAACTAGCCAGCTGCAAACAGTACTAAAACCCATGCACCCTCTGTCCATGTTGCTCCCTGGCTGCCCCCAGCTCCTGCATCCTGCTATCCTGGATGTGCTCTTCGGGGACTGTGCACTGTCCTTCACGCCATCCACAGATAGATAAGTCTCAGCATCTCCTGCGTGGCTCAGAGGTTCCCCCTTCTCCTTCTGAGCTCTCAAGCCTGTGTTTGTCTGATGTCTCGAGGAGAGGATTTTGACTGTGGGACACTTACTTCACTTGAATGAAAAGTAAATCTTTCCTGGTCCCTGGATCTTTAATTACACCCAGCTGCTCCTCCAGCCTCTTCTCTGGACCATGGCCCACCCTAGACCTGGCTTGTGTTAATGGGAGCTGAAGGGAAAAACATGCAGACCACCAAGAGAACAAGCAAAGGAGAGGGTGGTGGGGCAGGGTAGGGCAGAAACAAATACGAAACCAAATCCAGGATCCAGGGATTCCCTGCTGAGCATCGTGTTTGGAGGTGGCTTCAGTTTGACCCTCGTCTTCCCTTGAGAACAATGTCCTCTGGCTGCTCTTTGGGCTGCCCTGGAGCCAGGACTATGGGCCTGCTTGAAGCAGTGCTGCAGCAGAAAGCTAAGCTCAAAACCCCCCGCGTGAGATTCCCTGGAGACCTTTCAAGCTTCACCCACCGAGCGTGAGAGTCCCGCAGCCAACTGCGCTCTCAGGCTCCCATGCAGCAGCCTGGATCTCACACACCCGCAGCTCTGCACCCCTCCTCCTGCTCCCCAGCCCACCTAGCCTCGTCAGTGAGCAGAGTTGGTGCCAGGCCATGGGATAGGCGCTGCCTGGAGCTGGGCATCCTTAACAGAGACCCAGAGACACAGCACAGCCACAAGGAGCCACCAGATGCTGGGTGTCTGCTTTTGCAAATGGTGTCGCATATAGGCATGGTACCCCCGTCACCCAGTGCAATGCACCCTTGAGAGGTCCGGGCAGAGCAAGGGACCAGTGTAGGAGCATTCCCCAAAATACAGATCGTGCCAGGGCTGGCTGAGAGCCCCAGTGCTGTTCTGATCTAAGTGTGTCGCA
Organism: Chionis minor; assembly: GCA_013398295.1. Classification (NCBI taxonomy): domain Eukaryota; kingdom Metazoa; phylum Chordata; class Aves; order Charadriiformes; family Chionidae; genus Chionis; species Chionis minor. The sequence continues at coordinate 25,436 of VZSF01006211.1, forward strand.
GAGCAGGACAAAGGGGCCGATGCCCACATGGACAGTGCATCTTTTATGAGCTTCCATCCCAAGAAGGAAAAAGAATATTGTGAATCTCTGCATTCATGCCCTCGGCAGCCTGCGCTGGGGGAAAACGGAGAGCTTGTGCTTTCCGGCTCATGAATATTGGAGCAGAGCCCACAGGAGCTGGCTGCACGACAGCAGAAACCTCTGGAGGGATCAACGTGGTCCTGGCTGTGCCAGCCCAGCCCCAGCCACCCCGACGCATCCTGCGGGTGCTGAGCACTCAGATGGAGAGGGAGCATCACCCAGCCATGGTATTTAGAAAAAGAAGGGCAAGGTTGTCCTTTGCTGCCCAGTGACTTGTTAATAGAGCTGACTCGCAGATGCTTGCGGATACACAAGCCCTACTCTGGCAGAGAGGAAGTATTTGACCCTGGAGCCCTCTTCGCTCCTGTGGAGGAAATGAGTACTGTGGCAGGGCTGAAGGAGCATGAGGATAAGGCAATGCCCCACCATGACTGCTCCGGAGAAGTGTCCGGGGACACGCAACACCTGCTGCTCTTTCCTACATGTGTGTGACTGCTGTGAACATTGTCTGTCTTATCCCAGCTAAGCCACAAAGCCACAGCTAGCTTTGCCCATCATACCACGCTTGGGAGTTTCAAAGAGGATTGAAGAAAAGTGGTGCCAATTGCAATGTCTCCCTTGAAGAGCATCTGTCCTGAAAAGACTTAGGAAAAAAGCTGTGGAGAAGCCTACAGTGCATCTGTTTCCAGCTGGCATCAGCAGGCTCCATCACCCAGAGGCACATTATCACAGAGCTGAAAGAAAACAACTTGGGAACAAATCTTCGAAGGTGACAGATAGGAGGGAGGGAACCATCCAAAACTGCTGCCTGGACCTTACCAAATGCAGAGGGTAGATTCAGAAATAAACCCAAGCGAGCCTGGCATGCCCTCGTCCCTGCCGCCTTCTGGTCCTCTTAACACACCAGCGACACTAACTTGGACTCGCGCTGATGCCTGCCCCTTCTCTGTCCCCACTGAATGTGATTGAGCAGCACATGGTGCAAGGAATGCCTTAGTGTAGAGCTGCCCACAGGCTCGTCAGCAGGTCTGTTTGTACTGGCCCATCCTTGTTTATATAAATACGTGTCACTCAGCTACTGCTAGCCTTGATGGTTAATAAAACAAGTGGATCTGATAATGCGTGAAAATCCCAGTAGGTAAACAAACAGAAAGCGGAAACGCTGGAGACTTGTACAATTACCCTGCTCCACACGGAGTGCCAAAAATGCCTGAGCAAACGCAAAGAGCTTTGGGGTTCCTTTGCACAGTCAGGGTCTGAAGCTCTCGGCTCTGGGTTGAGAGTGGGGCCAGCCTCAAGGTCTGTGCCCAGTGCAGCACAGGAACTGGCATGGCAGGGGGCACTGAGGGTTCCTAGTTTGGTGGTCAGATTTGCTATTATTTTTCTCTGTGTGTGCAGAGGATGGGAAATACTCAAAATTCAAGAGTCTTATTTTTATTGAACTGTTTGTGAGACTCTGATCCTTTGGAAAAGCCTGCAGTGATACATGGACAGAAGCTGCTGGAGCCGTGCTTCCAGTCCTGCCTCAGGCACTGATGGCATTTTTAGTGAATACAGAGGTTTCGGCTGGGTCAGAGGGGCTCTGTGGCTGTCCCCAAGGGCATGTCACTACCTCCAGAGCCCTTGTACCTGGTGACAACGGGAGCGTGCAGCACAGTGTCTCCAAACTCATCTGCGGTGAGCTAGGCAGCGGAAGCTGGAAGAGAGCAAAATCTGCAGGAAGATAAATCAGCTGCTGAAGACAAACACAAAGGGGCAGGTCTTTCCCCCATGCTTGGACAGAAATCCTGTCCTCATTGCGTCTAAGCCATTGTGCCCTCCGATGGCACCTTATCTCGCTTCCTCCTCGCTGTCCCTTGCTGTCTGGATCCAGCTATTGGTGACGGTCACGCTCTGGCTGCGCTTAAAAGCATCTGCCCGCAGAGCTGCCCTGACAGAGGAGCTGCATCTGCCAACGTGCCTATTCCCAACTTGCATAATGGATGAACCCAGTTTCCCCTAATAGAGCAAACGGTGCTGACAAAAGGCCATTTTTACCCCCACAGTTGTCTCTTGTGATGTCTTCTTTTTTCTTTTTTTTTTTNCTTAAGTGACTTTCAGCTACACTGGCAAACTTTCAAGTGGGGATTAGGCCTTCCTCTGAAAGGGGCTCTGATTTCACAGAAGGAAACTTCCAGCATAGAATAAAAGCTTGTTTTGTTTGTAGTAAACAAGCACAGTTATAGCAAGCTATGGTGGCGCGTGCGTACATGTGCATATGGAAGCCTCTCGCTCTGGAGATCCTCGGCTATATATAAATACACATGTGCACACTCTGGCTGGGGGTTTCTTGCAGTTCCTGGACTTTTCCATTTGTCTTTGTGCTGCTGGTGGGCAGGCTCTGCGGTCATGCCCTCGTAGAGGTATCTGTAGCTCGGTGTCTCTGCAGAGATGGGAAGGGGCAGCAGCCCTGGGCCAGGCAGGGGGGGTGCTGGGGGGTTGAAGGGGCTGTGGGGTGCTGTGCAGAGCAGGGGAACCCCTCCCACAGCAGCAGGGAAGCAAATAGAGCTGGCAGCTGGACAGAAGGTGGTCAGCTGAGCCTCTCCTTGTTTTCTCCTCACTGTCTTTTATCCCTGACTCCTTCCTGCTTTTCTCTTTCTCATTTTCTTTCCAGTCTGCTCCCCTTCCCTCATTCTCCTTCCCACTCCATTCATCACGCCCCAGCCAGCAGCTGCACCGAGCCAAGGAAACTCATCACATCTGTGTGTTTTCTTAATAGCTCTGGACCCTTTTAATAATGAGAGAGAACAGAGAATAAATGAAGCCTTTCCTTCAGGGCCCTATGTGGCTCCCTGTCCTGGCATCGGTACCAGTAGGACAAAGTTATGCGAGGGGGAGACCTGCATGTGAGTGGGCTGATATCAGAGCCTAGCATGGCTGAAGAGGTGGCCCAGGGGAGGGAATGAGCCTGTGCTTGCCCAGCAATTAGTAAAGCTGCTTGCCATCTCCTTGAGCCTGTTTTTTTCCTTGGAGGATGACCATTCTCTATGCCACAGTCCGAAAGCGGTGGCTGGCTGGGCCATGTGCAGATGTGTGCAGAGTCACACAGGGCAGTTGTCCCGGTTTGAGGTCAAACAGAACCAATTCTCTTTTCAGTAACTTAAATACCCACTATGTTCACCCTGCTCAGCCCAAAGCTAACTCTTTTCTTTGCCCATGGCTAGAGGCCAGCACCCCTTGGAGTGGTCGTGGCCCGGAGGCAAGGTGGACCCTGCTGGGAAGGAGAAGGAGGAGACTGAATTGGTGGCCTCAGCAGTACCCAGCAGCAGCCGGGCAATCCGAGAAGAAGACTGTGAGGGGACTGGCACAAAGCCGTACTGCAAAGTCCTGGTGCTGACGGAGACCCGGGCAAATGACACGGGTTACTACCGCTGCTATTACAAGTACATTGATGCCAAAATCGAGGGCACCACAGCAGTCAGCGCCTACGTGTTTGTGAGAGGTAAGAGCCATGCAATGACATGTGTCTTCGGGAGCTCTGGGGCAGCCTGTGCACCGGCATAATATCAGAAAGATTAAAAAGCTCAGTGTGCCCCCCCCGGCCTCGCAGGGCAGAGTGTGGCTGCTGCAGACCCAGGGAGGGGGCCAAGGGCTGTCTCCCTGCACTTGCAGAGAACCAATATCCGTCCACTTCTGGGGGATGGAGGCAGCGCCTGGGATTCAATTACATCCCAGCCCAGGGGCATCGCTCCAGCCAGGCTGGAATGCAGGAATTTAAGGAGCGAGAGCTGGGCCTCAGAGACGCTCCACTGCTAAAAAAAGCACAAGAGTTAGCTTCTGGGCAGCTGGGGACTCTCCAAGATGCTAGTGGCTAGGGATGATAATGTTCTGTAAAGCTGAGACCGAGAGACAGAGAGGAGGAGTGGTACAAATACTCCATGTGCAGCCTCCTCCTGTTCCCAGGCTGGATGGCCGTGGAGCCGCTCCACCATGGTCGATCCCAATGATCCTCTCCACACTGTCTGCGCAGGGGCTGCTTGCACAGACAGCGTTATAAGATGCGTTTTAGAGGAGGAGGGCTGTCCACCAGGCTTGGAACTTGAACTTCAGCTCAGCAAGTGGCTGCAGGGCCAATACTCAGCTTCTCCATACCCCAGGGGCTCCTCCTCCGTCATCTCCCCCACTGCTCACAGCGCTCTCCCGCAAGATGAATGAGCACTGTCCCCTGGAAACAGTTGGCTGAGCTATTTCTCTTTCCGCCCCCATTTATTAGTTGGTGCAGTTGTCACGAGCCAGGCAGGTCATGACATACAAGATGCATTTTTCAGAAGTCCCAGGGCAAAGCCAAGTTTGCCTGTGCAACTATGCAGAGAAAAATGCAGGGGCAAATCAGAAAAGCTGGGCAGCTGCTGGAGAGCAACCAGGGTCTGTTTGGGCGATTGCCTCCTCTTCCTGTGGGCTCTGCTGCTCATCCTAAAACACGATAGATCTTCCCTGGATCCCAGACATGTTGGGCAGGGGTGTTCAGGCACTCCAGAGTGTTGTATCAGGATGGGGGCAGAGAGCTTCTTATACACACTGAAAATAAGTATAACCTAACAGGCTTACATGCAGGGAATGCATTTGCAAGAGCTTGATTTTCTGTGTGATCCAGCAAATGCTACTTCCTTTGCCCCCTCGCCCACCTTCTCTCACCTCCGGCCTCATCTGCAGCTCAGTAATGGCTCTCCTGTTTACCAGAGAGCAGCAAGTGTGCACGTGCGGTGTAGCTTGGGGGCAATAAATCCCACACTGTCAGGGCCCATGGGACTCACAGTGCCTATGGACAGTGTGTGTGCAACAGATCCAGCCAACACCTCACAGCGTTGCTGTGCACATGGCTATACAGCACAAGTTCATACTCATTCCAATCAGGCTGTGCCCTGTTATGGCTATCAAACATCCAGGAAACCTCAGAATCTGCCTTTCCAGACAGGACGGGCTTTCAGACAGGAGAAGGGACATGTCAGGAAAACCCAGGCATACGGTAACCGCAGCCATTGCAGAACATCCAGATAAAGCCCTGCCTGTTCCTGCTGAACTGGGCTGCAATGTGAAACTGTCCCTTGAGAGCTTGGAAGGGCTGATGTAAGTGTTGGGGATATTTGGAGACAGCATGATCAGACCACAGATTTATCCATCAACCTCATTTCTCATGTTAAGAGCTTGGTGGAATTGCCAGGAACAAAACATCTCTGCTTGGCTGGAAAAATGGGTTCTTCTGTATTTTACCTGCAGCTCAGTTCTCAAATGAACTCTCCACGTGTATGTCTCATTTCCCATGTGTCTGGTTAGGTATGTATTTTATTACAGCTACAGATAGTGCTGTAAACATACAGAATGTCTCATCAGGGTGGAATAGGATATGTGCAGTCCCCATCTCATAAGGCTTAGCATATATTAATGAAGAAGATGCTAAATTATTCCCATCCGACCCATTAACACAGCCTTACAGAAAATATGCGATGTGGTCAGAGAGGGGAGTTAGTGCATGAATCACAAGCTCATTGGCAGCAGGACCAGCCCAGTAAATCAGTTAGTTCTTGGCTGCCATCTGAGCTTGGTGGAGACCTCATAGTCTCTTACCTCTGGCAGTTGTGGACCTCCTCCCTCTCACGTGCCCACGGCTCGGGAGGGGCATGAGGAACATATACTTGGAAACAAATCTGTGATTTTGGAAGACCGCAATCCTGTGGCAGCACAAAACCCCAGGAAATAAAGATAAGAATTCTCTGGGCAATCCGTATCTTCATAAGAGCTGCCCAACACATTTCCTGTGCATGGCTTGTTTTACCTAAGCTGTAAAAAAAAAAAAAAGTTCTTCACCCAAAGTAGGTCTTTGCAGCAGGACTGCCACTGAAGCAACAGTTTTATAGATCAAAAATTAAAGGAATTCCCTTATGCACTTAACAGTGGGAGTACTGGGTTGGATTGAGTTGGGCCCAATGTGATTTGAAGAGCAGGGTCCCCAAATGGGGATCATTACCAAATTCATCTTTGACTTGTCATTTTAGTTGGGCATGTTTAAGGGTTGGGTAGCAGAGGGAAAGAGTCTCAAGTTGGACAAACAGATGTCCTCCTGCTACAGTCCCTTTAAATCAATGGTTTAGCTGCAATACAGGTGAATAAAGAGTAGCCTTAAGGCCACTGGGATCATTTGCTCTGAATCCAGCATACCAGAATCCATAAGATCTCTCTAGCAAGTCCCTTGGGCAGCCCCACCACCCTTTTATGGAGCCCCCTTCACCCAGGGGACAGTTTCCTTTGACGAAGCCAATCATGACCACGTGCTGGATGGATGTTTCCAGAGACACGACTCTTACAGAGGAAAGAAGTTGGCAGCAGCAGGCGTCAGAGACACTAGGGATGAGTCTGTATTCAGAGCATGCCATGAGGTATGTGTCCCTGTGGAAATGGGCAGGCAGGGACTGATACTGCAGTACTGTGGAGTTTAGTGTAATGCCCCAGGCCTTTCTAAGTCATTTCACTGATTAATTTTGGGTGGTTTTGCTCTTCCTGTCAATATTTGTGCTTGCAGCGGTTGGGAGGCAGCCCTTGAAAGCTCAGCTCATGTGTTTATCTGCGGCTGGGATGGCTGCAGGATGACATCTGCATACCATTCCGCTGCGGATCACTTCCTCGCCCTGGAAGGTTGCGCTGCCTGCTGCTGCACCAGGGCGGCACAGCCCCGCGCCGTCCCTGCTGTGGGGCCACGCACAGTCACCAGCTGGGCAGGCGCTGAGCTCAGGGCGAGACCTGCCAGCTTCACAAAGGGTCAAACCCAGGCAGAGACTTTGAGGCAGCCAGGAAAGGGGAGGGCATTTCCAGCACTGCCTGAATGTTACACAAGTGCCGCTCCACCAGCGTGGTGTTTGGTGCAGAGGAGCTCATCTTAGTGGCTCCCTTTGCATTCACAAGCTCCAGGTGTCTCCTCTGACGGCCGAACGTTTCAGATGGGGCTGTCCAGCTCAACACCACTCCCTCTGGCAAGTTCATGCTGTGTTAAAGAAAGCCAGAAAGCCTCCTTTTCTTCCGGTTTGTCCCTCTTCCCAGTTCTTTTCTTGCCTCTGTTTAGTTGTTCTTCTCGTTGTGTCTCTTCTTCAGATTTTGAACAGCCATTTATCAACAAGCCGGAGACCCTCCTCATCAGCAAGAAGGAGAACACTTGGGTACCATGCCTTGTGTCCATCCCAGATCTTAACGTCACACTGATCTCGGTGAGAGCTCGGCCAGCGGGAGACTCTGGACCAACACGTGTTGCATTTGTTCTGCATTTGTAATTGCCTGAATGGAAGCAGGACATGCACTGCCAGGAATGGAAAATGCATGGGATACATTTTCCATGGAAAGTACAAGCCGTTGGCTTCCTCGTTTTATTTCCTGGTTGAAACTGTGCTGTCCAGTTCCCTTGGGCAGACCCCCACGGGTTTCCTGCCAACCTTGCTTCTCTTCCCTGCAGCTCTATGAAACAAAACAAGACTTTGTTTTAATCCATTTCCCCACAGCATCCCCTCTTTGCTCTGGTCTCCGTGATCTACAAGCCCTCTAGGTGGTCAGCATCCCCACAAGGGAGGAGGCTGCAGCTCTGGGGCTGATGGCTAAAAACAACTCTGTTAATCAGTTTGCTTGTGCCTTTTTTTTTTTTTGCCTTTTTTTTTTTTTTTTTTTTTCTTTTTTTACAATGCAAATACATCCTTCCAGGATGAGTGTTACTATTGTACAAAGGCCTCCAGGGACACTCTGGGGGCCAGGGGCCTTTCCCTTGCCCGGGAAGGACACTACCCAAGGTCAGCACTCATCCCGGTGGGGCTGATGTTTGGGACATCAGCATCAGTTTCCTTAGCTGTCACTAGAAGTTTCCATTCCTGGAAGTCTCTGGCCCACTCTGCAGCCAGAGAGGCTTGTGGTGCAGGATACGGCCACTCAGGGTATAGGGGACGCTGTGATTCCTAGATGACAAACCCTTGGGGGGAGTGGGCGGGAGGCCAGCACAGCATGATGCTGCATGGTTTCTTCCCACAAAAGGGATGTGTTAGCCAGCGTAAAGCCTGGAAGGGGTGGGGTGGGAATGTTGTTACCCTCTTATTTCAGTTGGCAAAATGTTGGTTTTTTCCAGCAAAGTTCCCTCATCCACCCTGACGGGAAAAGCACTTTCTGGGACAACAAGAAGGGGGTGCAGGTACCCACACACTTGATCAGGGATTCCTTATTTGTCCAGTGTGAGACTGTCATCGACAAGAAGGTCTTCAAATCCAATTTCTTCATCATCCATATAGCAGGTGAATACTTGGGAAGGTGGAGGGGGGGCATTTTGGATGGCTCTGAAGTCCATCAGCTTGGCTCATGGGGTTTTTATGGTCCTCTGTAGCTACACAGACTCTGCATGGTGCTTTTATCTCCTCTACTGTGTGCCAGACGGAGACAGACCAAGAAGCAGGAGGTCATATCCAAGCCTCCTGTAACTGCGTAGCCTGAATCAAAGAGTTAATAGATCAGAAATGTCTTTTTGTTGCCTCTTCTGCATCAGGAAGCGAGCTGTACGACATCCAGCTGTATCCTAAGAAAGCCATGGAGCTGCTAGTAGGAGAGAAGCTGGTCTTGAACTGCACAGTGTGGGCTGAGTTCAACTCCGGTGTCCACTTCCAGTGGTCTTACCCTGGTAAACAGGTACTAGCAAACAGAGCGGCTCCTCGCGCACCAAACCACTTCCCTCTGAGTCGTTCCCTCATGCCCTTTCATTGTTCCTCATCACATCATTGGCAGGGCTCTGCTTCATGATCCTAACCATGCTGTGCCCTAGACATTTTGGTCAGAGTGCTTTCCCATTTTTCTCTCCTGCAAGCAGAAGGCAGACAGAGGAAAGACCCCTTTTCCTGGCAGAAAGCACCCTCCTTGCCGAGGTGTTATTGCTCCAGGGCACTCCTGGGCAAACGCTGGCTTCGTTTCCACCAGTGCAAAACCAGAGCAAACATCCTTGGATTAAAAGGAGCTATGCTAGCAACACAGCCCTGGCTACCAAAAGCCTGCCAGGAGGTCCCTTCCACGCTGTTTTCCCCCTGTTGTAGCCTCTGGGTCTTGTGAACAGTGAGACAGGGGAGTCCCCTGAGAGCATCACTGTTCATGTACCCATACGGCTCCCAGCCTGGTTAAGGGGCTGCAGATCAGAGTAAAACACGTGCTAAACTGTGACCCCAGCCTCGGGCAGTCAGTCACGCCAGGCTCTTTGCCTTTCCATCCCTGAGGATAGCAGCCAGTGATGGAGACTGGCTCCAGGGAGAGGCAAGCACTGGGCAGCAAGAAGCACAGACTGGAGGAGCCTATCTACACAGCCCCATCCTGTTGGTCTCTTTCATCCCCTTCTTTGTGATCTCCCGCAGACACAGCGGGCAGTAATGGAGCCCGAGCGCCGGTCCCTGCAGACACACACAGAGCTCTCCAGTATCCTCACCCTCCACAATGTCAGCCAGCAGGACCTGGGCAGGTACACGTGCACTGCCACCAACGGCGCCCAGATGCTGGAGGAGAGCACCGATGTCATCGTGCACGGTACGGCGCCTTCCACTCCCTCGCAGAGCCACAGCCAGAGCCGAGCTGCAAGCAGAACAATCCCCAGACTGCTTAGGCAGCGCTTGGCCCAAGGCTCAGTAGAGGGACTCCTGCACCTTCATCCCACTCTGCTTTAGTGAGACCCAGCCTTCCCCCAGTCCCTCAGCCCTTCTGCACCCCAGCATCGCACTGGGAGCACAATCGCACTCAGCAAGGTGCCAAGATGACAAGAGAGAGGGAGAGAGATGCGAACACCAAATTGACCCAGTGGGATGGCAGGACACACGGCTCTCGTGGCCCTGCAGCAGATGCAGCGCCCCTGCGGCATGGCTGGCCTGGGGGGCACCCAACTGTGGGTGCACAAGGCGCCGTCAGCACTGGGCGGCTGTCTCCTGGCAGCAGAAAGCCATGGGGCAGCACAGCCTCCCTGCGGCCCCACTGGCTCCCGACAGCGAGGCCAAGGCAGCTCTTCAGCTGCCCGAGTCGCAGCGCTGGGCTGGTCTGCACGGCTCTGCCAGGCACCCGCTCCCTTCTGCTCCAGGGTGGGGGGGTCTGCCGAGAACGGGGATCTGGAAGAGGGGCTAGGTGTCATATGGACAGATGAGTCAATAGTGGATTTTCATTATTTTTACTTCATCATTTCAGAGAAATAGTCATTTTCAACTGCACTGCCACAACACCCTGCCTGTCCTTGGTCCTCACTGTCAGGCCCTGTGAGGAGCAGCAAAGCTTGGTGACAGCCTGTCCCTTTGTGCTCTCCTCTCCTCCATGCTCACCTTTTTTTCTTGCAGAAAAGCCCTTCATCAACGTGGAGTGGAGGAAGGGCCCGGTGATAGAAGCCACCGCAGGAGACGAAGCCGTGAAACTTCCAGTGAAAGTCGTGGCTTACCCCCCACCAGACTTCCAGTGGTAACGCACCTTTCTTAGCCTGAGCCATCTTCTCTCTTCCTTCCCTGTGCCAAGTAGGGAAGCCTAGCCTGGCCTCCTTGCTAGGTCCCTCTGTGGCCAAGATTGTCCCAAATATCACTTTTTTCCACCCATGGGAGTCATTTCTCCCACCTGCCCTGGATCTCAGCTGCACAGCTTGGGATGGGAGGAGGTGAGGTCTGGCGGAGAAGCCACAAACATCCTGGCCTGGCTTGGCAGCTCTGCGCTGTCTGGAGGGGACAAGTGGAGCTCCCACAGGAGCTGCCCCTCTGAAGCTCCTGCAGCAGGAACCACGGCTGCCCAGAGGAGCAGAGGGCCAGGTTGTGCACCGCATCGTGCTGTGCTTCCACCAGAGCTGGCTGCGAGCTGGGAGCTTTGCACCTGCACATTGCTCAGGGCAGAGCTGCAACATCCCCAACCCCACACACGTCCATACAAGACAATGCACAGACCCATCACTCGGGTCCAGGGAAAGCCCAGGGATCTCTCCAGAGAGATCCCCAGTGCTAGCAAGGGGCACCCTGACTGTGCTCTAGTGGCAATGAGCAAACCCCTGCCCCGCTGCCCGTGGGACACTTCCTCCCCTTGGCTGCATTTTCTCTCTGCCTCCCCGCAGGTACAAGGACGGGAAGCTAATTCCCAAGCAATCTCAATCTTCAATGCAGATCAAGGATGTGTCGGAGCAGCACGCTGGGACATACACACTGGTTCTGCGGAACAGGCTGGCGGGGCTGGAGAAGCGCATCAGCCTCCAGTTAATAGTCAATGGTAAGGGAGGGGGCCAGGGCTGGGGCTGGGGGGAGAGTGCTGAGCCCATGGCTGCAGCCTTTGGACTGCTCCAAGATTGCTGTCCTAAAGCAGTTGGTACCGACAACATCTCCTTCTCCCGTATCGCTGAGGGATGCTCTGGTTACAGTGAGGCTGGTTCCTTGTAGCCTGAGTAATTTGGCACACTTTTATTTCTGGCTCCATCACTCTGGGCAGGATACGTCCTTGCTCAGGGGCCATTTTCCAGCTGCAGCTGGAGCTGCTGCTGAGGGTGACCCTGACTGATGCAGATTTGAGGGCAGGGCAGCTGTAACACACATGGAGCCTGGAGCTGGAGCAGTTTCTCTGGGTGGGAAACTTGCAAGGGTGTTTCCCCCTGCAGAAACTGATCTCTGTCATGCAGGAACCAGGTGCCAGCACAAAAAGTGCTGGAAGGGCACTGCTGCTTGGCAATGTGTCTCCAGCAGGCTCTGTAGCCCTGTGCTGGGGGCTGCCAGACAGCGCTTTGAGCCCTGCAGCATCCGGACAGTCACACTCTGCAGAGGAAGGAGAAATGATGTCACTTGAATGTGGCTAAGTACAACCTGCTCTGCTTTGCAGGCCTGAGCTCCCCAGGAGCTGCCCTGAGAGCCGTAGTCCTTTAGTGCCCAGTCTCTCTATAGAGGGACCTGGGGAGGCCTGTGCCTGGCCTGGGGATGCAGCAGCTGAGCCTGCAGCCACTCACAGTGTCGCTCTGATCCTTGCAGTTCCTCCGCGCATCCATGAGAAGGAAGCCTCTTCCCCGAGCATCTACTCCAGGAGGAGCCCCCAGGCCCTCACCTGCACAGTCTATGGCATCCCAGCACCAGAGGTGATCCAGTGGCAGTGGAGGCCGTGGATGCCTTGCCGGATGTTCTCCCGACGCAGCCTGTAAGTGCCATTTCTTCCAACACTCATGTCTTACCAGGCCACCAGTGTGGCATTATGGGCTCCTTGAGCACTGTGGCTGTCCCCCACACCCTGTCTCACTTTTGCTCTCTCAGCCACCACATGGCAAGAGGAGGACAGCACTGACTGATAGCTCAGAGCCCCACACACCCACTCACCCTGTGGAGAGGCAGAGTGAAGCCTACTGGAGACACGTGTGCTCCATGTGGGAGTTTTGCCCAGCCTGGCTGGTCCTCAGACACCAAGGGCTTCCACAGCATCCCTTGAGTCCTCGGCCATCTGCATCTGGCAGGGGATGTCCATGGCCCAGCCACACCTCACAACACCTGCAATAAAACCACTGACCGCTGTGCTAATGGGGAAAATGAGGCAGATTGCAGGAGAAATTGTCACAGCCCCTCGGTGAGACCCTGAGACAGCAGCTGGGGCTCACCCCATTCCTGCCCTAAGGTCCCTGTGGTTTTTTAGTCCTTCGTCTTCTGCTGGGTAATGATGGAAGCAAAAGTGCTCACAGGCAGGGAAGAAGAGCTGCTGCATGTGGAGAAGAGTTGCTGAATCTGGGGGACATGTAGGATCTCTGCCAGCTTCCAGGATGGTTTGCCAGGAGGGTGTTTGTGCAGGCAGTGCCAACAGGTAGGCAGGAAGGGTGTGTGCCCACTGCCTGTGCCCTGGGAAGCTGGGGTAGCACCAGGCAGGGCTGCAGTGGCATTTTTTAGTGGCAGCCTCACAGGAAAAGGGATGCTGTGGAGTTGTAGCCAGAGCAGTCAGGGTGGAGGACATCACGGTGCCTGGAGGAAGCCAGGTCCCACAGCCCTGTACAGGCTGTTGCCAAGCCAGGGACGCCAGCGAGCTCTCCATCACATGCAAGTGCACTGTGGCCCTGTCAGGAAGCAGAGGGGCCCATGAATTATGAGCACTGTCTCCCAAGGCCACCGTATTTCTGCCTAGCATAGCTCCAGAGGATGCAGGAGGCTTCTTTCTAGCTTCCTGTTGTTTACACAGCTCGCCGATGTGCTCGCCCCGCTGAGCGCTCTGCCCTGCACTGCCAGCACGCACCCTTACCATTGCTCTTGGGCATCCAGCTCCCCCTTGCTTCCCTGTCACCGTGACCCCTCTCCCTCTGCACTTCCCACCCTGGATTTTGGGCAGACCCTCTCATCTCCCTGCACCACCTGCATTTCAGAAGCACCCTGCAGCCTGTAGCATCCCAGATCCCTGACAGGTTTGGGTACTTCTCTCCACTCACCTGCCTCAGCCCGAGGAGGTACCACCATGCCCCTGTGAGATACCACCTCTACTTGGGATGTTTCCCTCCTGGTATTTGTTGAATCAGGGGCAGCTCTCCAGGCCAGCACCCAGCCAGTCTGTGACATCCCAGCAGGGGTTTAAGGCGTTGTTGTTGCTGAGCAAAGCAGCATCAAGAACTGCTCCAGGCACACATGAACTGATTTCACCAGTGCCTTTCTCCACCCTTAGCAGGGAAAGATGAAACCACAGACCTGGGGGTGAAAACACTGCCTGGGACACCAGTATCTGTTCCCTGCCCCAGTTTTCACATCTATAGATGTTTGCCTCACTTGTGACTGTGGAGCACCCTTATAAAGCACATTAGAACTGCGTAACCAGAAGACACAGGAAAATTGCAGTTAGAGAACAGGGGCATCAATTCTCAAACACAAAGCTATTTTTGCTGCCTTCTTCCCAGCTGACCCTCTCTCCATCTTTCTCCTCTTTCTCCTGCTCCTCCCCGGCGGCTGGATTAGCAACAGCCGTCACCGAGCGGCAAGGCGCCATCAGCGGGACCGGATGCCTGAGTGCAAGGACTGGAAAGATGTGTCGCAGCAGGATGCGGTGAACCCCATCGAGAGCATTGACACCTGGGTGGAGTTCGTGGAGGGGCGGAACAAGGTGAGGCCGTAACCCCCAGCCCATCCCGGAGCAGGGAGCTGGAAACAGGCACCCTCGGAGGGATCCTTTGCAGTCAGCCAGCAAAAGCGGCCTGAAAACAAGCCTGGCAGAGACAGATTTTGGGAGGGCTTCACACCTCTGCTTCTAAAGTAAACCATCAGCGGCTGCTTCCAGCTCTGGGACTCCGCAGTACCAGGCAGCCCCGGGGCGAGGGAGAGCTGTCATCTTTGAGAAATTACCCTGCATCCAGAGAGGTTCCCGCTGGGGCTGACTGTGCAGGAGGGTTTACACCGATTGCTGTTGAACACAGGGCACCCAGCTAGGAAGGGCAGGGGGGATGTGTACTGGGGGGGTTCCCGTGGCCATTTCTGAGCGTTCCTGCTTGAGCTGTTTTGGGAGAGCCAGACCCCACAGAGCAGCCTGGGCAGCTGGGAAAGGAAAGCAGGAGTCACAGCCTGACCAGGAAACCTCTGGCCTCGGGAATGTGCACGTGTGTAGTGGGGCATTTCATCCAGCTGTCCCCATCCCAGAGGGGCGAGGGTGGTATGGAGATGCTGGCGTCCATCCGCTGCATGTTTGTGAGTGAGAGCACGTGTGCCCCACAGAGCCCACTTCTCCATCACAGCGTTTCCTCTCTGGAGGGAACATCCCTCCCTCATTGCAGTGTGTGACCTGCAAACAGCCAGACACTGCCTGCTGCCTGTTTCTTTCTGTCTCTCTGGTAGCCACGAGTGTCAGGTCTGCGCCATGACGGGGTTCCTGTTCCCACTGGTGTCGGGCACCAGCCGCTCACAGAGAGATGCAGAACAAACAAATGGGCCCCTGTTTCCGAAAGTCACTTCCTGTTTTCCTACACACCTCCAAAGGCACTTCCCGTCCCCTGGCCTGGCCGGGAGTTCGTCACTCTGCCAAAAGGGTGGCAGGGACAGATGCTGCTCCTCCCAGAGCAGCTGAAGGGAGAGGCAGGGATTGGTGTCCCCTGGGGAGGCGAGCAGGGGTGGTGGGAGCTCCTGGGTGAGAAGCCATTGTGTCCCCCTCCAGATGTGATTCTTGTCTTGGTCCCTTCTGATCTTTTCCCTTTTTTCCTCATTCCTTGTCCCTTTTGTCTTCCTCCTATTCCTCAGTTGTGTCCTCCTCATTCCATCTGTTTGGTTGTAAATGTCCTGGAGGTCCAACTTAGGTTGTGCAGCCCAGGGACATGCAAGAGCTCTGGGAGAAGAGAGCTCTTCCACTTGCAGTGGAATGCTATGTCCTCAAATCTGCTTTCTCTTCCTCTCCTTCCTGCCTGTCTTCTCTTACGATCCTCCTCTGTTTTTTATTCTGTCCAGAAAGGCCAGAATGAGCCACAGGGTATGCAGTGCACAGCCACGCGCTGCAGATAGCAGCGTGATGTCAAATCCAGGAGCCCCAACTCAAACGTAACAGCGCAGATTAGAAGGAAAATCCCCAAGAAACAGGAAAGGCAGCACACAAAAGTGCCAGGAATAGGGTCACTTCAGCTGCACTGAATAACCCCAAGAAACGGAAAAGGCAATGCACAAAAGTACTAGTAATAAGGTCACTTCAGCTATATTGAATATGCACTGAATGAATGACCGTTCCTTCTGATTAACACAAGCTAATACATTGCCACTTAGAACGGAAATGCTTCCTAAAGTCTGTGGGATGAATAGTAAAGGCAAAGTAGTTTCCCTGTAGGAATACAATTTTTTTTGCATTTGAAATCCCTCTTATTAGAGGGATTTCTGCATGTGATTAACTTGTCATTCAGACTGGGAGGGAGGAGAAACCTGTGCTTCAAACTGCAGATCTCCTCTAAGGGGAGTGCTTGTAACACATTTGGCAACTCGCACATGTGTGGTGTGAGCCGGGAGGAGGAGAGCAGCCTTACTTCCCAGCTGCCTTTCCTGGCTTATTTGGAGGCAGCATTTCCTGGGTCTGCGTTCCCAGGACAGCAGCCTGGCTGTTCACCCAATCTTAGTTACAGGGAGGGAGGAGAAAGCTTTTAGGACTATATCTATGTACACTTGGAATTTAGCAGGAGAAGATGACAGCTCTTCCTGATGCGGTGAGAGCTGGAGTGCTTTCACAGGTTTGATTTCCTCTTAGGGATAAAAGGAGTGCTTGCAGGTCTGTGAGTACCTGTAAACTCCACTGACCTCTGTGGGACACTTATTAGTCACTTAATTGCAGAGGGCTCAGAGAATCAAAGCTTTGGGGTCCTTTCCATTTCCCCCCACTGTTATAAAGCTTGAAAGGAGCCTAACCATCCCCTCAGCCCTGCATCGTGTTCATGTCCCCCTTGCTGGGCACAGGCCTGTCCCCATGGTGACCCAAGGGACTTAGCAAGAAGTTTGCTACCATGGAGAGACATCTGTGCTGGCTGGGCTCTGTAAGAAGGAGCAGAGATCAGGAATAAAGCCGTGTTGCTGCTGTTAGAGCCAGCAGAAGGTGTTTGAAATGCACAAAGGGCTATTGAATAAGGAGCTATTTTTTGCATAACCCTTTCCCAGGTACAGCTTGGGGGTTGCTGTGACTTTGCTGCCTGCCAGAAAGCAGCACCGATCCTACTCCTCTTCCCTGTCACTCTTCCTAACTCCTCTTATGCTCTCTTCCCCCATCAGACAGTCAGCAAACTGGCCATCCAGGAGGCCAATGTCTCGGTCATGTACAAGTGTATTGCCTCCAATAAAGTGGGTCGAGATGAGCGGCTGATCTACTTCTACGTGACCAGTGAGTACCGCAGATGTCCCCTCCACCCGCACCAGCCGAGCTCCCTGCTTGACAATAGGCATGTCCCTAGACCTGCCAGGTCCTGTCATTCACAGGTAGCACCTTAAGCAGTGACCGGGAAGCCAGCAGGAAAGCAGGGCTACCCCAGAGCTTTGCCGAGTGGCAAAAGCCTTGGAGCCCTGGCAGCAGGTGGCGCGGGCAGAGTTTGGCAGCCAGACCTGGGGATGAGCCGGCGCTGCCTGTGCCTGGTCCCGGAGCAGCCCTGGCAGGTCCCGGGCTGGGGACGTCCTGCTGGCTCAGGCCCAGGCAGCTCCCTGTGCTGGGGACGTGCCTGGTCCAAGAGCATCCCCTAGTGGCACTGCCCGACCCTCTCCCAGGCAGGGTCCTGCTGGCCGGAGCCCCTCCACAGGGTCCCCGTGGGACTGGGGGGGGTGGGAGGAAGCTGGGAGCCCAGTGGTGTGGGCTGGAGTCGTGGCCCATATGGGGCTGCATAAGCTTCCTGCCATGGGTACCCCGGGCTGGTGGGAGTCTGTCCCTGTCCCTGGGGACAGCAGAGGTATCTTCATGCCTCTCTGGACAGACCCCAGAAGCCTGGGCTCATGGCCCTCATAGGCAGTACATGTGCCCTTAGAGCCAGCAGCTGTTGTGGAGGCAGATGACTGCTCCAGGCGACTGCGCATGTAGTGGGCCAGCCCGGCTGTGTAACTACCTGCACGTGTAAAAGCAAGCAACCCAGAATGCTGCAGCTGAGCTGAAAGCAGTAACAGCCTAATTCAGGCCTCCCGGGTTTGCTTCGTTTGTGACCCTATCCTGATTTGACCCTGGGACTTCAGCATAGCCCTTAGCGCTCGCTGGGTGCAACTTGAGCTGTTTGTTGCTAGAAGTTGGCATGTCACAGTTCTGCTCTAGGTTGGTTTCCTTTAGCCTGTCTGAGAACAGGGAAGTTTCAGAGAGCTGAGCCCGAGGAGACGATTTCATTGTGTCTGGCAGCTCAGCCATGTTCATTTCCTTCCTGAAAGCCATTCCAGACGGGTTTGAGATTGAGTCCCAGCCCTCGGAAGAGCCCATAGAGGGGCAGGACCTACAGCTGAGCTGCAATGCGGACAACTACACCTATGAGAACCTGCAGTGGTATCGGCTGAACCTCTCCAAGCTCCACGATGAGGAGGGCAACCCCCTTGTGCTGGACTGCAAGAACGTCCACCACTATGCCACCAAGATGCAGGGGGAGCTGCGCTTCCAGCCCGACTCCAACGATGCCACCTTGCTGCTCACCATCCCCAACATCTCCCTGGGCGAGGAGGGAGACTATGTGTGTGAGGTGCAGAACAGGAAGACCCGGGAGAAGCACTGCCACAAGAAATACATCTCTGTGCAGGGTGAGGGTCCACAGGGCAGGCGGGAGTGACAGAGGAGAGCTGGTGCTCTTGCTGCCCTCAGCTTCCCAGTCCATTCCCGGGGGAAGCCACGCAAGCAAGCTAAACTCAAGGTGGCAAAGGCAGGGCACCTGGGTTCTTAAGACACCCTTCAGCAGGGGTCAGAGACCCAAAGCTCCCCAGGAACACAGATATTCTTTGATCAATTGGTTTCCCGTTTTCCCCTCCTCCTCTTTGTGCTGCTCCTCCAGCCCTGGAGATTCCCCGCCTCAAGCAGAACCTGACAAACATTTGGGTGAACGTCAGTGACTCCATAGAGATGCGCTGTAAGGTGGACGGCAACCACGTTCCTGAAATCAGCTGGTACAAAGACGAGAAACTGGTGGAAGAAGTGTCAGGTACAGTGGGCTGGGGGTGAATCAAAGGCAGGGCACCACGTCTGGTGGCCAGAGAGCTGAACACTGCTGGGTTCTGGGAGTTGCTGTGCCCAGGCAAAGGCGCCTGTTCTCTGAATTGGGTGAACTCTGGTTTTAATCATGTTCTATCCCAGTTTGATGCCGTGTCACCAGGCAAGTCAATGCCCTAGGGCACGGTTCAGCACTGTCTGTGCATGTGCACGTTCCACTGGAGAGCAGAGAAAGCAATCATTCATGCCCTGTGCCTGGCATCTCTGCTCACACAGGGACCAACCCATGGGAAGGATCCAGGTACATTGCAAAGGGAAAGGACCAGGTCCTAGAGCTGAAGCAGAGTTTGACACACCAGCTGGACTGGCTGGGCACCATGCCCATCCAGCGTTGTCTGCGGGAGTTTCGTCCCCTCCATACGTTGCCTGGGGAAGGCCCTTACAGGGTATTTCTCTGGCCAACAGGCCCCAGAAGAGAGCCTCTGCCAGCTGGTGCAATTTCATTCTGCCACCTGAAATGAACCAGCCAAAAAATAGAAGCCTTATTTTGAGCCTGCATGAGTCCAGTATATTAATCCCTACTCCCTGTGAGTGACCACCACAACCCTCTGTGCCTTACAGGGATCGACCTGGCAGACTTCAACCAGAGGCTGAGCATTCAGAGGGTGAGGGAGGAGGATGCTGGGCTCTACCTGTGCAGCGTCTGCAATGCCAAGGGCTGTGTGAACTCCTCGGCCAGTGTCTCCGTGGAAGGTACCAGCAGCCACGACACTCCTGGGGATGAAGGGGTGGAGTAGGAGCATCACCTTCCCATGCCTCTTCCTTGTGACACCAGGCAGTGGGAGGCAGCCAAAGCCCCTAGGCCTTGCCAGCAGCATGGTGCTCTCACAGGAGGATCTGCAGTCCAGAGCATGTTTAGCTCAGGCAAACACACCTCCCCAGTCTGCCCACCGCCTGCAGCAGGCCACAAGGGACGGCTGAGCTGGGGCACAGAACGGGAATCTCTGAAGCTATGATTTCCTTCCTTCCACAGGCTCTGATGACCGGACCAATGTGGAGATTGTCATCCTGATTGGGACTGGGGTTATCGCTGTTTTCTTCTGGATCCTCCTTATCCTCATCTTCTGTAACATCAAAAGGGTACGTGACTGTCTCTGCCCCAGCGCAGGGGAGGTGTCTTAGCGGGGCTTGGGGCAACACCGTCGCTGTGATGTGAGGTGTAAGACAGCATCCCTAAAAGGAGGTCATCAAAGGCTCTCCCTGCCAAGGACAGGGTGCATCAGGGCTGTGGTAAAGGAGGTGACAGGGATGGCCTTCGCCAGGGGGAAGCAGGTTAAGGCAGGCAGAGGAACCAAATCCCCTCTGGGAGTCAGCACCCAGTGCAGGGAGGGCATCTCCTCACCCTCTGTGTTGGCTGATTCCTGCAGCCTGCCCATGCAGACATCAAGACAGGCTACCTCTCCATCATCATGGACCCTGGTGAGGTGCCCTTGGAGGAGCAGTGCGAGTACCTGCCCTATGATTCCAGCAAGTGGGAGTTCCCACGAGACCGCCTGCGCCTAGGTGAGCCGGACCCCCTCCCTGCCACTGCGCGCTGCAGCCAGGGCTTCCTGCCAGCCCTTCAAACTCACGCTCCAGGTTTCTTACACATCTCTGTGTATTTAATGCCTTCTCTCTGCCTCAGGCTTCCCATCTTCTTCCCCAGACTCTCCCTAAAGCCCAGCTGTCCCTAGGAAATCTCTTTGGGTCTGACTATGAACAGATCTGAGCCAAATGTTAAGCCCAGACCCTCCCAGTGCACCCTCCCAGGCATCACTGAGACCAGGAGACCTCTGGGCGTGCTTTAAAACCCATGCCCATATTCTCCAACTGGCAATTTGGACAGAACAGCCCAGTCCACAGCAGGCACCCCAAGTTCAGGACCAGGACCGCATCCATTATCCCCTTCACAATGAGACATCCACTTGCATTCTCTTCTGTCTGTCTGGGGGGTTTAAAAGGGCTGCAAACTACCTTTGAGGCACAGAGCAGTGATGTTAGCCCTGGGTGCTCTGCTGCAAGGTGTCACGTTTACCTTTCCCATACGTTCTGCTTGAGGGCAAGAAACAGCCCCTCACTTCTGCAGGGCCATTTCCTTCCTCTGCTTTGTCCATGCCAGCTCTGTCTCAGTTCCTCCCATCATCCTTTCTCTTATTCTCACCAACAGAGCAAGCAACCACCTGGGAAGGGCACAAGTTCCACTCCTTCCTTTTCCTTTATGACCCTTTTTGTTTCTTCTTCCCATGGTTTCCTGTTGGGTTTTTTGTTTTTTCGTTCCATTCTGCGTGTGCTGCACCTGCCTTCCCTCACACTGCCTCTTTACTTGCCCATAGGTAAGGTCCTGGGTCATGGTGCCTTTGGGAAGGTGGTGGAAGCATCAGCGTTTGGGATCAATAAAAGTAACAGCTGTGAAACTGTAGCAGTCAAAATGCTGAAAGGTATGTGGACAGCGAAGCAGAATACGCAGTCTGTGTGGACAGCAAAGGATGAGGCATCTTCCAGGGAATCTCCACCCTGTAAATGCCTGTCTTTTGCATAAGGCATTTTTTTAAGGCCCTGGAAAATGTATTCTCTCCCACCGGCACTCCTGGGCGCTCCTGCCTGAGCCAGCCCTGAGCTAGGGAAGAGGGGCTGGAGCCAGCCCTTTAATTTATGGCTTTTTGGCCTCAACACAGTTGATCCTCTTGGCCTCCTCTCGTGGATGCTTTAGCCCCATTCAGCTGCACTGGGAGGCAAGTGGCAGGAGAGACAGCAGGGACTTGGAGAACTCAGCTTTCAGAGAGATGTAGCTGTCTGCAAAGGCAAAGAATGAGATCTGTCTCAAAGGACCAACAAGACTCCAGAGCCCCTGTTTGGCAGGTCACTGAAGGAAGTGTTCCTCCCAGTTGCTTTCTTCCAAATGTGCCTGTTTATGGGCCAGGTTCAGAGCTGGGTAAGGAGCAGGGTGCAGCTCTCACCTAGCTCTGAGGGCTGAGTTGGCTTTGTACCCAAGGCATGGTCAATCCAGAGTGAGATTTTAAGCTTTTATGGCCATACCTTCAAACAGCTATCCAGACCATTATTCTGTAATTTGGTACCCTACAAAATACCGAGGCAGTCTCTGGCCAGCAGTGGCCTGTATGTGGAAACCAAGTCATGGCTCAGCAGTACTTACCACTGCAAGCGTACAGATGATCTGCACACAATTGCAGAGGAAGCAATTGCAAGGTTGCTCTACAGTCCTTTGAGGCACGGCTGTCACCTGGCCCATCAGATGCAGCTCTAGTCGAGGCTTCTGTCTCTCAGATTATGTTTACAAATTCCCAAGTAAGGTGAAATGCGTATGGGGAAGCAGAGAAGTATGAAAAAGGCACACAAAACCAGAGAACACACCCTGAGGGTAAAACATGAGATCAAGAGTTGATGTGAATTAGGCACTCAGAGAGAAAATGCAGCACACAGAGCTGGCGGGGAACAGGACTGTGTTTGCTATTGGAGAGGAATCGCAAAAAGATATCCCAGGTTTGAGCTGAGACAATTCCTATCCTCAGTCATGACCAAAATACTCAGATGCCCCTAGTTTCTAAATTTCCTTCAAATTGTTTTATGGCTTACTATCTCCGGAGACTGAAAGGGTAGAGATTCAAACATATGCATCTGTACATAAGCCTCAAGTGATCTTTTCCTTGCACAGCTCTCACAAGGAAAAAACGTCTTGGGCACAGGTTGTGTGCACCTGCAGGGAGCACCCTACATGTTACAGCAGGGATCCTGGGATGTCCGGACAAGGCTCTGACATTTCATATGGAAACACGTAACAACAAAATGTACCGAGACTCTGGGGTCACAGCCTCCTCAGCAAGACTCACATTAGCACTCTGATAAGAGAAGAGTGGTGAGGGGGAATGAAAAGCTGTGAGGAGGAGTCATGACATGGTCTGTGTGTTTCCAGAGGGAGCTACCGCAAGCGAGCACAAGGCACTGATGTCGGAGCTGAAGATCCTCATTCACATCGGGAATCACCTCAACGTGGTGAATTTGCTGGGTGCCTGTACCAAACCCAATGGTAAATATCCCAGGGCAACAGGCTGTGCCTGATCCCAGAGATCAGCGCTCACTCCCTGTGCCCTTTTTGCTGGCCACACGTGTGACCACAAGGACGTGTGGGAATGTGATCAGTGTGTCTGTGTGCACTTAGGGCAGGTGCCACAGCTCAGCAGAGCTGTACAAAACGTGAGTCGGGGCAAATTCTGACCATCCCAAGCCCTCACCTCTTCCCCTGACCTTTGGTGTTTTCTCGCCAGGTCCACTCATGGTTATTGTTGAGTTCTGCAAGTACGGAAACCTCTCCAACTACCTGCGGACCAAGCGGGAAGGATTCAGTCCTTACAGGGTAAGTAGTTTCCTTTGCCCCTAGGGACCTGTCCCATCTCTAGGGAAGGAAGATATGTAGCCTGAAACATGATCTGACAATGGAACAAAGACACCCTCTGCCTAGCAGCAGATCACAGTAATCATGGTTTATGTGCACATCAGGGAAGTACTTTCTTTCTGCAATGGAGGATAGGTGCTTCCAGGCCGGAATTACAGCCTAGGAACAGAAAAAGACTGAGCAGCTCGTGTGTGTCACAGTGTGTGTTGCCTGCTGAGGTTTTTGTTTTGGCCTCCTTGCCAGGAGAAGTCTCCCAGGCTGCGTATTCAGGTCCAGTCCATCGTGGAGGCAGTGAGAGCAGACAGGAGGAGTCGTTCTGGGACTGGCGACAGCGCTATCTTCAACCGCTTTCTGATGCACAAGAGCCAGCCAGCGCAGCCGATCCAGGAAGGTAATGCTCCGTCCTCAGCAGTGGCTCCTCACCTGTCCCCCCAAAGAAATGCCAAACTTGGCCAACTTGGGTGGTGGTTAGGGAGTGACAGTGGGGAGCTGGGACCCAGCCTTGGAGATGATCACTCCAGTGTTGCATGACAATTCCCTGAACAGGGCTACTACAGTCACCTGTTGTCTCTTGTAACTGACTCTGAAAACCCAGAAGGGAGGATTAAATCCCTTTGGATTTTTTAGCCTAAAGAAAGGAGGATTGAGGGGGATCTCAGTGGGTCCTCCCTAGGACAGGAATGATGAGAAAAAAGTCCTTTCCAGCCCTGTTCCTCACAACTCTGTCTGGCTGACATGTGCTGGAGGCTGGACTCATTCTCCTCACACTTGAGCAGGTTCCTGCCATGTGCTTTCTGCCACCTAAGCACAAAATTCTAGAGGGGAGCTGGTTACTCCAGCTAGCGCTGGGGACTAGCTGTATCTCGCCAAGGGACTGGTTTGTATCCCACAGTCCTGGAGGGAGGCAAGGAGGACAAGAGACCGCTCGCTGTCTAATCATTTTCTTGTACTCTTGGACAGTGGATGACTTGTGGCAAAGTCCCTTGACAATGGAAGACCTGATCTGCTACAGCTTCCAGGTGGCACGTGGCATGGAGTTCCTGGCATCCCGAAAGGTGAGTTTACCCTTTCCTTCGCTCCCTTCTTCTTCTATGCATGCCTGACCAGAGAAGGCCTGCCTACAGCCACTTTACAGGCGACACACACAGAGATTCAGTGATCTGCCTCACGCTTCTCAGAAAGTCTGAGGTAGTCCTGTGTACACAAAGATGGGAAATTAGTCATCTTGCATTTCATCCTCTCCTTAACCATCTCTTTTTGAAATTTTTATCTTTAACTCCTTCCCACTTCCACCATTCCCCCATTGCAGCTCAGGTTTGTGAGGGGAGGGGGGTGCTCTGCACTTTCTGATGGTGGTTCCTGTCCCTCTGATTTTGCCCCTTCCTCTTCGTGTGTGCTCAGTGTATCCACA
Organism: Chionis minor; assembly: GCA_013398295.1. NCBI lineage: Eukaryota > Metazoa > Chordata > Aves > Charadriiformes > Chionidae > Chionis > Chionis minor. The sequence continues at coordinate 49,987 of VZSF01006211.1, forward strand.
GAGACCTGGCGGCTCGCAATATCCTGCTGTCAGAGAACAATGTGGTGAAGATCTGTGACTTCGGCCTGGCCCGGGACATCTACAAGGACCCCGACTATGTCAGGAAAGGCAGTGTGAGTGCCATCTTCTCAAACCCTATACAGATTGGGTCTCCTTGAGGTGTTCATAAACTACTCTGGGGGTGGAATAAACTGAGAAGATGAAAAAGGAGGACTGGAACCACTTGTGTGGCTGAGACCAGGAACCATTGGCCCAATGATATATGTGCTGTCCTCCTCCTCCATCACCAGACCTCTGTCTTCTTCCTTCTGCCCCTCAGCCTGACACTAACTTACTCTTCTTTCTGTATACTCTTTCCTCCCCCTTTCAGTGTCTTCAAGCCTCCCTCTGGCCTAATTAAACTTTTCCTCAGTGGAGAGAGGAGCAGGGCTATCAGCTCTGGTTTCCTTTCATCCTGTTGGTACAGGAAGGGCTGTCCTGGGACACATCCCTGACTGAACACTTACGCCTTGCCTCTTCGTCCTGCAGGCCCGTCTCCCACTGAAGTGGATGGCTCCAGAGAGCATTTTCGATAAGGTCTACACTACCCAGAGTGACGTCTGGTCCTTTGGGGTCCTGCTCTGGGAAATCTTCTCACTAGGTGAGTGCTAGTAAGGGCCACACACTGCTGAGGGAGGCAGGACCTCTCTTCTCATGTAGCAGCTTGGTGGGTGACTCTGTGCAGGAGGTGCTGACACTCTGAAGCACGTCTAAGGAGTGATGGGAAGAGACGTCGGTGTGGACAAAAGAAATATGGAGGCTATATCAATCCATGAACACAGTGATGAGAGACAGGCATGCAGAGGCAGCCTCCTGCTTACAGAGGCAGAGAAACCTGTCTCAGGTAGCACCAAGGACTTGGGCTGTGTATGAGAAGCGACCACATCTCCCAGTGTTTCAGGAGGAAGGGCAGTCTCAGGGAAAGGACTGGTTCCTGATGGCACATTGCATGTTCCCACCTCTCTTTGAACCTCCTTTAGGGGCATCTCCATACCCTGGAGTCCAGATCAACGAGGAGTTCTGCCAGAGGCTCAAAGACGGTACCAGGATGAGAGCCCCAGAGTACGCCACAGCAGAAATGTGAGTCAGAAACCTCATGGATCCCAGCATAGGTCAGGGCAGGCTTTTCTATGGGATAGTGGAAACCTCCCAGATCCCAGTAATGGGCAGGACAGGCCCCTCTGTGGGATGCAAAGACCTTTCAGCCAGGATGGGGAATGAGCCAACACCTCCTTCACACCAGGCAGCTGCCTGGAGGACAATCCAGATGGGTTTGAATGCAGGTCAGAACTATCTAGGAACATCAAATCCCTTGTATGCACAGTAGGACGGATCATTAAGTGAACAATGTGCTTTCCCACTTTGGATGGTATCAGAGGTGTCCAAATTAGCTCCTTGTGCACTGTTATATTCAGTGCATAATGAACCAACCAACCCCCTTCCAGTAGGTCCACATGGCCAACATGCTTGGGGGGTGCCAAGCTTTCCTTCACAGTGCTGTCCCGGTGGGCACCGTGTGGGTGGGAGCTGCGGTGTGGGGTAGGAGGGGGTTTCTGTGGCATAAAACCAGCATCTCTTCTTGGCAGTTACCGTATAATGCTGAGCTGCTGGCACAGTGATCCCAAGGAGAGACCAACTTTCTCCGACCTGGTGGAGATACTGGGGAACCTTCTTCAGGACAATGTCCAGCAGGTGAAAACCTCTCTGTGTCCCTGCTCAGCTCCAGACAGCTCTTTCTTCTCCCACTGCTAGCTCCCTTGCTGTGCCGTCCTCTGACTCCCTGGCCAATACAGTACCTTTGTGTAGGGCAACGGATAACACAGGGTTTCTTGATCAGAGAGCTCTGTTTCCCAAAAGTACTGGACAGCTGCTTTCTGCAGTAGCACTTTCACCGCATCCTAATATAGCTCTGCTTCTTGCAGGGCAGATACCCTCTCAGTCATCGTTCCACTATTTCCATCTTAATCCCCAGATGATTATTTTAAATTTTTCAGTTGAGTCAAGGCCCTAGCAGTCCTGCCTCCCACACGCCTGCATAATGAAAACCAGGACTTCACCAGGGTTTCTGAAACTCTGTCCTCAGATCTAAATGTCAGGGCCATGTGAACCAAACAACTGTTCCATTGCAGCAGTCAGACAGACAAATTTCCCTGAAACTATTACTAATTGCTGCCGTATAGTAACTCACCAGGACTTTAACTGTGATGAGCATGCATTAACATTAACATTTTCTTGATGTTCGATTTCATAAGACGATAGTGAAATGCTTAAATTATGAGTACTTTCTCATCCTGACATCCCTGATTTTAACCTTTCAGCATCGGATCCCGGCACAGGCATGACTAAACCACAATGATGTGCCCCTGGAGCATAGTGCTCTGTCCATGTAGGCGAGAGAACTTCAGGTGCCATAGGACTGGGTTGTTTTCCTGCTCACACACACCTCCAGGCACCTGCAACACGCGCAGCTACTTAATACAGAGAGCACAGAAAGCTCCAGCCAGATATTTTGTCCCAGAGAAACGAAAGACAAACCAGAAATTTTCCTCCCCAGCTCTAACAGCTTCTGCTTGTAGAGGCCTTTCTTGTGGGAAAGACCTCCCCTTCTTGTAAGGCCACTCACTGTTCTTCCTACTAGGAAGGGAAGGATTACATCCCACTGAATGACTCTCACAGCTCAGAAGATGATGGTTTCTCCCAGGTGCCTTCCTCTGCCCAGCAAAATTCAGATGAAGAGGACTTCGACATGAGGATACGCTGCCACAGCCTAGCAGCAAGGTGAATCCCCTCTGAAAAGGTTGGAGAGAGCCCAGCAGGCAGCCAGCAGCCTGAGCTGTAAGGGAGCCTGAGGGATATGGGGAGAACCCAGTAGCAAGATGTTGGAAAAATCCCAGGTGATCAGGTGTGATCCAAGCATCTAGGCCATAGCATTTTGCTTATAAAAGCAAGATCACTTTCCTTTGCTGCTGAGAAAGAGCCCTTGATGTGTAAGCCTATGGTATTCCTTTTCCTGCCTCCAGCTACACTGCCAGAGCATATCATCCCACAAAAGGCATCGTGGCCTGTCAAGTAGATGAGGAAAGGAGGTGTCAGCTGGGTCTTGGTGCTTCTGCTAATGCAGGAGCTTCATCTTACCAGTTTTTAACTAACGCAAACAATTAGGCCTAGGCTTCTCATCTCCAGGGAGCTGTGATAGTGGGATGCCTGGGATCTATATGACATTATTCTGATTATCCAAAGTGGAGAGGTAATCAGGACCTAATTCCATCAGGAAGTTTGGGAGCTCCCACTGCAGTAGTAGTATGGAGTTAAGAGGCCTAAGTTTACCCCACTCGCCTCCCAAAACCCACCATTTGGGTCATCTGCCTCTCTGCATACTTTGGTTGCATGGAGAGGAGAGGAGGTTGGGTTCAGGTCCTGTTTATTCAGGACATTGACTCTGCTGGTTTTACTGAATACTGAATATGCTTCTGTTGGCAGATACTACAACTGTGTCTCATTCCCTGGTTGTTTGACGGGAGGAAATCAGATCAGGTGTCCATCCAGGATAAAGACATTTGAAGAGTTTCCCATGACACATACAATGTACAAGGCACACCCGGTGAGTAGCATCTGAGTGGAGTTGAGCAAGGGGTAAAGAAAGGTTCAGCTGTTTCCTGACACCTTTGCTGTTAAGATCATGGAAGGAAGATCGCTCCTATCTAATGTCAGTCTGTCTGTGTCATTCCTGTTCAGTCCGTCCACTCCTATGCACATTTCACTTCTCCACCTGGCACATAGGGGTTTCTCTGCAGCACAGCTTGTACTGCCTGAGTGTGAAATAGGGAGGTTAGATCTACAAGCAAGGACTATAAAGGACCTCAGAGAAGAGTTGCTCTTCACCCTTTCCAAATTTGTGAATATGGCCTGGTCAACCATACTGAAATCCAGCCAGGACTAGATAAATCCAGAGTGTTTGTCTGGAACTCCCCTATCCTGACCCACACAGAAGTTGTGCAGCAGGGGCCCTCCTGGCCTCTCTGAACTGGGCTGGTACTTATATCCTCTACAGCGGCAAAACTTAAGTCATACCCTTAGTCTCAGAGGGAAATTATCATCTCTCACAGATTTGATGATAATAAATCTTCCAGGCAGGGAGCACTCTTTTTTCCCCCAAAAGTGGCACTGAACTGCACGCACAAATCCTGTCTTTGTACGTATTACTTTTAAGAAGGCACCTCAGAAAATCAGTTCCAGAAAGAACACGGAGCATGCTGCTAAAGTGCCCCTACTCCTTTTTTCCCATCACAGATACACATGATCTCATCTCCTTAATGATTCCTCCTCCCTTCCCACTCTGATCAATCGACAGGGATGTTACTGATAACTCCTGTTGCTTCCTTCCAGGACAATCAGACAGACAGTGGGATGGTTCTGGCATCTGAGGAATTTGAGAGGATAGAAAACCGACACAGAAAAGAAGGTGGATTCAGGTACTCCTTAAGACTAGCCACTCAGGCCTCCCTGCTGCCAAATGCAGACCAGGAGGCAGCTCCTGGTGTTTCCCCATAGGTTATACCTCTTGGGCTCTCAGCAGCAGCCAGGCTGCAGGCCCTGAGCCAGATAAGTCCATGCAGACATTAACGAGAGGCAAAATGCATGAAGAACAGACCTGCCTGCTGCGTCCTAGGGTTTAAAAACATAAGCCGTGCCCATTCCATGAAAATGTGTCCGTTAAGGTAACGAGGCACAGTGGAGTGACGGTGTTAATAGGACTCTAAATGCTTGTCGACATTTTCTGGTGAATTGTGTCAGGGCCTGTTCAAGCAGTGGCAGGTGGGATAGATGGAAACTATGTGGCTGCCACCTCCCTCCCCCTGTCCTGACCTATGTGCTACAGGGTCCTGATGTGGCACTGTAGGGATGGTACAGCCTTAGGTCTTCCCACATGCCAGTACTGAGCCTGGCAGGTTGAGCTGGCACTCTCGGGGCTGAGGATGTTATGGGTGGTTCTGTACTTGCCCCAGACTTGGAGACTGGATGAAAACCTGACCAGCTCATCTCTGCTTGGTGCCAGAGCAGGCTGGGACCTTGTCTCTGTGACAGTGCGTTGATCGAGCCATGTCAGCTCACATGTAGACAAGGCCAGTCCCAAGCCTGTTCCTCGCCTCCTGTACCTCCCAACATCAGATCAGACGGTCATCGTGCCTTAACCATAGCCCTGTGGCCTCTCTGCTGCTGTATCAGGCTGTCTCCTGCTTCTTGTCCTTGTCTTCTTTTCCCTAAGGCATGTTCCCATTGTCTCCTACACCATGGACTACCTGGCGTCCTGTCTCCTGGAAAATACTGCCCTTAAACCTCTCCTTGAATGTGTCCCTGCCCTCGCTCTTGTGACTTCTTGACAGTCGCCTGGTATTGGCAGGTGCTGAGATGGGTTTGCTGATTTCCTCCCACATCTTCTTCATCATCTCCCTTCATTTCCTTTCCCCTGTCCCAGTTGTTGGTTTGTATCAGTTTCTCTTACTCCTGCCAGGTCTAGGAACAACTGAGGCAATGTTGCTTGTCTCTCCCTGCTCCTTTGGGTCCCAACCCTTCCCTGAGCTTCCCAAAGCTATCTAGAAAAGCTGAAATAACTCTGTTGCCAGGTTATGTGCAGATTTTTCACAAAACATACGGGCTGTGCTTAGGTTTAGAGCAAGGCCTGATGCTGTGCTTTGAAATGGAGGTATAGGTCCATTCCTAACCCAGCCACTGCCCCGTGCATCAGCACGTGGTGCTTCCCGAAGCTGGGATCTCTCTAAGCAGAACAGAGGCTTTCCAGGAGTGCTCAGAATGATCTTCTGTGTCTCTCTCCCCACAGCAGTAAAGGGCCCAGCCGAAATGCAGAGCTGCCGGGGGAACAGTCAGACCTGCGGGGCAGATGTCGGCCGTTGTACGGGTCCCAGGTCGGAGGCCAGACTTTTTACAACAGTGAATACGGGGAGCTGTCAGAACACTCTGAGGACGGCAGCTGCACCCCACCTGGAGGGGGGGCCAGTCCCCCAACTCTCCACGCTTCCTTCTTCTCCGAGCAGTACTAATGGCATCAGGCCCGGGAGGCGCCTGCCAAGGCATCCCCTCTCACCCTCCAGGCATGTCACCAGGGTCACTCAGAGCTTCTCCTTCAGCCTACACCCAGTCCCAGCAGGGAACCTACCCCGAACGGATGGGGAACACCAATGTCCTTGGAACCGCAGCATGATGGCCCGCACAGCACCCCCAGCTGCAGCTTTCCTGTGCCGGGACTGGAGAGAGCGCCTCGCTGATTCCTCACGTTTCTTTTCTTCCTGAGGCTCAGACAGATGCATTCTGCCGGCGAGTGGGTGCCTGTGTTCAGCACTACAGCACCTTCTGCCTAGCATCCAGCCTCCACTCAGATCAGCTTCCCATTCAGAAAGCCCATTTCAGGTCAGATATAAATAGATCTGTCTTAGTCTCAAGTTTCTTCCTGGTGCGCAGCCTGAATGTTTTTCCTTGGATTGCTTCCTCCTCCTCTCCTCATGATGTCAGCTGCTGAGCTGCAGAGCAGAATCAAAGGGAAGAAATCCCTAGTGGTATTCGCAGCAAAAGCAGGGCATTTTAAAGAGGTGTATGGAGAGATCCCAAGGGATCTTTGTAAATGTTCATGCACACTGTTCATTCTGGAGAGGTGCCAGCCTCTCCATCTCCTCTGCAAGCAACACCCACACCCCTCTCATCCCTGCTGGAGGGGGGAACCTGTCAATCTGCTTTATCACCAAGATTATTTTAGCCATCTCAACACAGCTAGTGCTGAATAGGTCATCAGCTGATGGCTGGAGTCCTCCCAGTGAGATAAATAGCAGCTCTTTTTGCAGGCCTTGTGCAAAACAGGGGTTTATATACTCTTTGCTAGGAGCAGGTTACTCACAGGTCTGCTGCTCTTGCCTTCCCCTTCTCCCAGAGCGACGGTGAGATCATTTGTTGCTTGAGTGAGAAATTAAAGCAAAGCTGTGTTAATTTCAGCTGGCTTCTAAACATAGGGCGAAAATGGGTTGTTTGCTGGGAGGAAAAGGATCAAAGTGGTAGGGAGTGAAATGTTTATTTTCAAGTTGCTGCAAGGGCTTTGGAAACAATGGAAGGAACAGAGCTCCAGCAATGAGGTGCCCTGGGCTGCATCCCCTTGTGTGTTGGCATCACTGAGCACATGGAGGCAGCACCTGGCCAGGGCTCAAGCCCCGCTTCTCCTGGATGGACAATTCGGCACCATGACCTATCCTGTTGCCCTAGTTCCCTGGCTCTAAGGAAGCACTCTCTGCCCAATGGGCTCCTCTCCAGTTTCTGTTGCAGAGCTGCCAGCACAGCGTACCTGTCTCTGGTGGATTGAGAAACATTTATTTGCTGAGGAAACATCTCATCACTTGGGCCTTTTGTTTCTAAAAGACACCACGTGAATTCAGAGCTCTGAGGAACCTCCACAGCTCCTCTCTACAGATTTCTGTGCTGCTGCCTCACCACTTCCCACCTACTTCTTTCCATCCTGCTCACAATCCAAGAGCTCAGACACAGAGCACGGTTACGTCACCGCCCGAGGAGTCTGGGTGAGGAGGCTCGCCTGAACAGCTTGTCATCTTCTCTTCTCCCACACGCCTGTGGCTGGCAGAGCTCCTCACACCAGGGCATCTCAGCACGGGGGAGTTTCTGCTCATGGGCCACACCTCTGTGCACAGAACCAAGGCTTTGGTTTGGAATTTTTAAATTGTGTTTCCTGTCAGACGTACTGCTTTCCCAAACTGTATTTCTTTTCCAACAGAGGGTTTTATGCGTTTCCTGACGTGAGCCTGTGAGGCTTTATGGATGACTTTCTCAAGTCTTAATTATAGTTCTCCACGCAAGTATAATGGGGAGATTTATTTAGCACATGGGAAAAGCATGCCTGCCATTCAGATTCTGTAAGCCTGTACAGAGCGCCCAATGTTCCCCTCCCTTTTCGTGCCAGCAGGGATGACATGGCTGTTGATTTCCATGGCAAAAAGAGGCACAAAACCAGCTTGAGTCAAACTGGCTCAGGACATGGAATTGGAAACTGCATTTGACAATTAATTCCCTGACTTCTACTGGTGTCCCCCAAAGTTGCCAGGAATTTAAGCATCTTTAAGTAATTGTTATGACTCAGTAAGAATCCTCTGGCAGGAGTTGCTGGAGAGCCAGGCCAAGGAAGTAGGACAGCCAACAGGGTGTAGGCCAGACCAAATCCTCCTGCCCTCATCTTGCCCTCATTTTTGAACTGGTGGTTCCCTTGACAGAAGGAAGGCTACGTGTGCCCGGTGCTCCTGGGGACTGGCATTCACATGGGTGGAAGGTGACAGACAGCTGAGCTTGGTGATGTGCATCCATAGGACCCAGGCTCTCTTGTTTCCAGTGCTTCACAAACAGTTCTCTGCCTGGAAACACAGCCCCGTCTGAGAGGGGGCCCAAAAAAGAGGCCTCTAAATTAAATAATAGTTGAAAAACATAATTCCAAAGTAGCTGCAAGTCCTTGTCCGTATCTGAGGGATAGAAATGTACTAGCAAAGCCCAACACTTGCAGGGCACTGGCAGGATTCCTCAGCAGAAAGGGGTCAGAGGCATCTGAGCGCCCTGGCTGGCTGTCAGCACTCCCAGCCAGCCAGGGCAGCTGTGCTTTGTCTCTAGGTTCAGCTGTAAATTGCTCCCGAACATCCTTCTGGAGAAGGGTTACTTCATCAGAGCCATTGTTAACGATCCCCTGCTTCGCTCTGGGGAAAGCACTGGTGTGACATCGGATTTTTGAATATTCAAATCAGTCGACTCCACAGAAGTTTATTTTCTCTCTTTTGCACCATTTTGGTGGAGGGGTGGAATCAGATCCTATTGTATCTGCATCAAAAGCATTTCATGAACAATGCAGCCATGATACGAGCAAACACTGGCTCCTCTTCAGGCACTTCTGCTGATGAAGAACAATTGTGGTGTGAGATGTTGAAGAGCTGTTGAGACAATTGTACTTTTGCTCTCTTAAAAGCATACTAAAATTAGAGTGTACAAACCTGATACCTTGCCCCACGTCCTCACATTATTTCTGGCATTTTTTTCACAGTGTCCAGATAAGTGTGAGCATGAAATGAAGCTGGTCTGTTTTGGTTTTAAGATGTGAGGCAACAGTGTTGTCCGTCTTTCCAGAGTGACAAGGCCGTATTTCAACTTTTAAAACCCAGGGTTTGATAAATGTGCCTGCTCCACTCACAATGCACTCTCTGTTGTGTTTTGTTTGGGCTTTTTACTGGAAGTCAACGTTGAAGCTAAGCTATTTATCATCCTCCTCCTTTAAAATGACTGTTCCCGCTCTATGCGCAGTCTTGTTTTTCCTTACAAAGTGTTGGTGTTGACAGGACGTTCCTCCCTCGTGAAAACAAAGCGTTGGGTCCCCTATTTGCAAATACACGTGCGTCTCTGAAGAAAAACCTGTGTATCAAGTAACACTTCATTTATATTGCAATATTTTAACCTGGTACCTGTTGTTGCTACAGCAGCATTCCATGTTTCAGCGGGTGGGTTACAACATGGGTTATGTGTGAGTACCGAAGTGTGGTCTGTGTGCGCGAGTGCGTGTGTTGTGGGTGAGCGTTTGGGTGTTTGCACGTGTGAAGGTCTCCTACCAGTGAGCGTATGTGAGTGTTTATAACTCACGTTGAGTCTTGTCTCTGGAAGTTCACGGTTATATATCAAACCAGTTAGAACACTGCTTTCTTTCCTCTCCTCCTATAGTACTTGTTATCCTTTGTCATTAAGAGTTTTGTTGTAATATCTAAATGTGAAAATGAATAAAGTCGTAACTGGCAGCTGCTCTCTGGTTCCTGGAGGCTGCGGGTGCCGCAGCACTGCTCCGCTCCCGGCTCCCCGCGCCCGGCGCAGGCCCAAGCAACCGGCACATTTTGGTTTTATTCTTTTTACTTTCGCGTCCCTTCGCGCTTCCCGGCATCCTCTAGGAAACAGCTGGCCTTTGTGGCATTTCCATGCAGGACAAAACTTGGTCTTTTCTCATGATGCAGCCGGATGTGCTTCGGTTAAGCTGGCTGACAGGAGCCAGCCCTTCGCCCCGCCGCCCCTCCTCGGCCCCGGGGCTCTGCGACCCGCCGGCCCCTCCAGTCCTCCTTCACCACCCAGCGCTGACGGGCGCCAGGAGGGACCCTCGGCGGCGGACCCCACCTCTGGGGACGCCCCCTTCTCCTCACGCCCCTCCGCGGACGCCCCGCCGAGCCCCGCGGCGGGCGGAGGGAGGCGCGGCGGCGGCGGCGCCCCGCAGGTGGCGCCCTCNGGAGCAGCTGAGGGAACGGGGGTTGTTCCGCCTGGAGAAGAGGAGGCTGAGGGGAGACCTTATCGCTCTCTACAGCTCCCTGAAAGGAGGGTGTAGCCGGGGGGGGTCGGTCTCTTCCCCAAAGTAACAAGCGACAGGACAAGAGGAAACGGCCTCAGGTTGTGCCAGGGGAGGTTTAGATTGGATATTAGGAAAAACTTCTTCACTAAAAGGGTTATCAGGCGTTGGAACAGGCTGTCCAGGGAGTGTTGGAATCGCCATCCCTGGAGGTATTTCCCAGCTGGGCAGACGTGGTGCTGAGGGACACGGGTTAGTGGTGGGTTTGGCAGTGTTACGTTCATGGTTGTACTCCATGATCTTAAAGGTCTCTTCCAACCCAGATGATTCTATGAGTTCCAAAAAAAAAATCACCAGGAGCCAGAGTGAAACCTGAGGCACGGCTCCTTCCTCACCTCTGTGGTGACCTGCGAAGACCTCAGTGCCATTTGTCTGCCAAGAAAAAGGTCCCCTGAGGAGCAGCCACTGGCAGAGGCATGGCTGCCCTGTGCAGAGTGGGGAGATCTGGGGACATCCCCCTCAGCTCCAGCCTCCCTACCACCATCCTTTCATCCAGCTCCACCACCCATGAAAGCAGCTGAAAGGACCTTTTAACTCTCCCCATCCAGGGACCTGCCCATCTGGGGAATGAGGAGATTGAAGCTGCTCTTCAGATGAAATACCACATTTTTGTGCACTCCAGAGCAGCACTCAGCTGCTCATCTCCTGGGGCCACCAGCACCGGTCTGCTGCTCTCCTGGGGCCACCAGCACTGGTGGCCCCACACATGGCACAGAGCAAGCTCCCAGCTCTTGCTCTGTGGGGAGGGATGGGACCAAGCCGGCAGCCCTCACACAGGCAGTCGAGCATGGCCGCCCACCTATCTCCAGCAGAAGTGGAGCCCACAGGAAACCAGACAAGGCAAAATGAAAAGCAGCCTTGTGGTTAGGAAAAAGGAACTGGGAAGTTGCTGACCGAGTCCTTCAGTTTGTTTTGTTTCTGACACGGCCAGCAAATGTTTTCTCAAATGCTTTTCAAAAGTGTTTGGAGATCCTTCTCTGAAGGTCAATACAGTAATATGAGGCTGGTGAGACACTGGAACAGGTTGCCCAGAGAAGTTGTGGATGCCCCATCCCTGGAGGTGTTCAACGCCAGGTTGAACAGGGCTTTGAGTGACCTGGTCTAGTGGGAGGTGTCCCCAGGGCAGGGGGTGGGACTACATGATCTTTAAGGTTGCTTCCAACCTAAACCATTCTATGATTCTATGAATAGTAAGAAATCCTCCAGGCACCTAGGACTCCCTGGCCCCTTCTGAGGACATTTCAGCAATAAAGCACGTGACTTTGCATCAAAACGATGCTGAGCTCTTAGTGCTGAAAAATCAAACTCCCATCTGCACTGCAAGAACGACGGCTCCGAAACATGTCCTGCACGGTGCAGTATCAGCGTGTTTGCCATGATGTTCACCCTCCAGCTGGGGTGAAAGGTTGGGTGAAATGTTGAGAAGCCATTAACGGCATGTGGTTCCTCACCCAGGATTTACCAAGAAGGGCAAAATTTTTTTAAAAAAAAAGTGGGGCAGCAGAACATTCAGCTGCCACTTCAGAAATATTTCCTGGATCATATTGACATTTCTATAGAGCTTTTCATAAACAGCTTCTCAGAGGGTTTCACAGAGCCACACACTAAGTGCCTTTAGCAGAGCCCATCAGCCCGTTCTGTTCCGGGACACAGGTTGGCAAACCTGGTCCTTTCCTTGGGAATGCACGGGTCTCTCTCAGGGCAGGATTAGACCCACCACTTGCCTCTCAACAAAATAAACAGCATCTGCTTTGACAGTGTTATCTTACATGCGTGTGTGACCAGGTGCATCACAAAGGGATAAACGACTAAACCTTCCAGAAGAGAAGAGTTTAGTAAGATGCTCGGGTTAAACGCCAGGCTTATCGGAGGGCCTTCCCAAGCAGCTGGAGAAGTCACCAAGGAGACCATATCTCAAAAGAACAGCAGCGCAGCTATTTCTTCAGAAATTTAGAAAACATCCTAACTCACAGCGCTGCAGTACTTGTTTTCTTTGCCGTAAATAATTTTCAGATAGTTTGCCTTTCAGAATCCCAGCAGGCCGTTACATTATTTTCTTACTTCTCTGGTCACGAAGAGGCTGAAATCCTTAAAACCATGATGTTTTTGAGAGTAACTCATCAGGTCCCATTTTACAGTATTTCATGAGATTAATATTTATTAACATTTGAGAGTTTGTAAGATTTGCCGTTGCAGCAGGCCAGAAGGGAGGAACTCCAGCTTGGGCAGGCGTAACCACGCGCTCCCTGACACGCGGGCTGCGCTGGTCCGGCCCCAGCAGCCCTGTGCGCGTTAACTGGGTGGACCGAGCCCACCCCACCTCTTTCCCACACATTCAGCCCTTTCCCCCCCCAGTTTCAGACACACTTTCCAACCATCTCTCCCATCTTTTTGACGGTCAGCGCTCCTGACCTGCACGTTAAAGACGCCGAGGAGCCACGGGAGCTGCCGTATGTCCCTACGGCTGACTCCTGGCGGAGCCGCGGGTGGCCGGAGCCGGGCGTTCCTCACGGCTGCAGGACCCTCGCACAGCGCCCACCCCCGCCATGGCTGCGCTCCTCCACGCCGCCACGCCCGATGACGTCATCCCGCAGAGCCCCGCCCCTCCGTTAACCACGCCCACGCCGTGGAGGGCGTGGCTTTCTTCCCTCCAAGCCCCGCCCCTCGCCCTCGTGGCGGGGCGTGACGCGCCTGCGCAGTGCGGGGGCGCCGGGCTGCAGTTCCAGGCGCCGGGCGCGGAGCCGCCGGTTAGTCGCGGCGCGGCTGCGGGAAGGCGCGGGGC
>VZSF01006211.1:63326-120091 GCA_013398295.1 Chionis minor
TCCTCCCCTGGCCCGGCGCGGGCAGAGGCGGGCGGGCGGCATGAGCGCGGCGCCCTGAGGAGCCGGCGGAGCGGCGCTCGCCCCGAGCAGCCTCCCCCGGGGGCCGCGGCCGGCGGATCGGACTCGGCTGGGACCTGCCATGACTCCCCTGGCTCCTCCCATGGCATGAGCCCGGGCTCTCCTCCCGCCCCCCCACTCCTCCGCCTGCTTTCGGTCTTTCTGCGCTCCTGGGCTGTCACATGGGATAAAACACACCCGGGCGTGCGGGGCTCGAGCGGCGGAGGCAACCGGTGACGACCGTCGGCTCGCCTGGAGTCGAAGATGAGCTGGCGGTGGGCTCGCCAGCACCGGAACGGCGGCTCCTCCGTCCTGCTGCTGCTGCTGCCGCTGCTGCTGTGGCACGGCCGGGTCCGGCCGGCGGGCGCCGACAACGCCAGCCAGGCGTACTACACCGCCCTCATCAACGTGACGGTGCTGAGCCCCGAGCGGGGCGGCCCCACGCTGCTGCGCATCGACCGCGGGCGCTACGGGCAGGACTCGCCCAAGGTGGAGGTGAAGGGGCTGCTGGTGGCTCCCGTGCCCATCAACGGAGGTAACGCTTCCCCCTCCCCAGCGGCACCGCACGAGTGGGTGGGCGGGCGCCTCCCGCGCCGGGCGGGTGGCCTTTGTCTGAGCTCGGCGGGTTTTCCTCGAGAGCGCTGACAAAAGAGGAGCAAGAACTTGCCCAGAGCAAAACTCAAAAGGGAAAGGAGGGGGGAAAAAAACCCAACCCCAGACCGTGCAGGTGTTGGCTTGAATCACAGCGCTGCAACGCACGGTGTGTATTCCGGCACGGCTCCTGGTAGGCGAGTCCTGTTGAGCGATGGAGGTGTCATTTCTAAACTAATTACCGAGGGTCGGTAGGGAGAGTTGGCAGTATTTGGTTGTGGTGTTGCCATGAAGCTCGGAACAGCTGCAGAGCTGTTCCACCGTGGTGGACGCGCAGCTGGACGGCTTGTGTAGCTGCATGAAGTCATGCGTGTTGGGTGTACGTTTCTTAAAAATGCTATTTAAGCTGCCCATGCGTCGAGACTTGGAAGGGCTGAAGCTGTCAAGCTGGTATTCGGACCAATCCAAAATGCGCCTGTTTGCGGTGCTGAACGCTCTGTAGTGTTTCCAAATGAGTTTTCTCTTTATTAAGTGAAGCTCTTGTCCATCAATTGTTTTCTGAGAAATGTTGAGTTTTCTAGAGAATGCTAATTTAAACAGGAGAGCGTATTATCCTGGTTTTTGCCTGAAACAAACCCAATTGCTTCAGTCACATAGTACCTTATTTTGAAAGCCTTTCCTGACGTTATCTAAACTGCCATCTTTAAGAAATGGACCACTTGATGGATCACAGTGGTCCCGACCTGTCTCTTGGCCAGTAAACCTCTCAATAATGCATTAAGTGAAATAATGTAGTCAGTTAAAACTAGACTCTTAAGTGGTGAATATTAAGAGTTTTTTTAAAAGAATTGATAACACAGGCCTACTGTATTATTAAAAGCTTTTTGAGAATTTACCAAATGTTAAGGTCAGGAAAATACTTTGATGCTGCTTCAGAACAAAATGCATCCTGCTAGGCAGCCTGCTGTAAGCTTCTGGCCTGTGTGAAGCAGACTGTGCATCAGCAGGTACTTGCCAGTGTAACTGAATGTCGGTTTCATTAGCTTTACAAAATGTTAACTCGAATATATTAAGAGAGCATATTTTGGGGTGGAAGGGTGAGGAAGCAGAAATCGTTGAGCAAGTCTACTGTAAAAGATTTCCATTTCGACTTCAGATCCTGCCTTCGCTGTGCTCTCGGAGGCAGCTATCATCAGATACGCTCAGTCTTTCCTCTCTCTGCTTCCTGGTGTTCCTCACTTAAACACACACCCCCCCCAACCGCCATATGAAATCATAGGCTGTCCTCAAAGTGTAGGCACGTAAACACTCTTATTGCAAGTAGTATTCCTAGGGGGTTTAAAACTTCTGTCTTTTTGTCTATGCAAGGTATCAGAACGCATTATTTGTTTAGTAGCTGTATTATTTGTCAAGAAAAACTTTGATATTAATTACTTTTTAACTTGCTTCTGTGACTTTCTGCTTTCTTCTGATAAGGCCGTTACTAAAGTGTGATTAAAACATTGAGGGAGGCTGACTGTTTTCACTGGAAGCTAATAATCAGAGAAGAGATAAATAAAATTCTGAGCAATCCATAAACAGCATTTTTACATGTTACTACGACGTGTTGTATGATGAATAACTTAAGTGAGAAAGCAGAGAAGGAATCAGGAAATTGCAGATGTCAATTTCTGCCGTTGTGACATGCTGCAGTCATTAAAACTTTGCCATCCTTGCTGGGGAGATTGTTTTGTCTTTCTGTTTGTCAACAGAAGACTGTTAAAGCAAACACTGCAGCAGTTGTCTTCCTTTAAATTTCTTCTGAATTGTTCTATGTAGGTTGTTATATAGTATACATTCTATCTGAATTTTGCCAAGGTACACTTCATGTTGGTTAAAAATGTTTCATTTAGTAGGAAAGACTGGAATATTTTATGCTTTCACTTAAGATGTTCTTGAACACTTAAGAGTCTTATGTTTATATTCTTGTTTTTTATATCTAGACTTGATAAAAGACACTTTCAGCACGACAGCGTTGTTGCTCTAATGTGTTTTTTTATCAGCCTGTTAATATTGCTGTAGAACCTGTTTGCAAAATATTTTTTTCTAATACCTCTTAACACAAGTAGCCAGCACCAGCCTCTGCTGTCAGAGCAGTAATGCCCTATCCCAGTTCTCGAGCGTCTTAAGAAGAAAAGGACTCTACAACTGTTAGCAACTATGTTAGAAGATACCTTGACTTTGAACCTGCTTTGATGTCAGGCATTCACCCATTCTTGGGCTATCCCTTGACATTTCTGTGAACGTGGGTGATCTGTTAGCACCTTGGTGGCATAGACTGGGGCATCTGTATTTTAGAGCTGAAATGTCCTTACTATCACATTTTTGCATGCTGCTTTAAGAGCCCTTACTCATTGCCTGCAGGGAGATAAGTGAATTTACTAATTCAAGATTTAGGGTCAATGATCTGCTGCTGAACGTACACCATTTGTAACAGCGCGGCCTGTGATTTTAAGTGTTGTGGTCTGCTGTGTTTTTTTGTTAACCTGTGTTCTTAAATATGCCCAATATTTTATATGCTACTTTTTGAAGTTGCCAGTCCCATGTGATTAACACCCTTGAAACTTCAGGGCAGAATGATATGTTCAATCACTTCTCCCATTTCTTTACCAGAATTTCTTTAATCAAATTCAACCTTGTCATGTTAATACATATATTAAAACTCTTTCCCTGTTCTTTTTATAGACACCTGTATGAAATTGACACTGGCTTTCAAAAGCAATATTGCCTTGGAAGTGATATGGCAGTAATTCGCGTGACCGCTTGTGAATGTGGCTTGTGAAAGCGTAGCTCCAGCGAGCCGTCGGTCACAGTTGGGCGCTGGGTGTAAATACAGCACCTGTGTATGCATATCTTTCCAAGTGCATTAAATGCATGATAGCGGCAGAGTTTCTCTTAATCTGTCTTCCATTCTGCCACTTCTAGTACCTTTTCTTGCTTCCTCTAGCTTGTTAATCTTTTGACTTAAATAATTTCTTATTAGAAGAGCATTCTAAACAGCTTCTAGATATGAATGCTGACAGATTATCAAAAAATGCTCCTCTCACCCTACATGGAAGGATAACAGTGAAATGCATCTTCGCAGCCTGATGCAGCTTTTCTGATGGTCTAGTTCAGGTTTATATCATCTCTTCTGTGAGCTTACTGAGCACGTCTCCTTCAGTCCCTTGCTCTGTTATTTGTTACTTTTTGGAACCAGCCATTTCAGCCCAAACTTCTCACCGTAGGTACGCGTGGCAGTGGCTGTACATGCAGCGTGAGTGACCTCCGCTTTTAAGCATCTTTGGTATTAGGTGTCTGACACCAGTTGTGGCGCTCACCTTTAGGTGTTGGGCATATTCTTCTGGCTGTGACAAACCAAGCTAGAAGCCATTGAAAACTCACTTTAACGATTCTTGGTAGAAACTGCAGCGCTTTGTGGCTCCATAAGAAATGTTCTCCATGGTGAACGGGATTCTTCCGTTACTGTTGGGTCTGGGTGATGGCGTGTGGTTGTGGACTGGAGACCTCGGTGTGCTCCCAGCAGTCCCCTCGCAGATGGTCGGACCTGGCCAGGAGTCAAGGTTTTGTGCACCTTGGCTGGCTTGGGTAGCGGGGCAGCAGACTGGCTGACCAGGACCATGGGTGGGACTGATGGGAAGAGCAGCAGACTCAAAGCCAAACTTGAAAATGTTAAGACACGCTGCACAAATAGGTCGGGAACGGGGGGACGGAAAAGGACTGGAGCCTGCAGGGTTGGTGGGGAGGTTATGGCTGTACGAAAGGCGTGTTGGAGAAAGAGCTCATCGAAAGTCAAGATCTCTGCTGAAGGACTGCTAGGGTTGTGGCTGGGCAAGGAGGATGAGAATTTGAGGAAAAATGTGTGCTAAAAAGGTGGAAGTGGGGAAGAAAGTATTGGCACAATGTTAGGAACTGAGGTAGATCTTTTGCATGGTGCTGTAACTGTAGCATTCTGTAGCATCTGACACTTTGTAAACATGTTGTGTGAACAAGTTTTAGCTGCAGAAGGCTTAAAATGACAGTTTCCTGGTAACTGCAGAGCTTTAGGTAACATTCAGGCAGAATTTTGTGTTCCTTTCTGGCCCAGAATCCAAAACAATAAGCTTCAGGAAAATGCAACAAGGAAATGTATTGGTAAATATACAGTAGCAGAAGAAAAATCTTGTGTGTGCCTCCATCCTTTACCATTGGTCACAGTATCCAGCTTAATTAGTACTTATTAATTGGTAACAAAAGTGGAGGTTATATATTGGAGTTTATAGCCATAATTGTAGTATGCTTGCTGAGCTAACAAGATTAAATCTTTATTACAGGACTTTTCTAAGCTTCGGTGGTTTTCTTTTGTTTAACTTCTTCCCTGAAACAAGATTACCTCTTGTTCAAAGAGTTTTTAAAAAGTGGAAATTATAACTGGCTTGAATAAGGACTATATTGATGATAACACAAGGAGCGATGCGTTGAAAGAAAAGGGATCTATTGCGTGTATTAAACGCTAATGGGATCACAAATGACTAGTAGCCTTCCTTGAAATAAGAAAGACCCAGTGCTGCTGTGTTGCTTCTGTAAATTTCCCAGCTGAATTCCTTTTCTGGAGATTTTATTGCAGGGTTGTAACTGCCATGTTGCACAACGCTGGCTGTTGTGCCAGTCGGGTGTGTAGGTAGCACCTGCCTGGGCAGCGCCTGCTGCGGGGGGGTGGTGCTTTGGGGCACAGGCTGCATGGCACTGCATTTTCCCATGGGATGTTTTCCTTCCCAACAAGGCTCTTGAGCTGCTGCCCCTCAAAATATTGGTGGTGTCTCTCCGCCTATTGTATTACAGCCATTGAAGGTCAGACTTTAAAATGATTTCTGTATGTGCAGCCGAGACAGACCAGCTCTGGCAACTGGTGCTGGCCTCAGAGAGTAGAGTATTAGCTGAGATGCAATCAATATCAAGATACCTGACCCTTTTTCTTTTTGTGTGTGGTGTTTTGTTTTTTTTTTTAAAGGGGGGGGGGGAGGTATAAAACAGTTAATGCCCAGGGTATGGGATCATGGCACTGGCCTTTTTCTGTGAAAAGGGGTCAAAGTCCGATAACAGCCGCTGCAGCAACCTTAGCTGAAGTGAGACCTTACAGCTACCTTCCAAGCAATGCAAGAGGAACATAAATACCCAGTATCTATGAGAGAATGCAAACCCAGTCGCAGTTCAGAAGCAGAAAGAGTCAGTCTGCATTCAGGCAGGTGTTTGCTCACTCCTGACGAAGCCTCTGACAGCTGGCCTATTAATTTCATTTTTGCTCCCACAAAATGGCTATCCCTCTTACAGGGGGAAGGCTAAAGAATCTGGTCAAGCCAGACTGGATTGGATTTCCTCCTGGAAAAGGCCAGGAGGAAAGCACTGATGCTTCTTAAGTAGTTGAGGAAGCCTGCTTGGTTCTACTGCATTATTCACTGTTTCTTTCACATGAATCCCTAAAATGCTGTCACAAACATTAGTGCTTCAGCAGGAAGAGGCTCTTGAATTCAAAAAAAAAAAAAATGCTTAAGGAGAAACAGCTATATGCAAGTAGAGCAGTCCTGTGTGTGCTGCAAGAGGAAACTGAAGCTCTCCTAAAGTTGAAGAACAAACATGCAGCCTGACAGTAGATACTTAAATAGCAGCTGATCCTTCTGTAAAGAGGCTCTTCGGTGGTGTTGGGACTTACAGTAGAAAGGGAGGTATTTACAACAACGTTGTACATAGCTCTTTAACCCAGCAGGATACCACTTCTAACAGAAATTTGGGGTTTTGCCAGCTCATTCATGGTACATAGGTAGACACAGAGAAAGGAAAGGCAGAGTAAATAACTTAGTTTTCAAATAAGCCAGAAGAGTAGCTCACTTACAAGGAAACATAGATAGATGGCTTTCTGTATGCTTATATCTTCTGAAGTTATGAAATTACATGAGTGACTTCTAATCATATCTTTTTATGTGCAAGTAATTTGTTTTAGAATAACTTTAATGTAATGTGAAGTTGCTTTTCATTCTGGTATGGACATCATCCAGGTAATCCTTGCAAGCCCTGGTCTTTTAGATCCTAATTAGACTCTGGGCAATGGAGCACAGATGACGCAGTAATGGAGAGATATCGGTGATGGTTCTTGCTGACCCTGTTCATTTATCTGTGTCCCTTACAAAGCGAATTGATGCACCTGGCATGTTGGGTGGTAGCAGATGTGTTGTTTTAGCCAGCATGCTATGCTAAGGGTGACCATAATTCTACAGCTTTCACTCATTTTGGAATGCATTAAGTCTATGGAAAAGAAGAGCAGAAAAACTCAGGCTTCCCACTGTCATTCTTGAATTTTAGTTAGTTAAAAGTGAAAAGATTACTTAACATTTGTGTGGTGTAAATAGGAAGCTAATGTAAAGAAAAGTGGGTTGTGACTTTTTATTAAATCTCAGGTGATTTGCAGTTACTCAGTTCAGGTTTATCTAAACCAACCAGGTTTTCCTTAATGCTTTTGTATTACTTAATAGTGTTAAAATAATATTGTCTGCTGTTAAATTTTTGTCGGGACACACTGAATCCATCTTGTCAGGAATAGCATGCTCTATGCATTTGAGTGGTGTTTGTTGGTCTATATCTGGAAAGCTTTTATCTCTCCATATCTTGTTTCCTAATCCTGTTGCTCTATCCCGTAACATTTCATAGCTCTGTCCACAGCTGAGGGACACTTTGGTCCCTACCGTGGTAGAAAATTTTGTACTGTTTTTTCCCAGAGACACGGTTTCTGTTATATCTTACTACTTTCTATGTCAGTTTTAAGACATACAAATCTTCACGCATGCCATATATTTTAAGTAAATTTATGCTGGCCATAGTGTCTACTTTCAGAGTTAATTTTGACAGTTTGAGGAGATTCTGTGGAATTGTGGCCATTTCTTGAATAGCATTTTCCAAAGGGTTTATCAGACCCAAGATTCTTGAATATGATTTCACTGGAGAGTGATGGGATTTTTGGCTTTCAAGGCTAAAGAAACTTTCTATCATAGTCTGCTGCGGCTTTGGAAATGTTCTGGACAAGGGGGAAGTGTGCGTTAAACAGCTTTTGTCTCAGCAGAGGACATCAAGATGTGCCGTGTTATGGTTCTGTCACACTTTCAAGGAGGACTGTAATTCCTTTAAAAAATGTACTATCCTCTTAAATTTGAGACTACAAAAACAAACTACAAAAGTGCAGTCAATATGCAGGTGAATACTATGGTCATTTCTGTTTGTGATGGCGGTCACCAGTGCTCAAAAACGTTTGTGGATCAGTGCTAGTTAGCAATTTCTAAAGGGATTGAGTGATAATGTCAGGGTAGTGGAAGAAAATACTCTCCAAAATTTAGCTTTGGGCAGCTATATTTCAGATTTTCGCTGATGCCTGTAAAAGAAACAAAAGCACAGATACAAAAATACAGCAAATAACCCTCTGTGTCTGAAATGCCTGATACAGCCTGGAAAAACAATTGTGAAAAGGATGTGCTTGTATCTGGTTCCCCACCCTCCTTCCAGGGGAACAGGGAGAGGCACTTCTTGTCCAAATTGAGAGATGCAATGGCTTCCTGTACAACTGCCACAATATAGGTTCAGCTGCATTAGTTTTCTTTAGGGGAGCACAAGATTTTCTCTCTTCTTTCAGAAAAGATCCTTTAGCTATTTGAATTTCCTTTGTTACAGGCTTTAACCTGAGCTACATTGAGCTGAGAATGCTTAAAAAGATCTTTTGTTTTGTTCCCAGCTAATATGTTAAACGTGATATTTTTTTATGGTAGACCTTTTGTTGAAATACCAT
This sequence comes from Chionis minor, assembly GCA_013398295.1. Classification (NCBI taxonomy): domain Eukaryota; kingdom Metazoa; phylum Chordata; class Aves; order Charadriiformes; family Chionidae; genus Chionis; species Chionis minor. The sequence continues at coordinate 71,821 of VZSF01006211.1, forward strand.
AGTCTGTGCTGAAGAGCTCACTTCTTTAAAAGGAAAACGTTATGGGACACTTCATTTGAATTGCTCTTAGGATCTGTAATGTTTTCAGAGCTATTACGCAAATAAATTGTTTATTTATGACTTAAAATCACTATTTATCCCAGCCATTTTTAGTAGCCACAGACTTCTTATACTCTTGGCCTTTGAAAGTGTAGATATGTTTGTATTACAAGTCACTGTTGGCTCTAAATTTCTAAAATCCTTTAATGATACAAGCAGTGTATCAGACTCAACCGCGTGTTTCCAGTTGTGTAAACAGAAATGTCATTCATCAGCTTCAGCTGCTGTACCGTGGAGTTACCTTCTGCCTTGCATTTTGTGCCTTTTCTGCATCGTTCTGTGTGGGTGTAGGCTGTTCCAGGTTCCATTACGGCATCAGAAAGGACACAAGAGCTTTGCAGACTGTCAAATTCAGACAGCCAGCACTTGCCGTTTCTGTTACTTCTCCTTTATACCATCAATACCTGTTTAGCTGACAACTCGAGTGCGTCGTGTTTGGCAAAACCGTTTGTTTCTCTCTGAATTTGAATGCACTTCCTTGTAGAGAAAACGTGCGTACGTAAAAAGCTGATGCTGGCTGCTGGGATTTTACAAGATCAGCTTTTAATATTGTCCTTTTTTATAGTAGCCTGCACATGGCAGATAACTCTGAAATCTTGTTTTCACAACCTCCTTTGCTTAGTTATACTTTCCGCTGCAGTAATATTTGACTGCATGAGAAATAAAAAAAAAAGTTACTCTCTCCAGTATGCCTGATAAACAGCTGTTTTGTAAATGCCTATAGCATATGAACCATATTCTAATGTTTTTCAGCCTCTAGGCAGGTATTGATTCAAATGTAATTCATTGTTCTAGCTGCACTAGAGTTAAAAATAGCTTGTGTCAGTGAGCCTAATCTTGGGGCATATAGTCACAGCTTTCAATGTGTGAGATGTTTTTTTTTTTTTAAAAGACTTTTTTTTTCATAAGAATGCAGTTAAATTTAGGCTTTATTAACAAGAGAGTGGCTTCCTAGTGCATAACAGTTAAGGTAGTCAGCAAAAGTTGGAGTTAGCTGCTTTTTATTGCCTGTTTGAACAAACTGCCAGCTGTGTGAATGTATTTCCCGTTTTAGTTGCAGATCGCCTGGGCTGTGACCCTCGAACACGTTTCCAAGTTCCACCAAACACCAAGCAGTGGATCGCTTTACTACAGCGAGGAAACTGTACGTTTAAAGAGAAGATACTGCGAGCAGCTTCACATAATGCCACAGCCGTGGTCATTTACAACAATATATCCAGTGAAGAACCTGTCACAATGACTCATCAAGGTAAATAAAACGTAATCTCTTTCACTATAATTCTTTTTTGCCCAAGTACTCCTTTGTCATATAAACTATTGCTAAAGAGCTCTTGGCGGAGCACAGAGATGCTATTTGAAACAGCCTGTTCTCTAACAATGTTTACATGTATGCAATTTAGCAAAATAAGCCAATACTTCTGAAAAGTTGTTTTCCTTTAGCGTGCACTTTATCCAATAAGGAACACTTTCCTCTGCAGTGGGGATAGGGGTGCTTTGGAGTGAGGAAATATCTGTAAGATCTTGGGAGCAATCTGTTTCAAACCTCTCTGAAGAAGAACAGCTAACATATAGTGGAAGGTCTAGAATTTTACGAAGCATCTGTACCTGAAGAATTTTGATAGTAGCATGTCTTCAACTGGCTGTTATGGTGGGGACTTTCAACTGTTAAGTTATATGAGGATCTGAGCTTGCGTGCTTTTTTTATGACAGTTTACAGAGGGTTCTCTTCCTGTGCTGTGTCTTTGAGTGACACGCAAGAATCAACAACACTTAGTGATTTGAAGAGTAGTTGCCTCCGTAAATTGTCTAGTATTAGAGAATTAGTCTAGAATAATGCTGGAGATCTGGATTTCTACAGATTTCTACTTTTTTAGAGCTATGTATGTACAAAATTTCGCTGTTATTAGTGAATTACTTTAGCTGGTGGGAGCCTCGTGTAAACATTTTCTTTGGTTAAAAATGATTTTTCACAATTCTGATAACTACATTTTTCGTTTTTCCTGAAGGTTTTCTCAATTTGGAATCATTTAGCTTAATCAGAAAAGGCATATTTCTATATTTGATAGCTGTACTGCTAGCTGATTTTTTTTTTTCCCCCTAGAATATTTTCAGTCCTTTTTCTTTAAGCATAGGGTGTTGCTTGGAAACAGGAATTTCCTAATTATTGCTCTGCATATTGTCACACAATTAGAATTGATTTTTTTTTTTTTACTAAAGAAGTGCTACGGTTGCTTCTTTTTTTCTTTTTTACAAGGGAATGTCTTGTGGCTTCTTCTGGTTTAGTGGGGTTTGACTTTCCCAAATGTACCACAGGAATTTTCCAGGGAGATTTTGACCTCTGTGTAGCAATTCAAAGCCCGTTGACAATCCATTTTTATCTCTGGTACCTTCCTTAGACATTTTTGCAAGTAGGCTGCAGGCAAAAAGTCCCATATTCTAGTGAAACGCTTTTTACCACCTTCCTTTTGTGGTTTTTTGCCACTTTGCTTTCTGCTGATGTAGTACCTGCTTCATCTCTGGTTTCTCTTTGAAATACCTGTAAGATTGTAAGGTCTGCAGACTGCCAGTAACAACACAGCTCTAGCATTGTTTGCTCTGATAAATGTTAAATCATATAATGGGTTTGATTATCATTTTAATACCTTCTTTTTCATAATGTTGTTAGATCTGGCAGGTCCTTTCTTATCAGTGAGTGGTGTCACTCAGTGTTTCAGCTCTGAAGACCAGTGTGTTGCCTTTGAGGCTGTATCAGTAGGTCCAGTGGTTCTGGTAGCTTGAAATAATCTCTCAAGTTATAAAATGTGAGAGCTGCTGTGGGTAAAATGGTGTCCTGTAAGCTAGCCAGGCAACTGTTTGGATGTTTGATATTTGGAAAAAGCTAATATTGTCTTCAACATGTTGACTTCCAAATATTTACTCTTAATCATGGCAAGCTTGAAAAAAAACGTAATTGCTGGAGATGATGCATATTTTATCTTTGAGTTTTTTAGATACTGTTTTTTAGCCATGTGTATTCAGTGCTTGGTATACTGGAATATCTGTCATTGAGTTGGGCTGTAGGCACCATCTCAAAATCAGTATTGGACTCGAAGTGTTCAAACTATGCAACAGACTAAAAGTAATTATCCAGAACCGAAGTACCACCTTAGCACTGCGGCGTGAAGAAGAGAAAAGTTGCCCCACAGCTTTTGTTTTGATTGCGTTACGGTCATGTTAAGGGGATCTCGGTAGCAATCTGCGCTTTGCAGAGCTTCCTATAAATAACTTCCTGCTTGCTCGATGTGAGCACTGCGCGCGTATAACTGAGACGGAGACGACTCCTTTGGTGTTAGCCTCAGCACTGGGAGGGCCTGGGATCCAGCATTCCCCTCGGTCAGAACTATTCCAAGTAGGATATAGATTCATGAACCTATGCCTACATGATGAGCCTGTTCAAACAGCTGTGGATTGTGAAGCTGTCTCACAGGCATTCAAGGCACTCTCTGGTCTTCCTTTTCAACCATATCGCTGCTTGTATGCTTTTTCGGTGGCGAATGACCACATCATCTGCTAATTAGATATTCTGGTGTGCCACATCTCTTCTCTTTAGTATTGTCTATCCTTAAAGCTCGGGAGGAGTTGACCATGTGTATTTGATGGCTGTTCTGCTGCTGATTCCATTAAATGTGTTAAATAGAGTTCATGTAAAGTGAAAATGAAGGTGAGCCACCAAGTTGGTCTCATTTCCATATGATGTCCAGGGCTGTGCAGTATTCCTCTACTCTTTTAAAAGTGCATTCCTCACAAGGCAATTTTGCAGCTGTATCACGTGTCCGGGTTCATGGCTCTGTTTTCTTTCCGTAGTCAGGTAAAAATAAACCTCATGTCACTTTATATCACTATAATGTAATTTTTATACTGCTGCATACCAAACCATAGGAATATTCTGTCTTCCTGGTGAAGCAGAGAGGAAAGCAGCAGTATGCTGATAATGCATACTGTGAACTGCATGCTTTCCTCCGTTGATATTTGCATGAATTCTAATCACCAGCTTAGGCAATGTCTGTGATAAAAATAAGTAAAACATTATATAGATTTATGGATGTTGCCCACCTGCAGAGAGGTGATTCCTTATGAAAAGAGCTCAGTAAACAGTTTTCACGTATGGGATTAATATTTTATCCGAGTTCTTTTATGCTTGAACACGCATTTGAAAATTTAAATCTTATGGAAATTTGTTCGTACTCAATATATTACTTAGCAGATTATAAATTCCTTCTGGTGGCTAGATAACAACTGCCACTCTTGAATCGGTCTAATATCACCATGTCAAATGAACCGTTTCTATTGCTAATATCAGAATTTGCTTTTTCTTGCATGATAGTACACTAAGTCTCTGCCCCTTTGACTTCAAGTTGAGTTTTAAAGTAGGTATTGACCTTAAGGAGTTGATGAACCTTTTTACAAGAGATATATGTATATATTTCTGTTAGTGTTATTTGCAACGTTATTTTCTTTTCTCTGTGTATATCCTTGTATGTACTACTGTGTGCATGTAAAATAAGTTTATTTTACACATTCTTGTAGATGTCCTCTATCCACCAACTGAAGGACGTCTTCCGCAGCATAGGTTATGTTAGACTATGATATCACTGGCAGGAAGGCAGTTTTATGAGTGGTTTTGCTAGCTACTTCTTTTAAAGCTGAACAAATATTATCTAATGTAAAAAAGAGCCTGTGTGGTAGAGAAAATATGTAGTAGCTGTCTCCTTTATAATCAATTATGGGAATAGGAAGGAAATGCAGGTAAAATAGCATTTTAATTTTTTTTCACTTGTGTGTGCTGGAGACAGTCCTGTCAAGCAGACAACAGTTAAATTTTATACTGAATTTCTCTTTTAAAATCTAGACTGTTATTTGGATTTGCAGAAAAGGATATAAGGCAAAGAAGCCTCTAAAGTTAAAATTTCATACTTAGAATTTATGGAACGAACATAAACAGAAAAAGATAAATATAGACGAGAGGGTTAAAATGAAGTTGCTGGATTCCAATAACTACTATTCATCAGTGCTGAAGACATTTCCAGAAGTATTTAAACAACTTCTAATGTAATACCTTTTTCAGAGGACTTACTGATACAGGTAAATCTTTTAAAGTCTTTAGAACAAGTTGCAGACATATCATTGGGATCAATTCTTGTTGCATTTCTAAAGCAACGATGCATTTGTTTTCTGCAAGAAGGTGTTTCTCTTCCATGACATGCGTGGAAGGTGATGATCTCCTGCTGTAGTGCTGCAGAGGAGCTGCCCAACGCCAGCTCCCGTAACGCTTTCCTGGCAAGGGAAGGATTTCTGATGGCCCTCTATTCGCTTAAAAAGCGCCCTAGCACAGGAAGCAAGGTCTGTACTTGCTTTGAACTGTGATAAAAGGAACGTATTTTATGTGGATTATTTTAGGTCACTGGGTCAGAGGCAGGAGGGACGGGAAGTAATTTGGAGTTGTTGCCATCTAATGGCTATTCCATGTTCTTGCCCCAATTCGGAGTGGGTAGAGCGGACTGCAGAGACCCAGCAGTGGAAATGCCACTCTCCTCTAGTGTGGCGCTGGCTGCATGCCGCACATCTCTTTGCTGCTGCCTGCCTTTTTCTCACTGATGTCTCTTTATGTAACTGTAGGCTGAACTGATGCGTGAAAGCTATGGCAGGGTGCATTGCAGATTATTTTCCACAAATGTGTGCTGGCGAATGTTTCAGCTCTGTACCAAATCCACTGCAATACTTTTCCTGGATTACTGAGACCTACTTTTAATCCACAGCTCAAAGCTAATTTTATTATATACTACAGTATTTTTATTATAATTTATTATTAATGATTTACCCTGGACTATTAGTTAAAAGGAAGGAGAGATAAGTCATTAAAGTTGAAGCTTTAAAAAAGACAAAACAATCAATAGTATAACCATAGTTTACATATCTTTGATCAGTTTATATTGTTTGTTGTTTATGTTTGCTAATTGAAACTGTGGGGAACAAGTGTCAACAGTGTTGAAGTTAATCCCGTTTCCCACCATGTTTCTTAGAGGTGTATCCATCAGGAACAGTACAGTAGGTAGAGGAATCTCACACTTTACGAGATGTGGAGCGGAATGTGTTTGAAGCACAGATTCTGGAAGATAAGGAAGCACTTGTCTCTTCAAGATAAGCCAGGGAAACCCCTTTACAAAGTTACCATAGTCTAAGTGCTTTGCAGAACTTCTTACCAGTGTTTCTGTGTGGTATGTACACCTCGTCCACAACTGAAATACAGCAGCTAGGCTCATTTTTCCTTAGCCAGCTGAAAGGGTAATTAGTTCTGTGACTGTGAAAAGGCCCACGGGGCTGTTAGTGACTGTAAGTAATTACATTCTTTTTCTTATCCAAAGTCTGAGCTCCAGCAGCTGAGTAATTCCCAAAATCTACGGATTTGGTAGAATCAAATTTATGATACTAATCTATGAATATGCTATTTATGAAGCTCTAAAAATATTTTGTGGTGTCCTTGGGCAAGGCTTTCTTGCCATTTCTCTTCTGGGGTTTTCTAAATTTGTTTGGAATGACTGTCCAGATTGATGAATCTGTATGGAAGTTGTCTGTATACAGAAGAAAATATATGAGCGTCACAAGCTACCTTGATGAGAAATCTCTGGGTTTTTTATCTCCAACTTCTATTAGTGGGAATACAAACTGCTATCCAGAAATCACGAAATGGGAGCCACTTACTAGCACCTGGTCGCATTACAGAATGCAAGATTATGGAGACTTTTAGTTGTCAAAATGCAACTGTGCCATAAATAAATGAATGGATCAGTAAGGTCACATCATATTAGTTTTATTGATTAATCAAGAATGTAACACTATAATCGGTGATTGGGTGTTAAATCCAGATCTAAGGTAACAGGTTTTGGACATTGTTCAGAAGTATACGTGAAGAAAACTTGTTTTCAAATAAGCAGAATTGTCTTCAGAAGATAGAAATACGTATTTCGGAAATACATGAAATTGTGACATGAGTAACCTTTTCTCAGTAGTGTGTCATGTGTTAGGATTACACCATTTCCCTAGTCAAAACTTAATGTGACCCTTCTGCTTTTTATTAATTTGCATTTGCTCACAATTCAGATATAAAATTGTGGCTACTTTGCTAGCATACTAATATGTGAACAGTGAAAGTAGTCATTAAATAGGACTGCAAAGGCCGTTTACTCACCCTAATACAGAGTTAAATGTCTTGTAAAACTATGCGAATGAAATAAAAAAAAAAATCTGTGCACAGATTGTGGAAAGGGGATGCTAAAATGATAAATTCCTTTGTATCAAGTTTTTTTTTGTTCTTCCGGCATTATTTAAGTGGAATGTCCGTTTCCTTTTCAAAAAAATTGTAATGCAAGTAGATGCAAAGAAGTCTTGCTGAAAGAGGAAGACATGGTTTGAAATGTCTGTAAAATCATTGCAACATCTGTCTGCTTTTCCCTTATCTCGGCTTTTTTTCCATACCGTAAAGAACCCAAAACGTGCATTAAAAAATATACATAAATATAATTCCAAGAAGATAAAAGCTCTTCTATAGAAAGGGAATATGCAATATAGGTAGAATGGAATGGTCAAGACAGTCAAAAGTGAGGTGAGGGAAAACCAAGCCAAGCCCCAAATGCAGTATCCTTACCTTTTTAGGTGACCTCTGTGAGCCCTGGTTCTGGAGATGTGTAAATTCTCCCTTCTGGTGCTCCCCCCTTCTCAGCCCAGCCATGGATCTGTCCTCCTGCTGCCCATCAGAAGCGTTGAAGTAGCCTATTTTTGCTTTCGAAAATCACGATATGGGGCAGAGGTGCAGGAACTCATGGGAGGCTTAGGGAAGAGGTGGGTGCATCTTGTAGCTTAATAAAAGGCTCTTAATTCTTCTAGCAGTGCTTAGTGTCATATGACTTACGAGAGAAGATAAAAGAGAGCTCTCTGGGTGAGGCAGATGGAGAGGAAGTGATCTGCAGTGAAGCCAAAGTCTTAATGCCACTCTTCTACATGCTAACTAGTGTGTTGTATCTTTGAGAGACTAAGTTTTGGGTTTCTTCAGTGGGGTGTGCTGGATGTAGCAGCGACAGCTGGACCTTGTCAAGCTTGAGGAAATCCAGGGATATAGCTCCACTGCCTCACATGCGTCAGCCCCATTTGGACTCGTGAATGAAGCAGGAGGATTTAGCTGTGACTACCTGTTTTGATCTTAAGCAGGTTTCTCCTTAAGAAACATCTCCACCAGCGTCGGAATGGAGCAACCGGGTTAGGAAATAATGTGTCAGCAGTTGTAATCTAAATATGGCCCAACAGTTTCTTCAACTGATTCTGCTATTTAGCTGTCATTTTAGGATCTCTTGGTCATAGTATTTTATAAAGATGTAAAACGTGGCGAGAACATTACACTGAAGCGTTGTTTCTTGTTTAACAGAGGAGGGCGGGCATTGAAAAGATCATTCCTGCTTAGAAGATTATTATTTATAACCTATGGACTTAATTTAATGTGCCACAGGCTAGCGCAACACAAATCTAATTAGGCTTTAGTGTTTGTTTTGAAGTTCATTATGTCACACCCATCTTTGGAAAGCTGCTCTTGCTGTTTCTGGTTTTCTAATCATATGCCTCAATCATATGCCTGTTTTTCTTAAAGGAGCAGAACTTTGTGAATGTCCATCACATGTCTATTAGCAGTACAGCAATGTACTCAAAATAAAGAAGTATACGTAGGTTTATTTAGATGGTATAGTGCAGTGCCCTTTAGTAGCCTGGCAGAGTAAAATCTTTTGAAGCTCTTTTTGCTGCTATCAAAGAAGAGTCTTGAGTGTTCTTCAGACATAACTTGACTGTATTTCAGTTGCAATCCATAGAAGCCTGGTCCTCACTGAACCTGAATATCTACTTCCTTGTCCTCTTAAGTAGCAGTCAGAATTCCCTTTTTACCCTCAGAAGAGATTTGGGGTTTGTTTTTTTTCTTCCCGAGGTTGTTTTGCATAGACTTGTGATTTCTGCAAATATGTGCTCAATGTTTTGGGATAGCTGTTTTTTTCCACTGGCTGTGTTTAACTGATGCCTGCTGTGGAAGTCTAACTTTTGGGTAAGTTTCATATACTGCTGTCCTCACAGTAGTGTTTTAACATCTGTTCTAGTGTCTGACACTACATAAAATAGGCATCCTAAATGTTTGTATACAGACAAGAATTCGATATTTTCAATGTTATAAAGGCAACAGGAAGAAAAATGTTTTAAAACACTATCCAGTCTCATATTAAAATTTATGTATATTCTTGCCATTAAATTCTTGCCTTGCTTAGAACTAAATTGACAAATATTACAGTGTTTTTTTCTGTTTTCAGAAGTATTTGATTTAGGACATCTCAAACAACATATTTTACTCTTGAGATTGCACTTGTGTGTTGACAGCTTGGATGTGCTCTTGTTTACTTTCTGATTAGCTCAAAATAAAAATATGTGCAGCTAGACTTGTTTTAATCACTCTGAGGATATGCCAAGGCTCTTCCTCTTGGTGTCTGCTTTTCCAAAAGCTCATGTTAGAATGTAAGACTTATCCTTTGCAGCAAGTTTCTCTGTTTTGTATCAGACTAAAATTTTAGGGTAGCTGAATAATTTGTGTATTTTTCCCCGATGTTGTTAAGTATTATGGAATTTATATTTAAAAGCTGTGCTCCCAAACTTGCCTTTTCTAGCAGTGCATCTTCGCATACAGCTTAGCATACCTTTTCCCTTTTCCTCACCTCACCTGGGTTCCATGGATTATATCCTCTGTGGCTAAATCCTTTGCTATGTAGGGGTAATTCTTGCTTCTGCCTCTGCTCCCTGGCAGCTCAGATGTCTTCTGGTGTTTTCACAGAACTCGTGATCGGTCTCTCAAAACTTCATATATAACCATAGCATTTCATTTGTGCTTTCCTGTTTTCTTTGTTGATGTTTTGTGGGCTCTCATTCTGTTGGAGTGGTTTCATGGTTACTTAATGTTACTCAAAGAAATCTGTCACTCACAGTAGTAGGACTGATCCCTTTCCTGGCCACTGAATAGTGTGTGTTGCTGTATTTTATTTCTGATGTAACATGTTCAGAAATGCTTAGTATACTGTTAGGGGATTTTAGTAGAATAGTGAAGTCTGGTTTGTGAAGATGGGCAGTTTTATTTCCAATTACATTATCATTGTGACAGTCTGATTGTTGCAGTCAAATAGGCAGTGGCGTTCCAGCGTCTGAATCACGCTCCGAATGCAGCCTCGCAGTGACTGTCTGCACTGGTCTTTACCTTTGTTAGGAAGGTGGGGATTTTGTTTGCCTTTTTTTAAGGAAGTACTCTGAAATTTCCACCAAGAGAATTATTCAGATAAATGTGTGTTAAGTTTAGGCTTTCAGAATGAAGTCATGAAAGGATTCAGTTACAATTAAATATTGTCTGCTATTTAAAGAGAGAATGATATTCTTTTGCAAGCACGAGATGAGTGCAGTCTATCTGCTTCATGCTGTGCCTGCAGCATCAGCAGGCACTATCAAAGACTTAGGAAATTACAAGGACTTGAGCTGAAAATATCAGCCGTTAGAAAAGCTCTAACCTTTGTTATGAGTGTCTGATTTAATTCTCAGTTCTCTGAAAACCTTGTTATATCACATCAAAATTGTTTGGTGCCTCTTGCGTGGTCCAATATTTGCTGTGCTTGAGAAGGGATCTCAGGTTTTGCCCTCCCCACCTGCGAGAAGGTGGTTGAAGCATTGCAGCAGTAGCAGCACTTCCGTGCCAGCTTGCTCAGACGCCCAGGAGGAATTGCCTCAGGTGTCCTTCTCCCCCAGTACGGACCAAAGAGCTGCTTGGGCTGTTCACAAGTCTGGGAACAAAAAACTAATTCAGCTCTTTGGCAGTTGCATTTTGGCAAGCTGCCATTCCCTGCATCCTACAAGGGAGAGTAGATGGATGGAAGGTGTCTGAAGGCTGCTCTTTGAACCATGCCTGTCTTTAGCTTCGTATCCTGGCCATAGTTGTCCGTATTTTGAGCTGCAGACAAACTTTTGGTAGTCAAGAATCAACAAAACAAGCACGAAAGGAAACAATTACTTGCTTGTGATAAGACCAGTAATTTTTCTTTGAGGTGACTTTCTAAATGTGCTCTCCTAGAATTGCTAGGAGATGTGAATAGATTAGTGAGAGAGCAAAGCAGTTTCCGTAGGAGCTCTACAGGAAACCTTTGGGTGTTGCTGTTTTTCCCATTGTCTTATTTTTAGTGTCTTCTTAGCTTTTAAGTCCTCCTCTCTTCTCCTATCCCAATGTAATATTACACAGATTTAACAATTAATTGCAACTTCATCCCTTTTTGTATGTAGAGTTTTATAACTATCCTAATTAAACATGCACATGGTAAAATTGCAAGCTAGAAAGAGCTGTCAGGCCTTGGAAGATAGCAATTAAATGATTTATATTTACATGCGTCAATATTTATCTTATGCCTACCGTCTGTCCTCATCTATGGTTGAGTGTGTAGTTCATTGGGTTTGGTTAGCATTCCAGCTTCTTTTCTCTGGACACTGTGTTCTTGGCTGAGGAGAGTATTGCTTTTCATAAGATTATGTAGTAAGATCATATTCTAACTTTCAGAAATACTGTTAGCTTTGCTGTGTTCACCTGAGGATTATTTTTTTTTTTCAGCTTAAGGTTCCAAAATGCAAGGTTTCAAGGTGCTTAAAATAAATGAGTCATTGTCTCCTCCTGCCCCCAATTGTTCTCAGGCAGGGAGCTCTTGCTAAAATTATTTAGGGTGATGCCCCTGACAAAAATACGGATGAACCAAGTCCCAGTTTCCACTGAGTTTCAGTGTGTTAAACAGGCACAATTTATTTTTCTTTTCTGCAGTTCTCCTTGGCTCTCGCAGGGTCAGAAGCAGCAGTAGCACTTTGGCTGTTCCCAGTTGAGTCATTTGGAATGCAAATCACTTTGCAGTGATGCCAGAGGTTCCCTTTGTGCTGGGCTTTATATAAAACGCATGACAGATTGTCAGCTTTGCCACATTCCCTGGGCAGCAGGGAATAGGTAGAGGCTTCGCTTTTGATTCAGACACAACTGGGCTAGTATCGGAAGATCTTCGTCAGCTTTCCTTTGCAGATAATTGTAAATCATGTCAGAATGCAACATTGAGTGCTTCTGACTGATATTTTGATACTAACATAATTCTTCGGTGCAAATAAATACCTGCTGGGGAAGCTTAGCAGAACATGTGCTCTGGGGAATACAGTCCCCCCCGCACCCTTCCCTGCCTTTCTTCACTATCCAAACTAGATGTAAAGAGCAGAAGTGAGGCCCCAAGAGACTATCAATCACTGTAAATTATCTGCTCTTGATTGATCGTGCACCACCTGAGCTGCAGCGTTTTGGGGTTGCAGGAGCGTGTGCTGCACCTACATACAGAATTTCACAGGAAAGGTGGCTCTTGTCCTGTAATTAAGTGCTGTAAGTCTGGGCAGGGACTCTCTTCCCAGCTGGACAAATAGGAATCTGAGTAGATTTCCTCTGAAAATAAAGGAAGTGGTGGATTTTTGCTCTGTTTCTGGGCTTTGTTACCCAGTAAGGATCTTGGTTAGTTTGCATGAAACCAAACTCAGTACGTCTCGAGCTAAAGTGTCTCCAGAGAGCTGGACTGAAGTGGACCTTGTGAGAATCTGTGGTGTACTAGTGATTAATAAGTTGTATCCATAAATTGTGTTGGGTTTTGATTGCTATTCAAAGCTTTTGAGTTGCTGTGACATTTCAAAAATATTCAGAAGGAAACACTGGACCCTCTTTTCCTACTCAAACATGTGTTACTAGGATAAGGCATGAGCATCTTTACCATTTCAATTTTAAATAGAGAAAAGTTGAAAATTCTTGGGGAAAAGGATTTTGGGGCTGCAGAATATTTTTTTAAATTATTGTTCAGATCTTAATTTCTGAGGTTATTAGCTTTGATTCTTCTGAGTAGTTCTGTCAGCACAATCCACGGCATCAACATTAGGGAGCCTGCTCTGAAAACTGAGGATAGTGATTGTAGAAGATAGTGTTTGCCATGGTGGATGGAAAGAGCAATGAGATAATATTTAATAGAGTTGTGTAATGATCTTAAAGCCCCCATTTTGGAAAATTATATAGCTGTCTGGCCACAATAAGTCACCCTGACTTCCTGTGCCCTGTGTTTCAAAGATGCTGCTCTTTTGGGTCCTCTATATCATTTTGTGGACACGATAACTTATTAAAAATCAGATTTTGATTAAAAGATTCTGAACAATTTCTTTGTGTTAAAATAGGACCTCATGTTCTGTCTTCACTGTCACACTAGGTTTTCTGTAATTTAAATCCACTCTAAATCCAGAATCTCGGTGCTGAAGGTGCTTGCGTTATACAGTTCCTCTCTGAGGGAATGTGAATTGGAGCAAGCAGATGGAGCAAGCAGATGAGCAGACTTCGCGAGCATTTTGAAAATAGGACTTGAAAGGTGTTTTAGTATAGGAAGCAAATAGATCTAGACGGATAAGAATGGCACTCATGAGGCTTTTTTCTTTCTGGCTTTGGTTTTCCTATAAACTTTGCTTTCTTTGAAATTAGATCAGAATTGCCCTGAGTTTAAGATCCTCTTTTTGTATGGGGCTTCTGCTCTTAAAACATAGGTGCTCTCTCTGCTCTGCAAGTGATTTCGTTCTTTTTCAGGAAGTCTTGTGGTTTGTTTCTCTTATTATCCTTGTACCAATAGTTTTCCCTTTGGGACAGGAGGTAGTCTAGAGGCAAGACACTACAAAAACCAGGTGGGCTACACATTCAAAATGGAGCTGATGAAGCTGACAGCCTCATTTCGATCTTATCAAGCATATCTTTGTACGGGTGATAAAATCAGCACTCAAACTTCTGCCAAGTTTGTTTGGTTTCTCTTTTTTTTAATTTCTCTTCTACTTTGCAGCCAGACTTACTCGCTTTGCTTTCACTTATGTCTGAAGTGATGTAGGTAGAAATTTGGCTTTGTTGCTTCTGTGCTGGAATTGTGATTTACAGGTCCTTGACAACCTTGGTGGCATGTGAAAGCCATATAACCATGCAGGACAACTTGCATAGCTCAACTTGTACGTAGCGCTGTCTATGCTGAGACCACTCTAGCAATATCATTGAACTTACCTTCTAAATGTCTTTCTGTTGAGTTGCCTATTTAGGTATTCACAGCTTCAAATCTGGAACAAATGTGCTTTTGAAAGCTAGTTCAGACTGCACACGGTAATTACAATGTGGTTTGTACTGTGTAACCGCTGGTAGAGATCTCTTACTATGTGTGGAGTTGTAGACAGTTTGCATGTTAATGCCCTAATTTGAAAATCTGGACTTGAAGGACAAGCCAGGAGTTGAGTGCCTGGTAGCATGTTCCATGTGCCATAGATGGCTTAGATTAAAATCTTGTCAAATGGCTTTGCATTTGGAAAATCTTGTGAGCGGCATGCTGTGTTAATTTTTAAATGTAAACAAAATATTTTTCTCTCTTTATAGGAACTGGAGACATTGTTGCTGTCATGATTACAGAATCAAAAGTTAAGGAGATCCTGAATTACTTGGAAAAGAATATCTCTGTCTTGATGGCAATAGCAGTGGGATCCCGTGTTCCTCCAAAAAACTTCAGTCGGGGCTCCCTAGTCTTTGTGTCAATATCATTCATTGTTTTGATGATAATTTCTTCAGCATGGTTAATATTTTACTTCATCCAGAAGATCAGGTACACAAGTGCACGTGACAGGAATCAGGTAAGGGGACTCTTTTTTTTTTTTTTTCCCTCTTAAGATCTGAAGGTAATACATCTGTATATAGTAGTCAATAGAGAACAAATAATTTCTAAGGAAGGTCCATCAAACTAGTGTACAGAACCTCTTTGTTCCAAGGCAGAGCATGTTGCCACACAAGGATTTTTATGTAGCAAAGTGTGTTCATCCTGAGCAGCATCCTTATTACAAGACAGGAAAGAATAAAACTGAAGCAAAATATTTGGGGTTTGATGAGTATAGATCCAAGAGGAAGACAGAATCCGTGTTGGCTGAATAATACATACTGTATGTACATTGAGAAAGGGGAGGAAAGTTAAATTGTAAATGAGCTTGTGTGGAACACAGAGCTAATGTAATGAATTCTATTCATGTTCTTAAGGATAGCTTCAGTAATAGTTGAAGTAACTCAGAAGTTGTTTAAAGGTATTTCCAAACCATAATCTGTCATGAATGTTAGGGTAAGAAAACTTAGGTATAGAGCAGCTTAGTGATCTGTGCTTTCAGCTTTATTCAAGATCATGCTTGGTATGGACTCTGTAATTCTCCTCATCATACGTTTTAAGTAAAATTTTGTCCAATATGCCTTTCTTACATTCTTTTTCAACCCTTAATTTGTTTAAGAACGGAATGAAGTATGGCCGTACTCGGAGATCTTGGCTAAATCAAGTCATCAACTCAAATATGGATTAAACTTTAGAAGTAAATGTTTTACCAGTGTGGGCTTAATGACCCACTGCCTCCATAGTGTGCCTTGGCTTTTATAGAGAAGGGTCAGTAAACCTCAGGAAACCCGCTGTGCTCACTTCACCGTTGTATCTCTCTGTCAAGGCTGCCTTGCAAAGCTGCTGACCTCTGTCACTGTCCCCCTTTTCCCCCCGAATTACGGCTCGCACACAGGAGCTCACTGTGAGGCAGTGCTTTGGTGTTTTGTCAAACCTAAAACAAATGCAAACTTACAAAGCCTCAGTTATGACAAAGGATTTCCTTTTTAGTTTCTATAAATAGTGTCTGATGCTGCAGGTCCCGTGGGCATACTGTAGATTTTCCGAAGGATGTCATTCTTAAATGACCACAGTGAACCGGTACTTAGTGTGGTCCTTCGGGACGGGGGAAGTTTAAATATAACTGTTACTGAATGAATGTCTGCGGAATACTAAATTGTGTCTGCTGCATCCCCTACATGGTTCTAGGCTTCTTCCAAATGTCTATGTTTCAAAACAGTTGCTCCGTGGGGAAGGAGCTCTTATGACCTTTTTTCTTTCTTTAGATTTTTACAAAGGTCAGGAGAAACTTGATGAAAATTTTATATGGTTTAAAAAGCCGAGCTTATTAAACTTTAATAAGAAGGTGGCGACAGCTACAGCTTATTTTTAAAAAGCTTTGAGAGCTTTCACAGAGAGAAGACTGTACTGTTAGTGATGAAATAACTTGGTTTAGGCTATGATCTTGTTTTAAGTTATGTCAAGGCACACTTTCTTAAAAAAAAAAACCAAAAAAAACCCATCAAAAACATGCAGTGTTTTGTAGATAGTGCAAATAGATACTGGTATTTCACATCATTACTCTTGCGCATTTCCTCCAGAGGTGTGAAACTCTTTTGCATGGAGTAGTGGCCTTGTTCCATCCTAACTTAGCAAAATAGTAAATCCTGAGCATTTCCAATGTTCACATAAAGTGTTTGTTAAAATTAGAAAATGGGAGAGATGGGTCTCTTAGATGGAAGAGGTGAAAGTTATTGTTTAGGACATTTATTTACATGAGAGAACAATGAATACATTGTGGAAGAGTTTTGCTGAAATATTCTTCCAGTAGAAAATAATCTGTCTTTATGGTTTCTTGTAGTGCACGTACAATTGTATGCAGTACAACTAACTGTGATACAACCCACAGTTACTTAGTTGGTAGTGTTGAGCATTTAAGTTAAATGTCTTTTCAGACTTGTTCCTCTCTTAGTAGTTATGCTCCTGGTTATGCAATGATTATCTGCTCCAGGGGTGTACCAGTGTTTTGTGTTGTTAAGTACTCAGGCCCATGTGCTTGTTCTAGGACCTGTAATTTGGATTTGCTTAAACTGACCAATTTCTCACATGTTGAAGTTAAGGATGAGATTTCTGACTTCAGAAAACATGTGATTTTCCCATCCCAGCTGTTTCTGATGCTGCATTTCCTACATGGGTGTACCTGGGACTGAGTATTTTTTTTTCTTCAAGTCCATATTCTAAAAAATATAATAAGAGCTGTTCTCTTGTGGAAACAACAGAACAGTATGTGCTCATATAATTCCAGAGTAATGATGGTACAGTTGGTTGTGGTGACCTTCTGAGGTTTCTCAAATAAAAGCAGTCGTCTTAGTTTCAGTGTGTAGGATACAGGGGGTATACCTTATTGAAGGATTTGGTTTTCAACTGTATAGAAGGTGGGCACAAAACCTACATGTTTCTTTCAAGTTATATGGGAGATTTTGATAGGTGCAGTTTATGTTCTCAGAAACAGCCCATCTCTTTCAAGGGCAGAGTACTTGGTACGGAGTTGAAGGGTGAAATACATGAACTTCCCTTTTTCCAATCAGTGTAAGTCAAATCTGGTGGCTCAGGTTCCTGAAACAAGAAGACATGAGCTTTGTTCCACTCAGTGTTCCATCTCTGTGATCCCATGGACCAGCTGGCAAACAGCAGTTCTTCCTTAGCTGGGAACTGGGCATTGCAGGAATCAGCACTTGAACTGCACAAGTAGCTCCTTCCACCCAACAGTGGTGGTCACAAAAACAGCATAAGCAACAAAAAATAGCTTGGCCTCCACATTGAGATTGAGGTTCATCTTCAAATCAGTATACGTTTCAGCTTTATTTAAGTCTGTGTTGTCTTATTTAGACTTTGTGACCCATAATTTTTTATTCTGGTGGTTTCAAGTAATGGAGGAGGAGAGAAAGTAGGTTACAGAGAGGCTCTCTTACATCCCAGAATAAGATCAGCCTGCTCAGGGGAGGGGTGGGGAAAGTAGTTATGATTCACGCTTAAGAAGAAAAAAAGGCGTATATTACTGTACACTGAATAATAAGCAATATGAACCAAATATAATGGCAGTCATCGGGAGGGCATGTTGCTTCAGCTTTTATTCTGCAGGCTGGGTTTGATTAGTATCGTCGCACAAATGTTGGATCACTTGTCAGCTTTTACACAGTCCATGAGGTTTATGCCCATGCTTATCGAGTGCATTTGTGGGCTCAACTGTTGGATTTTATTTCTTCCCTGAGAAATCTCTTAACTGTGGGCTTTGCTGGGTACAGTTTTTATGTGTTGGCCTACCGCCATAGCGTGTATTGCAATGCTAGTATTGAGCCCAGATAAGTCATTATAATGGACAGTAATGAAGCTTGATTTCCAGGGTTAATTTGTGTTCTTTTCTTTTGTCACTTTATTAGCGTCGTCTTGGAGATGCTGCCAAGAAAGCCATCGGTAAATTGACAACCAGGACAGTAAAGAAGGGTGATAAGGTATAATAATAAAATTTCAACATGGTAAACTTGAGCATCGTGTTTAATTTTTGCTGAGGGAAACAATCTCAGTTTTTCCTTTCTGCTTCTGATTTATGACCTTGCCTTCCTTGTTGGAGCCTTACTTGGTCCTGTGGCACAGTATTTTGTGTAACTTCTAGTATCAATGTATGCTGTAAGTTTCAAATAAGTTTTTCCTGCTTAAATACTACTTGCACTCCATCTGGCAACTGTGACTGAGAGTGGTTTTTTGTGCTAGCTGACTGAGAGGTTTTGCTGGTAGGGGTACATAGGGCTAGCATTGTTTATATGGAGTTCAGTAAGCTTAGAATCATTCCATATGGAAGTTGTGTAAAGTAAAAATAAATTTAAAAGACAGGTAATAAAGGACAATCTCTTATGAATGTCCAGTAATCTGAGGGGGAGTACAAACAGATATTTCATTAAAGACAGTAAATGTTACTCCAAGAATATTTCTTGCCAGTATACAAACTAAAATATGCAGTTTAAGTCCTAAACTTTTTCCACTTTTATGAGCAGTACTGTTTTGTCTTTGATTCTGAAAGGAAAAAACAGTCACTTAATCTTGCTTAATTTTTGCTCTTTAATTTGCAAAAGGCAAGGGAATTCTGGCTATGATTTGATTTTTAAGAGGAGATTATTTCCTTGGGCCTTTTTAGTGTGATTCCTTTTCATCTTTCTGATCAACAGTATCAGCACTAGAAGATTGGGAAATGATGGGAAAATTCGCTTCCCGAGAGGGCAGAAAAATGTCTCTCTGCTCTTCCTCCCTATGTAGTTTTATTTCAAGACAGTCTACTGCATTAAATCTTTTCTGTGGGTATGAGATAACGGAAACTTTTCTGTGTTAAAATAAAAGATACTGTCTTGAAAGCATAAATTCAAAACTGGCGAGTGATGTGTAGGTTGCAGTACAGACAGTTTTGGGGCCCTCACTACAGGAAAGACTTTGAGGTGCTGGAGCGTGTCCAGAGAAGGGCAACGGAGCTGGTGAGGGGTCTGGAGCACAAGTCTCCTGAGGAGCAGCTGAGGGAACGGGGGTTGTTCCGCCTGGAGAAGAGGAGGCTGAGGGGAGACCTTATCGCTCTCTACAGCTCCCTGAAAGGAGGGTGTAGCCGGGGGGGTCGTCGGTCTCTTCTCCCAAGTTACAAGCGACAGGACAAGAGGAAACAGCCTCAAGTTGTGCCAGGGGAGGTTTAGATTGGATATTAGGAAAACTTCTTTACCAAAAGGGTTATCAGGCGTTGGAACAGGCTGCCCAGGGCAGTGTTGGAATCGCACACCCTGGGGGGGGTTTACAGCCAGGCAGACGTGGTGCTGAGGGACATGGGTTAGTGGTGGGTTTGGCAGTGTTAGGTTCATGGTTGGACTCGATCCTAAAGGTCTCTTCCAACCTAAATGATTCTATGACAGTGTGAGATGTGGATGCGGGTGAACAGATGGTAGGAGAGAACCTGTCCTCCTCAGAGCAGCCCATCAGGATTCTCTGCAAGCATATCTACAGCCAAATGAAGTCAGCCCTGTTTCAGTGGAAACTTGAAATTCTCATGTTTAAAAATAAAAAATTGTAACTTTTGGAAGACAGAGAAAGGAGAGGAGACAGTCAGTGATCCTCGTCTTCATGTCTGCATAAGAAAGATGGCAGTTCTGCAAGTAAGCAGACAAAAATATGCAACTACCCTGAAGTATGTAAAAATTGCTAGAATCCCACAATTCTTATCCTACCAAAAAACACACCTGACTAAAACAAAAGTTTTAGCTCAAAGCTGAAGTAAATCCTCTAGGAAAATGACCACTATATTTTATAGTGATTCAACCAAACACTAAAATCGTCTTAGGCTTTAGCTTATGTTTCAAATGGTCAGTTACCAGCTCCAAATGAGGGGAGAGTTTTGTATGTATGTATGAGATACTTTTCTTTCTCAAGTCATGTTGGAATATGATAAGCCGGTCACTGGTTTTGTATTTTCTCAGTAACAGCCACTTGGCACAATGCAGTTCATGTACTAGTCACACCTACTTTTGCATTTGTTATAGCCTCAACTCTTGACTTGAATTTTCATTCTATTTGTTTTAGGAAACAGACCCAGACTTTGATCATTGTGCTGTCTGCATTGAGAGTTACAAGCAGAACGATGTTGTTCGCATTTTACCATGCAAGTAAGCTAGTCAAGTTGCTTTGTTTGGAAACTATTCTTTCTTTGTACTCCTCTGCTTCATTTCATGTAATACATGCATTGTAATTTACAGACACATTTGTTAGGTGTTTCCAGTCCTAATAACAGCCACTTTATTTTAGACTATGAAACCAGAAGGTGTGAAGGTGGGTTCTGGCACTGTTAGGATAGTAGAGATTACACAAAAGATTCTGATCTTTAAGATGGGCAGTTTGGGTGTCTCAGCAGTGGAGCTATTAAGATTGTAAGGGGCGAGGTGTGTGTGTGTAGATTTAAGGACTGAGCAGTGGGCGGACACAAAAAGCACAAGTATAATGAGTGTAAGGTACAGCTGCAGCATTCTGCACAGCAGATGTTCAACATTGGCTGCGGGTTTCTGAAACAGTGTAGGAAACAGGAATGCAGTTTTTCCAACCTTCATACCTCCTCTGACGTCAATCAGCCACTGTGCTGTCATCTGTCTTTGGTCTCTTCAGTGCAGTGTCATCTTGGCTTGTGCCTGAAGATTCGTACTTGCTGGATATTCTGCATTGGTGCTTATAATGTAACAACTTCCTCTTCCTTTTATGCCATTCTCTTGACATTTACAGGTTTTCAGTTAGTTTCTGTTTTCCATTCTTGAGCTGTTTTGGGTTATTTGGTTTTTTGAGAGCTGCTTTTAAGTGCTTTTCCCTCTGGTGGTGATTGGTTTTGATGAATCAGTACATTTTGGTAGCCTTAAGCATTACCAAAGACATCTTTCCCTTATATTCTGAAATGCAAAGCTTTCTTGTTATCTCCAGACAAAACATGTAAGTTATGTTGCTAAGATCCAGAAATTTGGCCTGTGCTTGGTATATAAATAGTGTTCTGCATGATACTCTTGAAGCAACAAAGTCATGGTACTGGAGTTGAGCTTCAGTCACGCAACAGCAGCACGGCACATAAGAGCTCATTAGTGGTCTTCTAAATCCTCCTGCAGGCTGCTCTGAATAGCTGGAATATTTTGCTTCTAATGTATTATGAATTTCCATCATCATAAAAGGAAAACGGTATTATTTTGTATCTTACCAAAATATGTGTGCATTCTGCTTCTGAGGCCAGAAGTTTTAATTCAGTTTACTTTTCTCTGTGGTCTTTTCTGTGGGTATCAATGAACTGGTTTAGATTCTCAGTGCTATTGTTTAGTTAATGCATCCTACAAATGTTTTTATTGAAACTGCCATTAAAGTATTTGGGAATAGAAGAGCTTGGTCTCAGATCTGTAAAGATTTGGGAGCTTTTGGTCATGCAGATGTGTGTGCATTTCTTTTCTAGAATTCAGTCATTTTTTAGTGAAAGATGATGTCCTCTTGCCAATAAAAATGTACTCCCAAGTGTTAAGTAAAGATTCCAGAGATTTATGTCCTGTATTGTAATCTCAAGTAAAGCTTGCATATGTGAGTTAAGCTGTAGTCTTTGATTTGTTATGTAGAAGATTATTTGGAAATTAGAGGAGGAACTCCTGGAAACCACTTTTAGTGGTTTTGAACCACTAAGCTGATTTTTTTTTTTTAAATTGTGTCTTAAGAAAGCTTCACTTGTGTAGTTCAGGGTAGTACTGTGAGGCTCAAGGATGTGGAATTGGAGGTTCACAAGTCCCACTTGTGCCTCTGTCATTGATACTGAACAGAGGTCAGAGGGAGATCCTTGCCAACAAAGAGAGAATGAGTCTTCATCTGGTAGGAAAGCATCTTCTTCCACAAAGGAGAATGCAAAATTGGGACTAAAAATCAACTTCCCTAGTTAAACACCTGCACACTGTCCAAGCAATGGATGTGTTGCTAGTATCAGCAGATGTGGTCAGACCATTTAACCAAGGTCATCATTGGTTTGGGTTTTTTTAATTCAAAAAAAAAAAATTGTTTGCAAGTCCTTTTCCTTCAGATGCTGTCTGTGAGCCACAGTCCTGCAGACAGGGAGCTCCCTGCTCTCAGGGATAGTTACAGCTGCTTCAGGGGGATGGATGAAGGGACACCTGGCTGCCATCTGAGCACAGCCTCCCCCGCTGCAATCTCCTGTGTAAAGAAGATACCAAGACTCTTGCATAGATCCTTTTCTGTTCTGTTTTTCACAAGAATATAAAGTCAGTGAAGGCTCAGATTACATTCCGGCTGAAGACTGTATGACCGCTTTTTTTTTCTCTTTCTAATTCTCTTTTCTAAATCTCACTTTTCATCTGCTGCAGTTCAGCTTTGAGCTGAGTGCAAAACCATCTTGGCTAGACGGAAACATTGAGATGAATACTTTCCACACACATTTTTATATTTGTAGATGAAGGGCCAACCAGTCCCTGCGGAGGTGAGCCTAATAAATTTCATATAAGCATATAAGGCTTTTCAGTATCTGACTTGCTTTTCCCCCAATCTTGTTTTGGAGGTTTTATCCCATTCTACTTCTTGATACTTCAACCTCTCATTTTAGTGCAAAGTTAGTTTATTTAAAAAAAAAAAAGCAACAGCACAACAAACAAAAAAAAACCTTGCAAGAGTCCCTAAGCTAGATAAGAAAATAAATTGCAAGAAAGCCATGGAGAAAATGGCTTGACGAAGAGGAGCGAATGAAAGGCTAGAAGTTTTTCTCACTGTGCCTGTTGAGGAGCTATAATCATTAGACGGTAGGAAACACTGACACATGACATCCTTGCTGCTTTCAACAATTTAAAAGTAGCATTTACCTTTGGTACCACAATTGTTCTCTGTAGTTAAGTATGGTCTGTCACTCTGTGCCTCAGCAGAGGAGAGTCTGGTTTGGGCAGACACACAGCAGGCAAAACCTACCAGCAGCTGAGCAAGTTGCATCTAAAGTTCTGTAATGAAACACCGTATTTGTGATTTAAAGTTTTGTGGCAGGTGGGAAATTGTGGCCAATTTAAAAATAAACTAAAGTGAAAATGATTACAAAGAATGTAGTTGAATTTCTGTCATTCATTTGGTGCTACAGAGGGAGAAATATGTTCAATACCAGCAGCCTGTGGACATACCTGTAGCTTTTAGTGCACAGAGGGAGAAGGCAGCTGTCTGTCTTGGGCTTACAAGTCTGAGGAAAGTCTCTGTCATTATGTAAATATCATTATGTAAATTAAAAATAAGTAGTGTAAGCAAATGTCAGATTCTAGCAAAAGGTAAACCTCATACACAATTTTCATTATTCAGATAGTTTTACTTTACTGTCACACTGCTGCATCCAGGAGATGAAGGGGCACTGGGTGAGAAGTGGTCAGGAGGGGGTAGTGTGAAGGTTCAGTGAGAGAGATAAGGGAAGGGGAGAGCAAAGTGGCAGGTTAGAGAAAAGCACAGGGTGACATTGGAAAGGACAGAAAGATGGCCTGGGAAGGAAGGTATTTACAAGGTAGGAAGAGAATTAAAGTAATGAATACATTAAAATAAATGGGTTTTGAATCAAATCCTTATTTCCTATACTGGGCAAGAAGGGGGGAAAGTGACAAAAGTAGCTAAGCCAGATTTCCATTGGTTTGACTCTGAGCTGCTGCAAATAGTAGGTTTTTTTCTTTTTAAGAGCAAATTAACACAATATCTCAAACCTGTTTCCACTTACTACAGTGCCTCTGCACCACCCCCATTTTCTCCGCTACCTGCTTGCGAGAGGAGTCTCTCTTCTCCCTCAGCAATAGGATGCATTGGTGTCCTCCTCCTCACCACAGCAGGCCAGATGTCTCTCCTCGGCTGTGCCAGCTGTAATGGGCTGCCTGCAGGAGGGACCGGTGTGCTGCTTAGTGGCCCAGCTGGCAGGTTGGTAGCCCAGGGCGAGGGGAGCAGCTGCCTCCAGCAGTAGCCAAATACTCCGCTTTGCAGCAGCGTGTTGGTCAGGTCCCTTCGGTGACATGCTGGACTGAGAGCAGGGAAGTAGAGTGAGCTTTTGGGAAAGAGCACTCACAAACTCATTCAAACCCTCCTCCTTGCGCGACATGCAAGTTCAGAGGCATTACACCACTGAAAGAGGTTTCTAACTTACTTTTTGTTCTGTGAAATGCCGCGAAGAAGCTGTGTTGTACAACAGAGTTGGCATTACAGTGTTTGTTACAAGCTGGAGGGCAACTGGCTTGGGTATGCTGACAGAGTGGAAAAATACCTGCAGGTCACCTGTTTGGAGTTATGCCCGCATGGGAGACTCCTTCAGCGCTGCCGGCCGTGCTGCCTCCAGCCCCGAGGCTGGAGAAGCAGCAAAAGCTGTGTCACATCCGTCTCCCCGGTGTGTGGCTCTTGGGGGAACGTCACCATCCGCTGTGACCTCGAGCAGCTTGCTGGGAGCTCTTCAGATTGATGGTCTTGGAAAACAAGTGAGAGAAATATGAGGATGGAGAAGGTTTAGGATAGCAGAAAATGCAAGGGCTTGCTTTGTCAGACTGAGGTTTTTAAAATAATTCATGTGTTTATTATCCTCATTGCTGTGTTACTGCTTTTTAACTGTTGTAAGCAGAGAAATCCAGACAGATCCTGAGCCATGATGATGGTATCAGCAAGCTTTTTAAGGAGTAGATAAACTGCTTAAGTAGTAGGCAGAGCCATGCTGATCTAAATCAATAAATAACCTTTGGAGAACTGCACTTTTTTGAAATACATTAATAAATATCCTTGAAGGTTTAGCAACTAAAAGCAAGGAATGTAGAGGTCATGAAAGTAGTTGAGCTGTTTTGGTGCATTTGAACTAATTCAAACTGCTAATGACTCTTTAAAATAACTCAGAATATTTAGCGGATGCATGTTGGCATCCATATCAGTCTCCTGCTTCACTTGATCTGAGGGCTTCTACAGCACTGATTAGCTGATAACGATATATTAAAGCTGTTTTCATACTTCTCTGGAGTCTTGATGTCTGCTGGTTCCCCAAATATTAGATTTTCAGGTTTCTCCTACTTTAAAAAACAGACTTCAGAGACTTAAAATGAAACAGAAGCAACTAAAAGCCAAGATTTGCCCAACATAGGAAAAATAGCATCTCTATATGTTTCAGAAGATTTCAAACCATTTTCTATCACCCACGATTTCTAAACATTGTTTCCTGTAGCTTTGTGAGTAATAAAGGGAATGCATTAAGACCTAATAACAGTAGAAGTGAGTCTGTATTTTGTGCAATTATTTAAGCAGTAAGCACTGTACATAGCCTGCTTTTTGTGATTGCTGTATTGCTAAAGGATGCAGTCCAGCAAAGTGACTAGCTGAGATTCTGTAAGTTTCTATTCCTGCAGTATCTGGGATATGGGTAAGCAAAGTCCTTTTGCTCCCTGTCCATCTTCTGTTGTTTATATTACACTCTATAAGTTTATGCATCTTCAGTTAGTAGAGGTAGGATATGTAGTTGCAACTAACTGGAACCTAATTATGTTGATATACTTCAGTCCCTCACTTAATTTTAGCAGCCATAGACAAAACATAAGTAGGTACTGTCTTTTTCCATGTTTGTTAACAAATTCATGAGGCCTTTTTTTTTTTTTAAGTCACTATCCAAACATTTAAAACAGAATTATCTGGTAACATGCCTCCTTTGGTCTCTGCTTTTAAAATGCCAAAGGACAGGGAGCAAGGAAGTCACACAGCCTATGAGGAGCTTACTGAGACACAGAGCAGCAAGAATAACCTGAGAGAGCAGAGGAGGGAGAGTATCTCAACTTTATGCTGCCTTGGGGGCACGCATGACCTCTTACAGACCGTGCTGATGCCTCAAATAGATGGCAAGAACTCCTTGTTCTGCCGCTGCCCCTTCATCTGCTGGTTTCAGAGCACAGCTCTTGGCTGGCTAAGCAGCCCTTGTAATTGCTGTTCTCTGCTGTGCTCACCGGGCTGTCGTGTCCAGGTGTGCCTGCTCTTATGGGCTTTTTGCTCTGCAGTCAGCGCCACTGGAAACGAAAGATCTGGGTTCTTACCTGAGGCAGTTACTCAGACGAGGTTATTCAGAGTATGTGCTAAAGCTGTGTTGGGTAGAAAGCCTAGTGATACCCATTTGTGCCATGAACATGCTCCAAAAAGTTCTTTGCCTTTTGAAAAGCCAAGAGGATGTTTCCTTTAATTCAGACACATTGTTTTGGTCTCTGTATAGTCTTTCCTTATTATATTGGTTTATGTCAATCCCAACAGCGTTACATTTACATTCATGTATGTGACTAAGATTTTTGCACGCAATGTAGGTGGCAGTTCAGACTGTTCTCTGTTGCAGAGTTACTCCCTGTTGTGCAAGTAGAAGCCCAGTTTGCCTTTTCATCTCTGAAAAATTCTTTTTTTTTGACCATCGTATGATGATGAACGTTTTCCTTCCTGATATTAAGAAATACTGATTGTAGCAAAAGCATTCTTTTTACTTATGGCCTCTACATAGAAATTGAGACAAGACTTTACATAATGCTATGGTTATGTTTATATATGGTTTTATATATAACCTATATATGTGCTTATATATAGGCTACATATATGTTTATATACAACATGATATATATGTTATGTAGACCTTGTTACCCTAGTTATTCTGCCCATGTGTATACTCATATCCACAAGAAAAGGCGGGGGTGGGGGTAGGAAATAATCTGCCTTTTAAGTGTTTCTTTCTACTTGAACTATTAGTAAAGGGAGGCAACAGCAACAAGCAAGAGGTTTTGATTTTTTTTTTCTTATTGCAATTAGCACGTTATACTGGCAATTCTAGAATTTGATCTGCTGGCTTGATTACAAAAAACTATCTAAAAGTTTGTTAAAGTAATTATCATTGTATAAAATGGAATTGTACGCAAATGATCTATGTGTCTTGTCTCTTCTAGGCATGTTTTCCACAAAGCCTGTGTGGATCCATGGCTTAGTGAGCACTGTACATGTCCAATGTGTAAACTGAATATTTTGAAGGCACTGGGCATTGTGGTAAGTTGCACTGTTGTGAGCTCTTCTTCTTCCCGTTTCTAAGACCTGGAACAGAAGGAATAATTGTAGGGGAGAGAGGGTGTTTCATCACCCTTACTCAGGAAGCATTTGAAGTTTTTTACCGATTTCTTTGCTGCTGATAAAGCTGATTTGTGGTGGTTGTTCCTTTCCCTAGTTGGTCATTGAGAATATATTGTTATATTTCCATTTATAGCAATTTCTTATCTATTGGAATTCTACTAGGTTCTGTATAATCTTCCCTTTTCTCCATTTCTTTCAACCCTTCTTTGTTAAATTTACTCCTTAAATCTCTTGTCCTTGGTGTGGTGTCCCATAGACAGTCTTAAATTTGTTGACACATTAAAAGCCATGCCCTAGCAGAGGCCAAGGAGCTTTCCTCAAGCAGCTCATGGCTTATGGGATCCCTGAGGACTGCTTTTGCTGACCAGTTCACAAAGGGATAGAAGTGAAGAACTTCAGAGAGGATTCTGCCATCTTTCCCATATAAGGAAAAATATTCTAAGGTGGGAGCAATGCTCTTTTCAGAAAAAAAGAAATAAGGAAGAAAAGAGTGTATGAAGATACTCTCTAAAGCAGCTTTTGAATCAAGCCAGTGAGAATAATCAGGCCTCCATTTTTAACTGTGTTAGTTGCAAATTTGCACATTTTCTAAGAAATAGTTGCAGATACACTGTGGATGACCTGTTTTTGCAATTAATAACATGCCTGGATTTTTAGAGGAGGATACTGTAGAATTTGGTGCATGTCATTGTTGCATATGGCAGCAAACTATACAGGCATAGGCTATGATACAAGCATATTTGAGTTCCTTTCTTGAATCTTAATCCTGTTTTCTGCATCTTTCTCCACCTCTTTAAGGTGGACTGAAGGAGCAACTTTGGATAGAACTTGCTAATTCATGTTTCTCTCCTGTGAGGACAGCCGTAGCGGCTGAATGGGGGGTGGGGGGGTGGTTTTACTCACTTTATAGGTTTGCTACATGTAGAATATTCACCACTGTGATGTGGAATGTCTTGTTTTTCCAGCCAAACGTGCCGTGTACAGATAATGTAGCCTTTGACATGGAAAGGCTCACCAGAGGCCAGCCAGCTAGCAGGCGATCAGCACTGGGTGATTTTGCCAATGACAGCTCTCTCAGCCTGGAGCCCCTGCGCACCTCTGGGATGTCACAGCTGCCACAGGACGGAGAGCTAACGCCAAGGTCAGGAGAGATCAACATTGCTGTGACAAGTAAGTTTTCTTTGGCTTCCAGTGCCCTTCTACGGTTTTCCTGGTATGTGGCACTTGCTCTGCTGTAGCTTTGTGCTACAGGGCCATGGTGGAAGATTTCCCTGCAGGGACAAAGGTGACCTCAGGGTCTCTGAGGCATACATTCCACGTTGAAACCGGTAACTCTAGGTGTGACAGTGCCAGCACGTCATTATTAATGGTATATCCAATTAGATTGGCATGCAAAGAACACTGCATGAATTAGAATGGCAACAAAACAACCCTCCTGAATTTGGTAACCGGTACCAGAAGCTGGATTGCCAAAACCATTATTTACCCTTTCAGAATACTTTACGTGCAATAGTTTATAGAAATATAAATATTTTAGCTGATGACTCTTTCTGCAGACATTTTTTTTGTTTGAGACTATTACTACTGGAATTCTGACGTCTCTTAGCAGATGTTTTTGGGGTTTTTTTTTTACAAAATTTGTGAATTGAAAAAAAAGTGTTCAATGTACCAACATTTGAGTATTGTCCAAGTGTTTTATGACATCAGAAAACTGTCCCTGCATGGGAAATTTCCACTTACTGGATTTTACCTAGGGTTTTTAGTGTATAATAGCACTATAATGAACACAACATGTGTGGAATTGCATCATTTTTCCATATGCTGTACGGTCTTGATTTGATGCACAAATGGTTGTTTTTCTGGCTGAATTGCAAAAATAGAATCCATGCAGTACAACAGTCTGGGGTTTTTTTCTCCTTGCATTTTGCTTGTGTGCATTTATGATACAGATTTTGAGCTTAGAGACACTGTTTGCCACCAGTATATGTATAAGAGGCAGTGTAACTGATAAAGCCCATTACAGTGTTCCTTTAGTTGCTGTAGAAAAGTAAATATCTCATTAAAAAAAATTCTCATCCTATGAAACACATAGTCTGTATCCAGAAATGTCCTGATCTGACAAGAATAAATCCACATTAAAAAAAATACAGATTCTTTACAAAGCCAGTATGTCCCTTTGTCATGCAGTGTTTGACATCTGATTCATCTTGTATTCGTCTCTATTGAACAGAGAGCAAAACTGTTGGTTTGCTGCTTTCCTTGTCGTGGCGGGGGGGAAACTGCAGTTTAACTGAAACTTTTCACTACTTGGTTTTACAGAAGGTACTTTTACTGCCTGTTCCCAACTGTAGTGCTGCTCTCGCACAGATGGGATGCCAAGTTAAAAAAAGAAATAATCAGCAACAGTTCACTCTGACAATGTTTATAAAATAAAGCTTTAGAAAAGGCTGTTCAACTGTTTGGTTTTTATGGATGACACATGCATTCTTCGATGCATGAGAGTTAAACCAAAAGCCATATTCAACAAAAGTGTTTGTATTCCGATCTATTACTGTGTGCCAAATTGATCTTGAGGAGGGAGAACTTTGAATAGTGAACATTCTTTAATAGCCTTCCTTATACTACATTTTATTTTTTTAATGTGTCTGTATGTATACACTAATGTTGAAATTATTTTTTCCATGTTGTATTCCTGTCTATTAAATGGAAAACTCTAGTGTTCTGTTTTACTGTTGAACAAGCTATCCTATTTTTTGGTTTGTTTGGTGTTTTTTTTAAAGTAATGCTATAGCATTTATTCCGGAGGGAGGGGGTGAAGACCCAAGTGTGAAAGTCTGTTAGGTATGCTTATGTGAAGAGCTGACCAACCCTGCCAGTCGTCTTTTTGACTTGGGGGTGGACAGAGTTTTCATTACATTTTCCCTTGTTCCTGCATTTCACTTTACATTGTTGAGTAATCTTCCTTTATCACTAACCCTTGGGCTCAGCCAGGAAATATTGTTGTGCCATGCTTTTTTTCCCACACCTCTCTCCACTTCTTCTTTGCTAGCCTTCTCCATTCAGTAACTCTGTGGCTAACCTTCTTCTGCTTCACCTCCTGGTGCCAGTCATGGCTTAGAAGCCTCTTGCCTTCCGCCAGTGGTGTTTGAGGGAAATATTGGCATCGCTTTGACATAAGCCTTCTCCCACGAGTGATTTCCTCCCTTTCCTTTGTCAACAGAAGAATGGTTTATTATTGCCAGTTTTGGCCTCCTCAGTGCCCTTACACTCTGCTACATGATCATCAAAGCCACAGCTAGCTTGAATGCTAATGAGTAAGTAAATATTCAGATGCTTTTATATATTTCTGGTGGGTGTGTGTCCTGGACAACATTGGGAACAAATACCGAGAGAATAGACAAGGGGAAAAATGCACTTTCCGAGGTGTCAAATGCATTTTCTGCTTTTCTCAAATGTAAGTCTCTTTGTTAACAGTAGGTTCCAGGGTAACATCTAAAGTCCTTCTTAATTTATATTTAGCTGGATTGTCCGAGGAAACCTCCTTGCCAAGTGGAGATGTGGAAAGGGGAAAAGAGAGAATATTTATATTTGGGTTTTCATCAACGGGCTACATCAACATTAGATTTCTGCCGTTATATTCACATGTTCAAAATTTACCTGGCAGAGGCAGAAATTACTACCATCAGTCACCTTTGACAGTTTTCACCTCAATTTCTTAGTCAACTTCATATTAAAAAAAAAAAATCTGTATTCCTAGTTGGCACACTTTCAGATAAGGAAAAAGGTATTTAAGTAGAAAACTACCTTTTCACTCTTAGGAGAGGGAGAGATGAAAGCAATGAATACGCTATTGTTTCTCCTCTCTTAAGTGAATAGAGCAGACCAATCTTCTGACCTCTCATTTTAGTATGCTTAAGAGTTGCAGTCACAGGAGTGCTTACAAACATCCATGCTTTCTTAATGTTTATAGACACGCCAATGCCTCCCTTTAGACAGAGGCTGGACATGAAATGAGTCTAGTACATGACTTTCAATCTTTTTTTATAGTTCTGTGCGTGCCCAAGTATAAATCCATTCTGCAGATACATTAACTAGGTATATCTCATTATTTTCAGTTTAGGTGTATGGAACATCTGGGCTCATGAGATCTATTTAATCATAATTTATTTATTTGGGGAGGGAAAGTGTCACCATCTTCCTTTGTCTCTGAACATCTTGACACATCTGAGTGTCCATTAAATGTGGTGATCTCTTACCAAAAGTGGGGTCTCCTGTGCAGCCTGGAAATGTAGCTTTATAAATAGAACTTCCTTTTTTTTGTTTTGAGATAAGAGAAAGAAGCGCTTTTTTTTTTTCACTGTTACTGCTCTTTGGAAAGTATAAGGTGTCCTTCTCAATAAGGTGGAAACATGTCTAATAGTCTCCAGCGTAAAATTTTAGACACTTTCAAGGTAATCTTCTTCAGGATGGGTTATAATAAGTTCTTAGAGGTTTTGGTCATCAGGAACCTTTGATTACCACTAATTTGCAAATCTTCCTTTCCTCCTCTTTTCAGATGCTAATTCCAAAAGGGCTTAATGAAGAAAAGTTGTAGAACTTCAAATAGCCCTATCAAGCCTCCTAAGTCTTCTGATTATTACTTTTTTTTATTCATTTGTCAAAATCTTGACATTGTAACTGTCAAGTCAGCAACTTGGCAATATAGCTGTAGCTCAACATAGTTAATTTGCACTGAAAAATAGCTTGGGAAAGCATGGAGCAAGATGAGTTGTGAAATGGGAATGTCTGCATTTCTGGGCATTTCCACATCATTAGGAAGAAGAGAAAGGAACTGTAGCCCATGCTGTATCATGCAGATGTGGGCTCTGATAGCAGTTGCATTTCTGCCTTGCCTTGCAGCTCTTCTTTTTGTTGTCTTTTGCTCAGTCAGATCTGGGTCTATTTTTACTGAAAGGGCAAACTGCTTCACATTGGCAGACAGTTTGGGCCTCCAGAGAAGTGTTTTCACAGTGATGTTCCCTTAGTACAAACAAAGGGTGTGCTGACGTAAGGAGGGCTGCTCTGCCCAGGGAGAGGAATGAAAATGCCTCACATTTCATATATAAGCATATATTTTGAGGCAGACTTAAGAAAACTAGCAACCGCAGAAACCAGAGCTGTTAAAAATCACGTACTTAGGTAACTGAGGTACCCAGCTGTAGCCTTTGACCTCAACAGCTTTTTGGCTGAATCTTTTGGGATCTAAGCAGCCTCCACAAGTGCCGCTAGGTTCAACTAATTTTAGACAGTTTAAAATGTGTATGTACGACACTGATAATTAGATCTATTGTTTCGTTGACACCTTCAGTTCCCCAGTGCCAGACAAAGCTTTTCGTGCCAAATACATGGCAACTCCCTCTCACTGTAATTTCCATTAAATGTCATAACAGCATACCTGCTTTTTATGCTGTTCTCTATGTAAAAAGCAAGCCTGGCATCCGCTACGTTTGTTTTGGTAGTGTTTCAAGAGGTAGCTGAGGGTTTTTTCTCATCAGAAAACAACAGTAGCAAGAATGAGGCCATGTAATATGCTGATGCAAGTAAAAGGTGACAAATATTCTGCATTAAAACTCGCCTAAAACCGTGTCCTGATCCTTTTTTTTTCCCCCATGTCCTTCATGCAGCTTAAACATATTTATGTAGAGCAATACTTCTGGAGTTGTTTGTATGTACATATCTGTGTACATACACGTTTGTGTGTATGTGTATATTCATATACACACACACATATTTTTAAATAGTTCTTGATAAAAGTAAATGTTGCCTAAGTGATAAGGAACCAGCTGCTTTCTCTTGGTCTCATAATATTCAGGCACTATTACCATTAAATGATTCAGGAAGTAATTTAAAGGAACAAAAGAAGCATATTTTGCTCTGCTTCTTAGGAAATGGTCAGAAATTACTGTATAACTGTGCTTTGAAGTCCAGAAAGCCCAGATGTTGTATAGCACCACTTAGAGAAAGTTTTCAGGAGCAGATGGAGTTTCCTCAGAAGTTTAGAAGTGCTCAGACCTCTGGCTGACCTGTCTGTTTTACTGGTCCTGTGAGAGTGATGTAAGCAGTACAGACCTCTCTTAATGCTCTGGCTTTGTACAATTAGTCATTTCTCACTAACTTACTTTTACAGGATTTTTTTTTTCAGTATTGACAATATTATCTTTAATATAAATATTTTGTTCCTTTTTTTTTTTCTGTCCTGCAGAGCAGAATGGTATTGAAGAAACGCTTTCTGGACGATTGCCTTGGAGAGAGACACCTATTTTTATCCATCATTTATCGATCATGCAGCACAAGCAGTTATTTAGTACATTCTATTTTTTCATAAAATTTGCTGATGCCAAAGCTTTGTATTAAGGAAAAAGTGAAGAAATAAAAAAAAAACTTTAATTACAAAATCTTGCTCTGTGAGAATTTTATTTTTCTTGGACTTACTGTTTTATTCTTTAAGTCTGACGGCCTTTTATAAATTTTATATGGTGCTTTATTGCCTTTGAATGATTTCATCTTTGTGGATCTGTATTTTTCTTCCTTCATTTTGGGACATCACTAACAAGTGGAAATCTCACCCATTGCCTTTCTTATGATGCCACACAGCACTGGAATGAGTAGCAAAAGTATTATTAGCAATTGCTCCACACCAACTGATTAAGGAAAAAAGCTGGGCCGAGAATTCTAGTATATAACGGGCTTACCTTAACTCCAGCTGAGAATTAATTTGAAATAAGAACGTTTTCTCCAGTTCTCCTCCCATAACACTCCTGTGTCACACTGGGAGGATTGGAGTGTGATTTTTGTCTTCAGGTCAGTCATTGATGAAGGTTTGCAACACTCTTGCTGGACACACAACTCGTAAACCTTTTCTGTCTTTCGCTTTCTCCCCACCCTTCTTTCTGACAAAAGTGAAGCTTCTCTGAACCACCTCTTCCTTCCCCACACCGAGTGAAAAGGTGTAGTGTTTTCCCCCACTGTCATCTGGGAATCCTCCTTTCATATTAGCAACAGGAGTTAGTTTTTGTTCATGTTCAGATCGTGAAAGATTGGTACTGTGATGTAGAAACTCTGTGCGGACGTGTCCCTTCTTGCCGTGGCTTTTTTACTGGTGAGGAGGCCGAGGGAAAACATCGTCTCTCATCTCTGTCCTCACTCAGGCTTTTTCCACATAAGTTTACTTATGCAAGCTGTGCATGAGTAATTTCACAACCGTCAGTTAAAACATGTGGATCTGATTCAAGCCAAATGCTAATGCTTGAGTTAATGGAATGGGTAGATGAAGATAACAAATCCATAAGGAAAACATAATTGATAGAAGTTAAAACCTATTCTGCATTTGGTTGGTTTTGTTGTTCTTGTAGTAAGATGCAGACATTTGAAACGTAATGCCTTCTAATTTAATTAAATGAACAGAGAGAAACAATTTTACTGTAAGATTTAATTTTTTTATGTACTGGGAAATAGAGGATTTAATTTAATTTTGTTTTTATATATAGGCACTTTTAGAATTCGGGAACACAGCCAGAGTCTACATTAAAATAGTTTCCTAATTCTTATCTGTCCAGCAGGCTTCAGCTGAGAAGGCAGCTTTTATAATAAGAAATGAAGTATGTGATGGCTTCAGTACATTTAATAGGACTATTTTTCGGTGTGTCCTTGTGAAATTTTGAACAGAACATGAAAACAATCAATAGAGCAGTGAGTGCAAGTTGAAAGACTGGAAAACCCCATTGGAGTTACTCATGAAGCGAAAAAAACCCTCAAACATACTGTGTCTGAGGACTGTCTCCTTTTAAAATACAGTGTCTGTCAACGGAGCGTTGTTGCCAAAAATGGAGGAATGTGGTTAGAGCATGATTTGGGGTTCAGGCTATGAAGCAAAAGGATGATGGGTTCTTTTCCACCCATCTCTGAAAGGCAGTAATGGGTAAGTTTGTGCTTGTCTCCAGAAACAAAAATCCTTAAGTGCTTTTTGATGCTGTCGGGAGGGATGTGCCGGGACGGCCTGAGCAGCACGGTCACCCAGGCGCAAGGGACACCACAAACAGTTCCAGTTCGTGTTTCTTCTGCGGAACAGCAGCGGAAGGAGAAGTTGAGCGATACTGGGAACAAAATGGTTGACAGGGCTTCTAGGGCATTTCCCTCTGTAGAGGATTTAAATAACCCTAACCCAGGGCCATCCTTTTTAATCTTTGTTTTGAGCCTCTGACAATTGTCTTGACAAAGTGTTAATAAAAATACAGATAGTATCCGTGAGGTTAATTACAGGTCAGGCTAGCCATGTAGGTTTTTCCTGTTAATGAAATATATTCAAAGATGGACTGCGCCATCCCAGAAATTCAGTTTTTTGACTCTGGAGAGACAAAAGAAGGAAAATGCCCGAAGTTTTTGTTGCCTGCCATGCTGTTAGATATCCACACATAAAAGATGAGTAATGTTACTCTCGTATGCATAATAACAGTGAAAGGAGAAGAGCTGGTCCCTCTTTCCAGATGTTGCAGAGACGGCAGGACTGGGCTGAAAGAAGGGTGTATTTATGGTTGAAGAGGGAGCAGCAGTGCCTTCGAGGAAAGGATGCTTTATGAAATAATCCTGCTCTGTTCCTTAACCCGAGAGGGTGTCTAAAACAGATTGTCTGAGATAGGGAGTGCTCTGATCGGATTTCCACATTAAGAAGCCGTTGTGCCGGAGGAGCTGCGGAGGGACCGCAGCTTGTGGCAGAAGGTGGCCCTGATTAATGACTGAGGGCATTAAAATACCTTCAGATGGATAGGGAATGCCAGGTGATGCCTGCTCCTGATGCACCTGCAGCGCTACAGCGATGCTGTCTCTCTTGAATTTTTGGCCTTGGTGTTGTGCCTGCTTCTGTAGCATCGTGTGGTAGGCATGAAGATCAATTCCAGGGCAGTGCGTTTATTTTCAGACTCAATATGAGTTACCTGAAAAGTTCTTTGTAAGCACAGAATGAAGAACAGTGCCGGAGAGCACCGAAGGATTTGTTTTCATGTATTAAAACTGAACGCAGACCTCCCGTTTGTTTTCATACCAAAGGGATCAATCTTGATCTTTCTTGGTCAGTGCAAAATAGGAAGAACAGATTCATAAGCTGAATCTGGAACTGTGGATGTTTCTACTTGTCCTTAAAATGTATTTATTCAGTAAATTTATCAACTGGACGGATGCCACATTTTGAAACAAGCACAAGCCATTTTCTGCAGGAAGATGAGCGTGGCTGGGTCGCCGTGCCCTGCTGGTGCTCTTTCTGTCTCTAAATTGTGGGCAGTGACATGGACCCGGTTATTAGAGCACCTGAAGATCGAGTGTTGAAAAGCACCCAGAAGTAGCTGGGTTTTCAGCACTGGCTGGGCTGCGCTGAGCGGTAGAGGAGAGAGATGTTCAGGAAAAGAATGAACGTCATGTCCCAAAAGTGGTGTGAAAGCCAAGAGATTTGTATCTGTGTGGAAACATGCAGCCTGCCTGGAAGTGAGGGGCTTAAATGTCTTTTGCCAAGAAGCAAGAAAACATCCCGGTAAAGAATTTTAGCCGTGTTGGATATACAGTGCCTTATTTTAAACATTTGTTGTCAGATGACCTGTCTGCCTGTTGATTAAATCTCTCCCTTGAACCTGCTCGAGTGGAAGTCTGGGCGCACACAGAGGAAACGACTGCCTGGGCTGTCTGCTTCCTAATCCCGTGTTTGATTTTTGTGTAATAAAAATAAAAACAACAGTGAGCTTTTAGAATCCCCTTTGGTTCGTTTCAGCATTGGCTGTTCAGTATGTAACGTTTCAGCGGGCGGAGGAAAGGGAGATGAAGGGTCCCGTGTCCGTGGCTTATTTCAACTGCAAGCTGAGGCTCAGTCATCAAAAATTAAATAATCTGACCCATAACACAAATTGCAGGAGAATCTTGAAATCGGTTTTATCTGCTATAATTTCAAAGTATGTTCAGGTTTTTTTGTTTGATACAAACTATGGTCAGCTGGAAATCATAGTTCCAAGTTTATGTTCCCTCAAAAAAATCAACATTTTTCTAATTTTTTTTTTTAACGTGTAAATTTGGGAGAAGGTTCATCAGGTTCAGAAATCTGGACGTTTGGGTGTTCATCATCCTCTACTGACTGCTGCTGCAAAGTATATTCCAACACAGGGCGCTTCCTCCAAATAGCTGTGTATACACTAAACCTAAACCATGACAACGCTCCTGGCACAACGAGCAACCTGCTCCTGTGCGATGTAACTCTGACTTCGCTCTTGCTTCTGGTAACTATGAGATCAAATATAAATTAATTTGCTTATGAGAACTTCCTGTCTTCAGCGTGAATGGTGGAGCTGAGCCTGTGTACTGGTGCTTGGGAGAGGTTTGGAGGGGGTGCGGACAAGAGGTAACGGGCACAAACTTGAACATCAGAAGTTCCATCTCAACATGAGGAGGAACTTCTGTCCTTTGAGGGTGGCAGAGCGGGTGGCAGAGCACTGGCACAGGCTGCCCAGAGAGGTGGTGGAGTGTCGAACTCTGGAGACATTTCAAACCCGCCTGGATGCCATCCTGTGCAACCTGCTCTGGCTTTTTCTTTATAACCCTAAAAAGGACAACTTTCTCTTTTTTTTTTTTTTTCTTTTTTGAATCTCTGTCGTTTGGGTGTGTGGGGAAGGAGAAAAGGTGTTTTGGACAGTAGCAGCTAAATTCTTCTTCCCTCATATCCTTTGTAAGTTCTTTATTTCAGAACGGCATAAGTTGGACTCAAAGTTTGGCAAAGAAAGGAGGATTTAAGCACCCTAATTCTGCCAGGGCTAAAACTGCAGTCCCCTAAGCATCTTGCCCCACTGATGCCTGAAGCTGGAGGCACCTTGGTTTGCTGATTGCCTTCTTGATGAATTTGGAAGCTTTTCAGTTGCCTCCAATTTGGCTCATGTGGCTGCCTGGTGTATTGTAATCTAAGCAGTCCTTGCTCCCAGCTAATCCCGCCTGGGATCAAGAAACTGAGTAATGAAACGTTTTGGCCAAGGGCCTGATCTGATAGGTGCTTTCAGAGAGAACCTTTTGTACACCAGCGGGCCTGGGCTCCTTGCAAAACACATCTGTGGGTTTGGAGAGCCACAGGAATGCCAGGTTTAACTCCCGACGAAGGAAAATATGAACTTCCATTCCCCGCTCTACCAACAGCTGCTTGGTGCTTGTTTCAGGTATCACCAGCACTGGAGAAGAAGGTTGGGTCTCCTTTGGTTTTGTGTAAGGAAACGCGTAGGTGCCTATTTCTAGAAGGTGACTGCACGAGGATGGAGGATGCTGAGCTCTGGAGGGGGTCACGCTCTCAGCAGCATCAGTCGGACCATCCTTGGTGACCTCCTCGCTCCACCCGCTCGTTCCTTTCAACCCCGTGCCGCAGTGCTTTGTGCTGGGGCATGGCATAGGGAACTGGGCACCTGCCAAAGGTTTCTGCGTTTCTCGAGGAAGCTCGTGCCTGCTTTACAAGGCTGTAAATCAACAGCAAGCACTGAGTGCGAAACTCCAGCCTGCCCCAGCCTTGCTCAGACTTGACCTGTTTTTCTGACAGAACCATTAGAGGTGGGATTGTTCATGCGTATGGAAAGCAGTTGCTTTGAACTGGCAGGGGAGCACACAAACTACTTAGGTGAACTATTTCTCATGGCTGTTACTGGTTTGGGTTAAAGGGTGCCTGTTTTTTCCATGCGTACTGTGTTTGCAGTCACCAGCCGTGCATGAGGATGCTGTACTCGGTTCTTGACGTTGTTCGCATGTGTTCCTAATGAGGTTTTGTTCTACCTCTTGTAGGCAGTCACTTCTTTCATCGTAACTCTCTGTCCCCTCGAAGCCTGGTCTACGAGAGCGAGTTCTCAGCCATCGAGCCCGCCTTGGACATGTATGACGAGAACAAAACCTGAAAGGAATCCATGCTCCTTCCTGGCCCTCTTTCCGTTTTTTTCATTTCTCATTCCTATTGTTGTGTACTCTTTCCATGGATCTCCTTTGTCTGAAGAAGAGCTGCTTTTTCCAGAACACGAACCCACCTTCTCGATTGCAAAGACGAAGACCAGCTGTGGTGGTTTCTGAGGGTGGCATCTTTGAGCTGACAAAGAGTTGCGCGCAAGCGAGATTGTCTGATGGAAGTTGCTGAGTAACAGCATGGGGAGCTGTGTCGGCCCAGCCGCGGCGATGCAGAAGAGGTTTTACGGTGGTCCTAAGAGTTTGTGTTGTACGGCAAATGCGTCTCTTACACAGGCGTCTGCTGTTTCCATTTTTTCAGTTGTCCAGATGGTTGGGCAATGTCAGAAAGGGAACTGGTTGTAGAGGAGATGGCCAGTGACTGGTAAAAGCACTCGTGTATCTCGGTCAATCCATAACCTTACTGTGAAATACACCCTTCTGAAAGGGACCTTTATAAGTGCATTGAGTTTCCTACAACCCACGTAACCCCGGACGATAGCAAGCCAGCCTGACGTTAAAGCTGCAGAGAGGACCTGCGTTTGCAGAAAGATTTCAAGGAACTTGATGCTTGGTTTTTTCTCCGATTTGACTGAAGCAGGAGAAA
The DNA here is from genome assembly GCA_013398295.1 of Chionis minor. Classification (NCBI taxonomy): domain Eukaryota; kingdom Metazoa; phylum Chordata; class Aves; order Charadriiformes; family Chionidae; genus Chionis; species Chionis minor. The sequence goes on from VZSF01006211.1 coordinate 111,976, forward strand.
AATGGCCTACACAGAGTATACTTTTGGTCCTTCCGTGTGCTCAAGTCAAGTGAGTCTCTTCCTGTAGAGAGGACGTTCACAGAACCAGCACTTGATCTACCTGAAAACCATTAGACTTTTTGAAATATGCAGGAATCTAATTAGCTTTCTTTCTCACTTAACTTTGGGGGGCAGGGGGGTGGGGGGTTAAAAAATCCACTGATTTTTTCACTGAGGTTTTTTAAAAGCCAGCATGTTGGCATTACTGAGAAGAAAAGAGGTAAGCTTCTTAGCCCGTTCTCCCGTTGAGATCTGCAACAGTTAAATAATAAACACATTCGCTAAGCTGTGCCCTTTCCCACTGACATCAGTAACGGGAATGCAGAAAGCAGAAGAAGAAAGGAAAGCAGCAACCGCTTTGACACTCTGCAGGAAAAATCAGTTTTCACTGGTGTGTGGAAAAAGCGGCGGAGAAATGAATATTGTTTGCAGGCTTCTGAAAGAGTAATGCAGAAATGGAGAGCGAGAGAGGAACCTCTGGAGTTAAGTCATCCACAGCGTTCCTCAAATGAGAAGACGTGGAGGAGCGAGCGCTTCTGCTCCACCTTTTCCTACCGGACAACGCATAGCTGTTTAATGAATGTTCGCATTTTTCTCCATTGCAGTCTAAGTTACCGTAGGTGTAGAAATGCATTTGTGTCCTTGTAATGTGAAACAAAGCTTCACTCTCTGTATAGGAATCATGAGAAATCAGTTAAGCCAAAAAGAAAGGTAAGATATACCCTGCCATGCTTTAATTTCATCCGCTTTTGCTACAAGCAGGGGAATGTCCCCTCCTTTATTATGTTTTTTAATTGTATAGCAGTTTGCTTACATATAGCCTTACCTGAAGTGTGGTTCAGCTGTCTCTCTAACACGGATGTTTAAGAGAAAAAGAAAAACCCAGCTCTGTAAAATGAGGAAATGATCCTCTTTGCCGAGCATGCTTTGACTTTTGTTGCTGAGCGTCAGCTTTATTTAATCTGATAATTCAGGAGTGGGTGGTGTGAAGTGTAGGGAGGCTTTTCTCATAATACCCACCTTTATATTTATCAAAAGTGTTTTTATTGTCATTCAGCTCACTCTAGAAACACACTTAAGCCCCAAACTTTTCAAGAGCACGATTTTAACACCCACTTTCTCCTACAAAGCAGAAGTGAAGGTCGCAGAAAATGCCCGCCGGTGGCGTGAGCGGCAGCAGGTCGCGGTCAGCATCCTTCCTCTCCTTGCGGATGTGCAAAGCGGGGCAGCTCCCGGCAGCGCCGGCGAGCCGGGGCAGAGCTCCCGAAGCCAGCCTGGCTGCTCGGGGGTGGCAGAAGGGCTGATTGAGCAACCCTGGTTTTTCGTAATTACATCTGCCGAGATCACAGCAGGCAGGCACGTGAGAGCGGGGGGACTTCCGAAAACAAACGCCCGAGAGAAAAAAAAATCACCGTCTTTCAAGGATGTTACAGGGCTTGTTTTTATCTGTGGTGGGCAGTCAGGTTACAATAAACTGACAAAAAAAACAGGGTGTTGATGGTTAAGTACCAAAACGCCTGGGTGTCTCCAAAAAGTACCTGACAGCCTGCCCTGTGCCGCCCGCCCCGGCCACCGGCACCACGGCGAAAGCGCGAGTTCCCAGTCCCACCAGCGGGATTTTGGGTGGGAGAGCCCGGTGTAGCACTGCGTGGGGCACCGATGCTCCGAGCAAATCCTTCTTATAGGGGCTGCCTCAGCCCCGCGCAGGGATTTGCTACGAGGCCACCGGGAATGTCACCGGGGCACAGTTTCGGCACAAAATCAGAACTGACGGTTTTTCAGAGATCGTTTGCACCAGAGTGTACAGAAAAGCTAGAAAAGGCATGGAAATTAAAAGAAACATTAGAAAGTACAAAGCCCCCGAAGACAAAATAATAAATAATATCATTTGTATTTTGTTAAATCTTATTTCTAACCTAACATCTTGGTTTAAGAGAGGGGAAGGAAAGTTTGTCTCTGATTGTGGAGATCAGGGTCTGGCATAGCGATACAAAAATGGGTTCGTGCCCTAGCATCTTGGAAAAGGGAGCTGACGATTATAATTGACATCCTGGATTTGCAAAATCTTGCAACACTGGAAAAATTAAAAGCCAGTTCAAGCAATTGATCCCTACATGCTTGCTGGGACGTGCCGTAGCAGGCGTTCTTCCACTTAGTCATATTTAGGATGGGCAGGAGGCACCGCAGCAGCACGGGTGATTTTTCTGGGCTGTGCTGGTAATTTTCAGGTTTTCCTTTTAATATTAATCAGTATATAAAAAAAGCTTGATGAGCATCGTTGTTCTTGTTCTGCTGCAGTGGTGCTGTGTATGGTTGAGTCATTTCGTAGAAGTAAAATATACTGCAATCTACCAAGAACTGTAAGTGCCGGTAACTTGGAAAATCATTTTTAAGGTTAAAAAAAAAAAGTGCTTTTTAACAGAAAACATTAATTTTATGACTCCTACATATAAAAAAACTTTTCTCTCCCAGTGTTTCCCTAAACTATTTAAAGCCTAACACTTCACCTTCTCTGTCCCAGCCACTTGTTCTGTGAAAGATTTGCATGTTACCGTAAGACGTTTGTAAAATCCAGGTTTGCTTGTGTTCTTAGAGGATAATTGCCAGTAAAAAAACAGACTGTAAGCGTGCATTTTGCCTATAATACTAACATTAAGTATTAAATTTGAAGCATGTTAAAATTTACTTAACGACACTCACGATTACTCCCTCCAGTGAGCTCATGTGTTGGTATCTGTTTGCACTGTCCCCTTGCTTCTAGGATGCTTGCCTTGGCACCTGAGGGTGCTATAGGAGTAGCCAGACATCCTACGTAAGCCAAAGAAAGACCAAAAATAGTTAAATAAATGTGCTTAGGACTGTGTTATGAGACTTTTACACATCATCTGTTTTGTTTCAACATGCTAATTTAAAGCAGTGCAAAGGCTTGGGAGAGCCAAGGGCTTTACAGCTACTGAAAAGCAGAGGGAGGTCTGCAGGAGGCAAGGGTCACGCTGAGGCTCCAGGGCTCATTTAGCGCAATTTAGGCTTGAGATGATGCCACAGTCACAGTCGTGAGCTGAAGGATGAAGGCACTAGGGCTGAGCTGAAGTTCAGGCAGCTCTGCAGCCTGATTACTGGGGAGTGAGTTGACTTGATTGTTAAAAATAAGTATTTTTTTGCTTAGCTAATAGTCATCTGGTTTTTACAGTGAAGAAAGTAGCACGGCACCGCACACGCCAGGGCACAACGGGACGGACACGAGAGCCGCAGGGATGCTGCCAGCCCTGCAGGTGTGGAGAGAAGGACAGGGGGGCTCAGGGCCGGGACCCCAGGGCACACCTTGAACTTCACAAATGAAGCTTTCGCTCCTTTTTCACCCCGTGTTACACGTCTGTATGTGACCTAATTTTCCAACCTGAGCTGTGCAGATGAGTGCGTGATGTGCCGTGACAGCTTGCATATGTGTTATTATATTTAAAGGTATCTTCACTTTTTTCCTCTTCCCTGCTGGACTGTCTGCACTGCAGGGTACTGCCCTAAGGGCAGGCTGTGCTCCGGCACGCTGGGTGGAAACTGCCGAGCAGGGGAGGGCGTGAGAGAGGGAAAGATGCTCCAACTAACTAGATTGGGGGGAAATCAGGAGAAAGGTAGACTGTACTTCTGCGGGTCAGTGCACATTTCTGCTTTGTTTCCACTGTCTTTGAAATAACCAAGAGAAAAAGTGGTAAACACCCACCCCACCCCCCCAGCCCCTTCCTCGTGGGATGCAGCGACAAGAGTGGGAATGGGGATGGGATTTTGCTTCCAGCGTGGGGCCACGGTGCTGTATAACCCCCAGTCGGTGATGTCCTGACCTGGTGACCCAAACCCTGACCTCGCAGAGGCCCATCAGGTTTGCCTGGTTCTTGTGAAGTGCTTTGGGGGGGTTAAAGCCACCTGCGTGAGCCTTTGCAAAGCAGCACTGATCAACATCTTTTCATCTATGTCAGTTGTTTGATCCTTTGAATCACCTACTCTTTTTAAAAGCCTGTAATATTCCCAAATACTCCTATTTCTCCCCAGTTAGTCTGTGCCCTTCCACCCCATCAATTATTACCAGTTTCCTCCTCCTCCCGAGAGCCAGGTGAAGGTCCCCATTCTGCAGGCACTGCCATCCACTCGGTCTCCAGCACCTTCCCCATCACCGTGCCATCACCATGCCGGCCAGCCCCTGGAAGGGGATTCATCGCTCCAAACCAGCGCCACAGCCCGTGGGAGCACGGAAGTTCCTGGTGGGTTGTTCTTGGCCAACGCAGGCTGTGTGGGATGCAAGCTGTTGGTGTGGGATGCTCCGTGTGTGGATCCCTGCACAGAGCATCCTTTTGCTCCTCAGCCCTCTAGCCTCATGGAGATGCCCAGATGAACTGAGGTGGAAGTGGAGGTTGTGCAATAATGTCTGAATGTTTATTCTTTTTATGGCAATACTGTTCCAGGGTATCTGGGTGTGGGGGCCCTGTGGTATGTGTTGCCCAAAAATAGTCCCTTCCCTGAAGAGTTAATAATTAAGTATTAATATTCCTGCAAAGTAAGAAGTACGTAGGGTTTTATTGAAAGTTGAAGCTATTTAGAGTGATTTCACTGCAAGGCTGAGGTATAACATGAGCTAGTGTCATACAGCCGGGACTGGGGTTTCGCAGCCCAAAAATCTGCTGGACACGCACATGGAGGCTCCCCTGCTCCTGCCGGACAGGGGCTATTCCCTTCTCCGCTTGCATCCACCTGCAGCTCGCTGTGGCGGAGACCCTCAGGAGCAAGAAGGTTTTTAATCTTTGCCCTGAGCTCAGCTGTGTGCATTTGCTGCATCATTTGCCTTTTGGGTTTGGGATTTTTTTGCTGCTTCCTGTGTGCTCCAGGCTTCGCCTTTGCTTGGCTCTGACTCAGTCCTCAGCTGCCCGAACCCCTCAAGGGGGACAAGAGCCATTAATTCCCAACAGAGCAGCTCTGCTGGGTTGTGGTAACAGCGTCTGATTGCTAGATTTGCTCTCGCTCTACCGTGCCCGTGTCTGTAACACCCTCTGGCTGTCTCAGGCAGTAAAGGCTGTATCTGCCCACAGCACTCGCACATGCCTGGGCTGCGTTAGGAGGGATCTCACAGAAAACAGCTCAACCGCTCAGCAACCCGCCCGTGCTCCAGCACAGGAAAGTCTGCCCTTGAGAATAAAGTTGATGCTCTTTGCTGCTCTCAAGCCAGGAAAGTTTAATAGGGCATTTAGGGCAAAAACTCCTGTTTGCAGGTTCGTGCGGTTCCTGCCTTGCAGCCAGCGAGGCAGCGTCCCAGGCTGCTGCCTGACTGGGCTCGCTTGGTGTTTGCACTGGAAGGTGCTACGTGGAAAAGAAGCCTTCTCGGTTGCCGCCGCATCAGCAGGTAGACTTTTTCCACCCCGTACATCTAGACTTAACCCCCAGTGCTGGTAAGATCTGTCGTGCTAGTTCTGTAAAGGGGAATAACCTTTCTGAGCAAACAGAGTGATAGCGTCGCTCGTCTGCTTGTCCAGCCAGCCCTGCTGCAGTTTGCAAGTAGATGTTAAATACTAAAAGCTTCTCTGTATGACCGTGCCTCTTCGGGATCACCCGCTCGTGGCCGTGGCTAACTATGCACGGAATCCACCAAAACGGGATCATTTTATCCCAGCAGAGAGGGGACACCCCAGCCTTTGGGCTTGGGAGACTGCAGCGAGCAACAACAAAAAAAAAAAAACCAAACAAAACAAACCCCCCAATTTGCGTGCATGTAAAATGAAAAGTCTGTTTCAACTGGCTTGCTGCAAGGTGGACCACACCGGTGTGACCGTGTAACCTAAAAACGCCAGCAGCTCCCAGGGGTCTGGCCGAGTGATGGGGACGCTGTGGGGAAGCGGGCGGTGCGGTGCCCTCCCGGCAATCGGATCCTTCCAGCCCTTGTGAAATTGTAGCTTGACAGCAGCAGAACTTCTTGACATGTTTTGGTGTAAGTATAACACTGTATTGTAGTTACGTGGTATATGCCAATATGTTAATAGTGTATACCGATTAGTTAGGGTTTGCTAATGTACTACATTTCAATAAAAAGCAATTTAAAAATGCAGAGTTTGTAAGCTTGGTGTCTCTCAAAATACAGGAGGATGAGGGCACAGCCTAGTGACTCCAGTCCCTCCAGTATTTCTTTTATATATATATATATGTATGTATATATATATTCGAGGACAGTGTGGAATGATGTTGTCAAAAGATACGTTTTCAGAAAGGATTTTTCCCACTCTGCAGTAAATATTGTTTTATTTTGCTATACTAGCACCTAGAAATCTCAGTCCATTAAATGCCACATGGTTCAAAGTGGCTTATGAATGTACATGAGACACTAGTCCACCTTCCCGCAGCGTTTGCCACCTGAAAGATGGCACGCAGCGAGCTGGAACAGAGATAGTGACACAGAGAATGACTCTCTCCCAGTGCTCGAACCCTTCCCGCAGCACATCCAGCCTTGAGAAGCCAGCGTGCTGCTCCCAAACACAGCCACGGCATCAGGATGAAGGCAGAGCCTTGAAAGCTTAGCCAGCTAATAAGTATTTGTATTACAGTAGTGTACAAAGGCTCCGGCTGGGATCAGGGTCCTGCACTAACACAGGAGATTTATCATCCCAGGGTTAAGGGACTTGCAGCCGAAAGGCATTCCCACCTTCCTGGGAGCTGGGCAATAAGCACAGAGACAGTAGATGTCAATATTTTCTGCTGTTGTAACACTTTCAGAGTTCGCAGCGGGACTCTCTAATGGTTATTGAAACGAGAATAGCTCTTCACTAAATCACTGGGAAGCTGCTCCGCGGCCAAGAGCTGAGAAGGAACCACATCTCCTGCTCTCCTGTTTGCTGCAAAGACCACCCTTGGACTCCATCGCAAGACCCACCTGGGCTCCAGAGCTGCAAAACGAGGACCAAAATGGAGCCGGCTGCCAGGAGGAGGATGCCGGGACCCCCATCCCGGTAGGGCACGGGCTGGCTTCCCGAGGCCGAGATGCTGGTGGCACCCGGCAATGAATCTGCTTCCCAGCAAAAAGGGGAAATAAAGTCTCGTCTCCCCAAAGGGGGGGTGAAAGCACCGCCAGGCTGGGCAGGAGAGCTGGACACGTCCCCGCGGGGCGGAGAGCCGGGGGCAGCAGCACGGAGAGGAGACTGTAGCCCCCTGCGAAGCTGTGCTGGGAACTCCCTGCCAATAAATCACAGAGTCGTGGAATGGTTTAGGTTGGAAGGGACCTTAAAGGTCATCTTGTTCCAGCCCCCCTGCCCTGGGCAGGGACACCTTCCACAAATTGCTGCATGTAAAATGGGAGGGAGCAGGTAAATAATCTGTCTTAGTTAATGGCAGCTTCAGTGGGTCCCATGGCGCTGCGCAGGAAGTTTTCCTCTGCTTGATGTAAAGAGATCACAAAGCACTGGGAGTGGCTGGAGAGTAACTTACTGCACACTCTCTCCATCTTTGATAACGAAGAAGATATCACCACCTTTGTCAAGGGCAAGATACACGTAAGTGACACGTTTCCCTGAAGGACTTCCAGACCCTGTGAAGGAATGGGGAGGTGGTTTTAAGAATTTTTTACCCGTGGGAGGGAGGGAGGGAGAAGAGCTCCACTGCAAAACTTCTCTCTGCTCCCTTTTCAGACATACGTGTGTCACGAAATGCATAAAGTATTATCAAGCATCACGTTACAGTCGTAACACTGGACAAATATGTTGGGGGGGGAAGTTTATGAGCAGTAGATCTGGAGGAACAGCCTGCTTAGGATGTAAATGGTAATAAGTAAATCTAATGCCTCTTTAAAACACATTGCTCTTGACAAATCTGAGCCGCCCTGGCAGAGATCTTTCCAGCGGAGGCTGAGGGCCCAGCGAATGCCATCCGCAGCCGCCCAGCGCTGAACCCCCACTGCCCACCGAGCTCGGCAAAGCACGGTGAGCCCGGCCGCGCTCCAGCGGGATGACCCCGGCAGCGGGGCTCGAACCCGCGATCTCGGCCCTGCGGAGCGGCCGCCCTCGCTCCCGCGCCACGGCGGCAGCCCGGCCCCGCCCCGCCCCGCTGCCGT
>VZSF01006211.1:120186-159829 GCA_013398295.1 Chionis minor
GGCGGGGACGGAGCGGGCGGGGGGGAGGCTCCGGTGCGGCCTCCCCAGCGGTGCTGCTGCACCGGGAGGGCGAGTAACTGCGGCGGGGGTGGGCTGGGGTGGTCGTCTGCCCTTGTCAAATATGGCTTCTTTGTCACGGCCGTCTCGCCGTGAACTGTTGAGGTGTTTTCTTTGGGGTTTGTTTTTTGCTTTTTTTTTTTTTATTTGATGTGGTTTTTCAAGGTTTAGAGGATGAAGCGAAGGCGTAGTTTTTAATTAATATCTATGAAAATCAGGCTGGGGGTGAAGTTGTGTGGGTGCCGCCCAGGGCGAGCTGCCCCTGTGTGCCTGTGCCCGAGAGCCGCCGTCGGGGACAGAAGCCGTTCAGATAACATAACGGTGACCAAGGGACAGTGGTAACAACAACAACAGCAAAAAAATCCCCTCACTTTTAAACCCCCCTTTTTGGTGCAGAACGCGTGCACAACTATGTGAATAATAGAAATGTTCTTTTTTACATGAGTGAATTCTGCACAGCCAGTTTCGTATATTAGCCCTGTTAACCAAATAGGCTAACGACAGAAGTGACGCAGCTGATTAACATCCTTAGCGTATTTCATCTTTTCACAATATTTAAAATCATTGGGATTGCTCTTGTTTCATGTACCATAACATACATGTGCAATTTTGCATGTAGGCATTTAATTATATTCTGGAATTTCCCAGGTTTTTACAAGAAGAAACAGCACGTGGTGCTTTTCTGGAAATATTTAAACTGATCTGTTCTTAAATGGTTTTAGCTTTGAGCCAGTTTACATCTTGAGCTAGGTTGGCTCAGCGAGAGTCTTCTCCAGAGCTCCTACGTGTTACAAGCCATGTGTCCTCCTTAAGGAGCCGTACAACTGTAAGTTGACATTTTAGAGTTAGAATGTAGATGTTCAGCCGAGCTGGAAAGGTGTTTAAGTTGCTGACTTACTAAAGTTCTTGAACGCGTCTCGTTACCGGTCCATGTGTCAATACTTGCACATTCTGTTTTATAGGAGGTATTTAAAACAACTTTTTAATCCATGTTCTGACTAAAACTGTACACAAGAAATGAGGAGCCGAACGGAGATCCCGGCATGCTGGATATATATGTATTTGTTTTAAGGATTACCAGATGAGCTTGCTCTGGATGGCGCTTCTCTTGAAGTGTGTACAGTGGTATATTCCTAATTTATTACTTGCTTTTGGATAGCCAAGAGAGAGAAAGGGGAGGAAGTAGCGTGTGTCATGGTAGTGAATGAGATAACAGATGAGTTTGCTCAGACTCACCCAGACCGTAGAGAGGAGAGCAGGAAGTTGAGCCTCAGCCTCCCAAATAGTGATCCAGAGGAGCAACCGTGCTGCTTCTCCGAGTCCTAATGTTAGAAAAACTTTAATCGTGAGGATGTTGCAAAATTAATTTGCATTAAAGATGCTCATAGTACATTATGTAGAATAACAAAGCAAAATATCATCTTAAGATATTTGATTTATCTACTAAATAGACTTAATTGAAATAAATAGATTTGCTTTGCAAAGTCTGGTGGCTGTCAACATTTATTCTGGAGGTGCCCACTTTTTTTATTTAACACCATATAAAAAATACTTCTTTATTACCAAATTTTGATTCCCTGCCTTCTTTCTTTGTCTGATCAATTTGTCAAAACGTCACTGAAACCTGTGAGTAGAAGTTTTTTGGGAGCTATTTGATCCCATTTTGAATGAGTTATCTTACTTGCTGTTTGCATGAGTGATGCTGAAAGACAACAGCATTGAAAACTCTTCTGTGTTTCAGTTTAGTAGGCTTAAAAATCACTATTAGCAACAGAAACCCCACAGAGGAAAATGCATTTGACTTTTATTAGAAAACTCTCCTAGGAAGGCAGAGGATTATAATGAGGTTTAGTAGACCCTTAATTGCCATCTAAAGTTTTTCCGTTACCAGCGGGATTGGCTGTAGTTGGTTTATAGGTATTTGCTTGAGCTTTTCTCAACCAGGTGGCACTACTCTTCCGTCACAGCATAGATGATACGAACATCAGCGTTTTTCTGTAGTATTGATTCTGTGTTTTTACTTAACCCAATTCTTTGGTTTGGTATTACGTTGTTGTAATTTCTTTCTCTTTGCCTCCTAGGTCTTCTTGTGGGAACATTAGACGTGGTTTTGGATTCCAGTGCCAGAGTTGCCCCGTACCGTATTCTGCACCAGACTCAGGACTCTCAAGTGTATTGGGCAGTGGCGTGCGGTAGGTCTTGATGTGGCTCTTGTCAGGGGCTGAATTTGTGTTACTGTATCATCTGTTTGGCTCAGATGGTCAGTTATCCCAGATAGGAGTATTCTCTGTCTGCTCAGGATACTTTCTAGAGCTTCTGGCAGGGTAGTGGAAGATGCCAGAAATCACAAAACTTCTCAGTGTTGTTTAAACTCTAGTTTAGGAACTTAAGGCTCCGTAAAAGCTTCTGTTTCTGCAGATGTTATGAATTTTCTTTCTTCCAAGGTGTATCTGTTTGCAAGATCATAGTGAGATTGTTTAGGGAATCGAACCTTGATGATGAGATTGCTGTGGGACGATGAGTGTTGTGCCAAAACCTGCTTACCAGGAACGCGATACAAGATGGGAACATGTAAAGTCATTCAAGGTGCCAAACACTCTTTGGGGAATCTCTTTACTGTCTTGATCCAATTTATTTTTTCTGCTACTTCTGACTTGTCATATAGGTATAGATATACTACATCTGTAGAATATACTACAATAATATTACGAAAACATGAAGAATCCTTGCTCTCTTTTACTTGAGAACTGTAACTGCTGTATTCAAATACCATGGTACAGTCTTCCAATATCTGGTGGTGAACTTTCGTTAAGGCTTTAGCTCGTACTGGCTGAAGAGAAAATATCTTCAGATGTATTTGTCAGAGTTTGTTTGTAATAAGAATCTTCACTTCTCACTTTGTGGTTGAGACATAAAATCTGAGCCTGAAGTAATAATTTGTGAAGCCCGCAGATGTTGATATCTTGTTTTCTCTGTTCCCATCTTCTCCCCAGGCAACCAACACAATATTCTTCCTCGCAGAGCTATATAAATTCTGTAGAAGAGGGGTTTAGAAATTGCTGTGTTTCACAGAGATTCAGTTTCCCTTTTGCAGAAGGAGGATGCGGAGAAGGAGAAAGACGGGGGGGAAAAAAGGCAGGCCAGAAACTGCATAGAAAAAAGAATATTTAGTAGCCTCGTAGAGTGAAAATCTGAAAATTTATAGTATATTAGCGGTCAATGAATGTGTTATTTTTGTACAATTTCAGGAGTGCTGTAGTTGATATCCTCTATTTCTCAGTTACTTTTAAGTAACAGAGCATGGTAAAACGAAATGGGCTATATAACAACTGAATGGACTTTGATAAATTATTATACTGGAGTAAATATATTGTCTTCATCCAAAGTATTTTTTTAATCATATCTGGTTCTCCTTTTACTGTCAAAGTGAAAGTACTGGCATTCACTTGAAGTTATAAAATGTGTATGTCTCTACTTAAAAACTACATATCGTTTATTTACAATTTATCGTTGTAAATAGTGGTGGGCAGCATTCTGGTCATGCAGGCAGCTTCAGCCTTTCAGCACTTTGTTCTTACAACTTGCTGTGTAGGAATTGCAGAATTTTACTCCTTCATGTATGTCATTCTAATGTTGTTCTTAGAAAGATGTCAATTATCGAGGTCTGGCTTATTTTAGCAATTTGTCTGCTGTCACTTAGTGAGAGATGGAGCTCACGAAACAAAACAGACCACAGACTTTATTCCCCTGCCATTGTTGCTGGACCTGTGGGGTTTTTCCACAACCGAAGCATCCTATAATTGATAATTCTATGCCCTCAAAATAAGCCATTATGTATTACTCAAAATGATGTATTCTTTAAAAACATTGTCAGATGGCTAGGACAGATGTCAAGTAAACATACACAGAGGCAAAAAGAAAAAATATTTGTTGTCTAATCCATTCGGCTGTACACGGAAACTCAAATTCATAGCCCTGCGGTCCTTTGAGACAAGACAGCTTACTTGCTTCTAGTTTTTGGTTTCAGGTCCTGGAGTTATTTTTGCTTATGAAACCACAGATTAGCCGGCGTTGGATTTTGTGGTTAGGTATCCAGCTACAAATACGTGAAGACTATTTCATTGCCGAAGCTGCCTCTTAAAAGAGAAAGTCAGGTAGAGCAGTAGCTTTAGGGAACTGCTGGTGTTGTCTGCTGCTTCTTTTCCGTCGTTAGCCGCACAGAGGGGTCTAATGTACTCACAGAGAAATCAAGTAGTGGGAGTCATGCTGTTAACATTTTTGGATATCCTGCCTCTTTTGTATGAAACTTCAGAGGACAAATTTACTGGAATTTGTCAAAGAGAAACTTACAAGTGTCTTTGTGCGTTTAAACAGATTTCTTTCTGTCTGCATTTAACGATGTTTCTTATCTTGTTAAAAAAACAAATTGTTTTTATTGCTTCTGCATTTTTTTCTGTCTACAAGAGAATATAGAGATAGCCGTTGACAGAGAAGAAGAAATCTTTTAGTAAACACAAATCTTTGAAATAATTAATGGCAACTAAATAAGGCAACTTTCTGCAGAAAAGTTCTTGACATTGGTTACACAGTGAAGCTTATCCTTTATGAACTCTTGTGGACTGTATGGTTAAAGACAACTAACTGATAAAAGTTTTGCTGAGACATTTTTATTTAAGAAAGCAAAGAACTTACTGACATGTGAATATTTTGGTTGCTTTTTGTTTTGGAATTGTATCTTCTTTGCTGACCATTGCCCATGGAAAATGGAACCTCTTTGAAGGTGTAAAGACTTCCGTTGTTCTGAAATTTCAAGGTTCTTTGGAAAGTTCATTATTTTTATTCTGGAATACCAGAAATTAAAAGAGTGCTTGTTGTCTGGAACATAAAAATGCTCTTCATCTGGGAAAAAAGCTGTGTTTGGTGTGCACTGGCAGATAGGCTGATTATGCTTGGTGGCAGTGGAGACATTTCATTAGAAACATAATGTTGGTGTACATAAAATATCCTTGACATGTATACAGTTGGTGGGTTTGATTTGTCCTATTCACTGTTTGGAAATTGTGAAAATTGGAAATAATTTCCTGCTGTGAACTTGGAGGGAAAAAGAGCTTGATCTAATTTATTTTCTTTGCTCTTCACATCATCTTTTACCCCTTTGCTCAGGATCGTCTCGTAAAGAGATCACAAAGCACTGGGAGTGGCTGGAGAATAACTTACTGCAGACTCTCTCCATCTTTGATAACGAAGAAGATATCACCACCTTTGTCAAGGGCAAGATACACGTAAGTGACACGTTTCCCTGAAGGACTTCCAGATCCTGTGAAGGAATGGGGAGGTGGTTTTAAGAATTTTTTACCCGTGGGAGGGAGGGAGGGAGAAGAGCTCCACTGCAAAACTTTTCTCTGCTCCCTTTTCAGACATACGTGTGTCACGAAATGCATAAAGTATTATCAGCATCACCTTACAGTCATAACACTGGACAAATGTATTTTGGGGGGGGAAAGTTTATGAGCAGTAGATCTCAAGCAACAGCCTGCTTAGGATGCTCCTGCTAAGTAAAATGTAATGCGTCTTTAAAATCTGTGTAGATTATGCCTTTTATGCAGAGAGAATGTTAAACCAGAGTTCATCTAGCAACAAGTATGAGCGAGAGAATTCTAGTTTGCAGGCAATGTACTTGCCCTGCCATGATGGTCTAGAAGCCATCTCATCTGGGCTGTGAAGAACTGCATCCCAACGTCCCCTGACTTCCGAGTCAGACAGGTGTTTCTGCATCCTGTGCAGTTAACACACTGCTGGTTCCCAGCCTACCAGTTCTCCAGAGTAGAAACTTACAGGGGGTTTTTATAGCACAACAACAACTTGAGTCTTTTCCAGTACTCCGGTCAGATTCTTTGTATCTTCTCTGTGTGTGTGTGTGTGTGTGTGTGAGAGAGATTGTGGTCATTTGGTTTTCCTTCTGGACAGTCAAGATCTGACAGACTGCAGAGTTCTGCCCTTCCTGGCTGATGATCTTCTTCCTGTTGAAGCAGGGTGTTTGCAAGTGAAAATAGACTTCAGTTCCCCTGCAGGGTGTTCACAGCGTTACCAGGCCAGCTGTGAGCAACTCAGTCAAACCTTAAACATGAATGCTTGCTGCACGTGTTGAGTAGAACCCAGATCATAGACTCCCCATCTATCTGAACGCTCTTTCTGTGTGTCTTTACTATTTCTCTAATGTGACAGAAGAAATTATAATGGCTGTGTCATGTGTCTTCTTCCTGACTTCCGGATTGCTGCTGTGACCTTTTGCTGTATGTTACATCTGTCAGCAGCCATGTTCCCTTCCATTTCTTCTCTGCTCCTATGTCCTTTCAGGGAATTATTGCTGAAGAGAACAAGAATGAGCAGCCCCAGAGTGAAGAGGATCCAGGTAAATTCAAAGAGGCTGAACTGAAGATGCGGAAGCAATTTGGGATGCCCGAGGTGGAGAAGTTGGTCAATTACTATTCCTGCAGCTATTGGAAGGGGCGTGTGCCCAGGCAGGGTTGGCTGTACCTCACCGTCAATCACCTCTGTTTCTACTCCTTCCTGCTGGGCAAAGAGGGTGAGTTACAGGCCTGCTAGTTGTTTCTCTGCCATTTCCCACAATCTTCTTGATGCAATTGATCTTTTGTGTGACCTTTTTTTAAGCTGACAGGTTTTTTTCTTTTTAGGAATCCTTTGAGCACTAGCTCAACACGTAGATTGAGTCCTTGCACTTGTAAGCACTTCAGTGCTGTTTAGACTGAGTGCCTGAGTTATTTTTCGAAACATTTCTTGAGTTGCACAAGTACACCCTAAGTGTTAGTTCAGCTGGGTTAGAGAACCAAGCAATATTTTGGCTTTGGTGAGTTTTAGCCGGAACCACTGCCAGGACCCAGTATTTACAAAGCTTGAACTCCTGAATCGGAAGCTGATTTGCTGGAAAGAATGAATAAAAACTTGAGCTATTGTATTTGAAAGCATTTACTGGATGGGAGATGGTCCTTTTGGAACTGGATTATTTCTAGTCCAGTTAATCCCAAGGATTATTTCTAAGTATTTTTGAAGAACCCAGTAAAAGTATGAAGAAAAGAATTGTCAATGTGTAAGAAGGGGGAAGTCCTGCTACACTGAGAGCTTACTTGCTGCTTGAGCTTCATTTCTGATTGTTTATTATTTTGCCTCAAATTTTAATAGTAGGTTTTTTTGGACTTTTTTCCCCAGTTACACTGGTGATCCAGTGGGTGGATGTAACCCAGCTAGAAAAAAATGCTACACTGCTGTTCCCTGAGTGCATTAAAGTAAGCACAAGGGACAATGAACTTTATTTTTCCATGTTTCTCAACATCAACGAGACATTCAAGCTGATGGAGCAGTTGGCTAACATTGCTATGCGGCAGCTGTTGGATAATGAGAGCTTCCTACAAGACAAGTCCCTCCCAAAGCCCAGGAAGCCTCTTAAGAACATCTCTGCGTTAAAAAGGTATATGTTTCCAGCAGTGAGAAGAGAAGACAGATAACAGGGGATTGTGATAATAAATCTGCATTACTGTGTAGCTCCCAGGTGCCACTGGGGTTTTCTCACTCTAGGGACTGCATCACTTATTTCAGTCATTAGCCCTCTGCCTGCTGTTTTTTCCCCATACCAAATTGGTATTGAATTCACACACACCCTCATGTCTTTCTTGTGCATGACCAGGCACTGTCAGAAGGAATTTTCAACTGGAAAGTGTTGAAAATCCTGTTTAAAAAAATGTGAGAGAGGAAAATTACATCAGCCCCTTTGTGTGAAGCTGAATATTTATAAAAAGTAATATACATTTGTATTGTAATAAATCGTCCCGCTGGGGAATGTTCTCTGCGGGTTCAGAATCTGATGTAGCATTTAAGTTTTGCAGATGCACTTGCATATTTTATCTTCTATTGCAGGACATACCTTGTCAGTGCAGCATGTCTGAGGGCTGAAAGAGGGGTCAGATAAGGGATGGCATCTCAGTTACAGAAATGAATACTAAGAATACACAGCACAGTCTGAAGGCTGTGATTGGAATGAACACTTAACATTAGTGTTTGAGTAGGTTTTTCAAGTGAGAAAAAACCTCAGGGGACTACTCTTTGCTTTTCCCCAGAGACCTGGATGCTCGAGCCAAAAATGAGTGCTACCGTGCCACTTTCCGATTGCCCAAGGATGAATGCCTGGATGGACATACAGACTGTACCTTGTGGACACCGTTCAACAAGATGCATATTCCTGGCCAGATGTTTGTTTCCAACAATTACATCTGTTTTGCCAGCAAGGCAGAGGAGGCCTGTCATCTCATCATTCCTCTCAGGGAGGTGGGGATTTCTCAGCTGTGTATTAAGACTATGGGCCTTTCTTGTCTTTTATGTGCTTCTAGTTTTTGTGCAGTGCTTTATAGATAATGGAGAATCTGCTAGATCCAAATGGCCCTTATCTTTTTCTTCTAGGTGACAATAGTTGAGAAAGCAGATAGTTCCGTTGTCTTGCCCAGCCCCCTCTCCATCAGCACTAAAAGTAAAATGACCTTCTTCTTTGCCAATCTGAAAGACCGAGATTTCTTGGTGCAGAGAATCTCTGACTTCTTGCAGAGGACGCCATCCAAGAAACCATGCAGCAGCGACAGGGAATGGAAGTGGAATTTGGCTGATCCTGGTTGCGAGGTACTAAGGGAATAGCTGGGAAGTCGGCTTTCCAGAGTAACGATCTCCAGAGTAACGATCGTTACAGTGTGTTAACAGTGCTCATTACCAGCAAGTGATGTCTCCTTGTGAGCCAGCTAGCAGAGGAGGTAGGCTGCCTGAGCTGAGGTGCTTTATGTTCTGTTGTTCAGGAGGTTCCGGAGTTGCCTTCCAGCAGCCCACTTGCCGTCAGCCCCACGTCTGCTCTCAGCAATCGACCTGTCAACTTCTGTGCCGGGGAAGTGCCAACAGCCTCACAGGGACTGCTCAAACTCTTCAGAAGAAATTCCGAGGAACTCTTGGGACCCAAAGGGGTGAATAATATTTTAACTTAAAAACAATTAACTCTAAATAGTTTGCAGTAGGTTGTAGATTTCCTGTCCTGCTCTAAGACCGCAAATGTGATTTATCCCTGGTCAGTCCTGCAGTATCACTGCTGTGTCTGTCACAACAGTAGTGCTGCATGGATGTAACCTGACCAGCATACTGTATCACTACTGAGATACCCGAGATACTTGACCAGAGGCTGAGAAATTAGTGTTCCTGTGCTTCTGGGATGTAAATTCATGTCTGTGAAGAACTACTTTTCTTCAGATCAAGAAATCAGGGAACTGGTACCTCTGCTTGCTAGTTCGTAGTGTTAGACCGTGGTTTGGCTTGCATTTATGTAGAGATTTGCAAGGTGTAATGCCAGGGCACAACCCGTGTTAGCGTTGTGAAGACTTGACGTTAAGCAAGGTCAGAACTGATTCAAAACAGTGTGAATTAGCATACACCCTTTTATTCAGCAGGAAGAAGAAAGGCTTTAAATGTCACAACTCGTATCTCTTGTGAAGTGTAGGCCTGAGTATACACAGAAATTACCTGTCCTACAAACATAAAAATGCATTAATTTCCTAAAATGGCTGTATTTGTTCATGTGAAGGCAAAGGAGAAGATGAAGGAAGAGTCTTGGAATATTCATTTCTTTGAATATGGGAGAGGGATGTGTATGTATCGCACTGCCAAGACTAGGGAGCTCGTGCAAAAAGGAATCCCAGAGAATCTTCGTGGAGAGCTGTGGCTCCTTTTCTCAGGTAGGAGGTTGTGCCGGATACTTTGACAGCTAGCAGGAATAAGCTTTCTGCCCATCTCAAAGGAAAAGGTATAACTCTTAGCTCATTTCAGAAGAAATGAATCATGTTAACTCCACCTGAATGATACTTCATGGTGTTTTTGCCAAAAATTAACCTCATTCCTGAGATGACTTTCTTGTGGAGCATAGTAGCTCTTTGTCCTCCTTTATCTGCGTTTCAGTGTTGGGACCTAGATTCTAACATGGTGATTTAACAATGAGTTTATTACAATACTTCCATATCTATTTGTAGTTGGTGGGTTCATGTAGCGCTTCCTGGCTGCCTCTTCTGTGAAACTGGGGGCATAAAATCTGTATTCCAAAGCTTGAGAGGTGAAACAGTATTTTTGTCGTTACAGGGGCTTGGAATGAGATGGTGACTCATCCCGGTTACTATGCGGATCTTGTGGAAAAGTCAATGGGAAAGTACAATCTTGCTACAGAGGAAATTGAGAGAGATCTGCACCGTTCTATGCCAGAACATCCTGCCTTCCAGAATGAGCTGGGAATTGCTGCCCTCCGGAGAGTCTTAACAGCTTACGCATTCAGAAATCCAACAATTGGGTACTGTCAGGTAAGAAAGAAATCTTAGACTTGTTAGCCCTACATGGTGACCATGATTGACTTGGACTATTTCTGCATTTTTTTGTTCAAACTTTTCCTTCATGCTGTCCATGTGGTGGTATGAGAGTACGAAAGAAGTGGTAATGTTGCAAGATCTCTTAACTATCACTTGGGTACAGCATTTATGTAGACTTTAGAAATTTCTGTTAGGTGTAACAACAGAGTTTTTTACTAATTTTCCTGCTAGAGCTTTCCCTAGTTCAGCAAAAACATCTTCTGGTTCCATTAAAAAGAGCAGTTAAATCAGTGATGGTGCTCATGGTCAGTATGTTGAATATGAAGCCAGTTGCTGGTTTGTGAAACACCTCGGTGGAAAGTTCAGTTTCATTTTGTGTATTGCTCTGGTATTAGAGGTTTTCATTATATTGTTCTGTTATGACCAAATTGTTACAAAGCTTTTTATGAAAACTTTGAAAATTATATTTAGTCACATTGATTATCAAAAGTGCTTGACAAAAAGTAGTTACATTATTTGCTGCCTCACAAACAGAGGAACTGAAACAGGAAAGTAAATTGGCTCAAGGTCATCTGTTGACTCAGATACCAGTAAAAGCTGGAAATAGATGTGACTCTTAGTCACAGTTTTACTGTATTCGTGCTTTTTAAGTTTAGCTGGTCTGTAATGACAACTTCCGTGAAACATCTTCATGTTTCTCTGCTATATCTGCATATTGAACTCCGGTGGCTTGTAGGCCATGAACATCGTTACGTCGGTACTGTTGCTGTACTGCAATGAGGAAGAGGCTTTCTGGCTCCTCGTGGCTTTGTGCGAGCGGATGTTGCCGGATTACTACAACACCAGAGTAGTGGGTGAGTCTCTATCAAATTCATGCTGGAGCCTGGATTTTCAGCTACAGTTGCACCAGCGTCTCTCAGGAATGTTTTGTTGTTCAGAATGAATTAAATGCGATGCATTTTACAGATGATGAAGCACAACCCTGTTCCCTTTAAAGTTGCAGGTGTGTGATGGAGACATAGGAAGAGACACTACAGGCTGCCAAGGTAGTAGTACTACCTTGTAGTGACAAGGAAGATGAAGTCACTTAGAATTGGTAGCAGGAGGGACCATTAGCAGTAAGGAGGCATATCTAGAAGAAAATTATTGGGTTATTTTTTACCCATCTGAATGATGTATTAAATCTTTGGAATGGGCTTCCAGGAAAGGTTAGTGAAAGCACCACTTTGTGGGCTTTTAAAGTTGGTCTGTATAAAGAGTATAGTTTGATGTAAATACTATAATATCAGTAATCTTACACCCCTCCTTTCAGGGAAAATGCGTAGATCAATGAGAGATTCTGCTGTTGCATGCTCTGCAATATAGGAATAGTCTCTATCTAAATATGTTGTTTTTATTGAGAACAGGGAACAAATCTAAATAAACATGTTAATTTTAGTTCTGATGTTAAGAGGTTTATATGAAATTAAAGTGAACTCACACTATTTTGTTTAATAATTTATTAGCTTGAGTACAGTACCGTGATACCACCAATTGGAGTTCTGATATTGTTTTTGTTTGTTTACCCAGGTGCATTGGTGGACCAAGGCATCTTTGAAGAACTTACACGAGAATACCTTCCACAGCTGTCAGAAAAGATGCAGGACCTGGGAGTCATTTCCACCATATCCCTTTCCTGGTTCCTGACTCTATTCCTCAGTGTCATGCCCTTTGAGAGTGCCGTGGTCATTGTCGACTGTTTTTTCTATGAGGGAATCAAGTTTATCTTGCAGGTGTCATTGGCCATACTTGATGCCAACATGGAGAAGTTGTTACAGTGCTGTGATGAAGGTGAAGCCATGACTATTCTGGGCAGGTACCATTCGTTGTTCTTATTTTTATCTGAATAGCACCGGTACTCTTTTAGTCATCATCTCTTCTACCTAATTCCATTACATAGGAGGTCACAGATAGTACTCTGGGATGCAGCGTGAGCTCCAGGGAGGTTTGCCTTTGCGTTCAGCAACAGCTGAATTAATCTTTGGCTCAAGTACGGAGGAATCCCATATTTCTGGAATGGTTTGCTTTGCAGCATAAGGCACTTCTGCTTCTCAGTTTGAATTTGAACTCTGAAGGGTTGTTTATCTGAAATTCACAGAAGATTTCTGATCTACTATTAAGAACAGATCCTGGAAGGAATTGCCTTCTAGGAACATAAAACTATCAAGCAGATACCTCCCAAGTCTAGTAAATGTAAGATTTTCTTGTTTGAATTGCAACTCTCTTCTATGTGCAGGAAGATCTTTGCCTTGCTACTAGAAACCCACTTTAAAAAGAGCAGGTAGCCCAAAAATAGGATAAAAATCAACTTTACTTCAGATACATTGAGGGTAGCATTGCAGGTTAGCTGGGAAAAATTACATTTTCCTACATATTTACATTAATGATACTAAGAGTTGGGAATGATGTGTTTAGGATATTACTTTTCCTGGACGCTAATCCTGGAGTCTTGCATCTGTTCTGGTTTTTCCCCACAGATATTTAGACAATGTAGTTAACAGACAGAGTGTCTCTCCCCCGATTCCCCACTTGCACGCCTTATTGACGAGTGGAGATGACCCGCCACTTGAAATTGACATCTTTGAGCTCATCAAAACATCATATGAGGTAAGGTTTTGGCTTAGTTTATGCCCAAGAGGTTTTTCTCTACTAACATCCAGTTTTATACTTTGTGCAGCCAGAATTTTAACGGCATTTGTAGCTTGAGGTACTCAAGGAGTGCAGGCCCAAACCATTAATCCTCCTGTTTGGTATGAGTAGATCCTAACACTATTGTGGATTACAGAGTCTCCGCAACACTAGCAGAGACTAAAACAAAGAATGCAAAAAATTAAAAACTACAGACCAGAGATTCCTTTCTGCTCTGCCAAAAAAGTCTCTGGTCTTGTATGTGAGGGTTGTCAGTGCTAGGGAGTTGGGGAGAGAAATTCAAGGTAAAAATGGTGAGTTATACTGCAGAAACATGGAAGGGTCTCAGCTCACATACACAGGAATCCTGTTCTGGAATCCACATTATAGTAATAGGAAGGTGACTCGAGAATTGTGCCAGTGCTGTTGAAATACCTCCATGCTGGTGGAGGTGTACCTCGTTACTCATACTGAGAACAAACTCAGAAGAAATTTGTATCTGAATGATGGAAAGAACACAGGCAAGAAAAATGGTGTTTGGCAGTTCTTTGCTGCTACACTGTGGTAAATGTGGATTAATTTCCCTTTTTATCTTCAGTTCTTCATCCTGTCCCCTTCCAGCTGCTTACAGTCAGGCAGCTATCAATTTGCTGGGTATTGTGTTTGTTTCTTCATATCTGCCATTTCTGATGGTTCTCTGTTTCTTTTATAAAAGAGTATCACCAAATTCATCTTGCTTGTCTGACCTAGTCAGTAGAAAAGCCTGTTCACTTTGGTGTTTCTAGCTGAATCTCGTATGGGTCCTACTTGAAAAACAGGGCAGGAAAGAATGACAACCTGTCTATTCTCTTCTCTCTGCCACGATACAGGGTCTGTATTTCTCTCAGTCCTTTTTCAGCTGTTCTTTAGAAATCTCTAATGTTGGATTTCTCATGAATTCTGAATGTCTTCTCTTGCAGGACAGGGGTGAATGGGGGATAGAGCTCAAGTTTTTACTCATCTTTTTACTAGTGGTAAAAGGCTTCTAGGGGTTTTATGTCATCTCTGAGGGGATGGTACAATTGTTGAAGAACATGTAAGCGAACAGGGGTTGTTCTTTCTTTAGGAGATGATGTTGACATGGTCTGCTTTCTTTCTTGTAGAAATTTAGCAATTTGAAGGCAGATGACATTGAGCAAATGCGTTTTAAACAAAGGCTGAAAGTGATCCAGTCTCTGGAGGATACAGCCAAGAAGAGTGTGGTATGTGACTCCCAGATTGAATGAGCTACCAAATGGCATGTTAATGGAATGTGTTTTGCTGTGAGCATCTGGAAGGTTTGTGCTGTAGCAGATCCAGTTTTAAGTGATTTAAAGAATTGCAGGTCATGTGAAAACTAGGATTTACTGGCTGGAATAATGGATTTTTGGTTTTCTTCTTCATGTGGTTCTAGTTAATCTAATAAAATGGATTGAAGTGCTAGGGCATGATTGAATGAGATACATGGCATGGAGGCAGATAAAAACTACTTGTAGGCCTTGTAATAGTCTCCACTGCCTAGTGCTGTCTGTTTTACTGCTTGCTTAGAATCTTTGAGAAAAACTAGCTAGCAGGTAATTATTTTCCCACCATTTAGAGAGTATGCTTGTGCATTGGGGAATTTTACAGAAGGGTTCATGGCCGAAGGGAAGTATCCATATCTATTGCAATTATCTCCCATGTCCTCATCTACACGTTTCTTTCACTGTTGTTTTTCAATGCATCTGAATCAAACATACAAAGATAAAAACAAGAGGGAGGGGCAAAACAATCTGCACAGTCAGGTCTGCACAAACAGGAAATAAGCACAGTAATTTTTTCTAGATGATCAAAATGTCAGCAGTTTCTGCTTGAACAAAAACTGTCTTCCTAATTTGTAATCCGTAACAGTGGGAGGTATTAGAATGCTCATATATTCCCTTGTTTGCGCTAAGATGAGGGGAGGGTGACGGCCTTACAGGAAGCCTCAGGCAGAACAAAAGATGCCTTTTTGCGGCTAGGCAGTCTCCTGTTTTGGGAAATGATAGGTGGCAAACCAAGTGCTGTGTCGTATCTCTTCGTGCTTGCTTTCTTCTCTTCTGTGTTAAACAGATTTTTCAGTGAGTCATATTTGATTGTTCTAGCTTTGAAATAAATTGTTCACTCTGTTTTCTCCCTAACTATAGGTCCGAGCTGTGTCTAGTGACATTGGTTTCTCTATCGAAGAACTAGAAGAGCTGTATGTAGTGTTCAAGGTAAGAAGTTAGAGAGAGGAGGAATGTGTTCTGACACAGAGAGAACAAATGCCAAAATAAGTTGAAAAGGAAGCAATGACTTTGCTTTGATTCTTAATCCAACCTATTGGAAACAGCTGTGTCATTCTGTTATACATGGTGCCAATGAGACTGGCCCTGTTACTATCCAGTTGATTTTATTATTTTTTTCCAACGATCGCCAAAACATGTTCACAGTATTTGAAGGATACTTATTTAGAAATAGAGCATGGAGTGCAAAGGAATGTCACATAGCACTTAGAACAGTCAGTCCTACCTCCCTCTTCTTCAGTTTTTCTTCTCAAGTTTGCCATTGACTTGCTCTGTAATTGTGACAGAATTTCTTAAGTGCTTTGCCTCTATTTGTCAATGTATGTATTTTTAAAATCAATGTATGTATTTTTAAAAGTGATACTACCCAACTGCATTTACCAAGTCCAGTTAGACTTTGAACAGAGGCAACAGTCTGAGCTGTCTGTTTAAACTACCTTGTTAGAGAAAAAAAAAAAAAAGCCAAACAGATTACAGATTATTTACTTATGACTGAATTAACCTCTTTGTCACACTGTCATGAAATCACTAAAGCTAGACAGATTTCCTTCCCAGTAATTACCTAATAATAAGGTTCCAGTTTTTATGAGACATTTTTGTTATTAGCCCTTTGGTCAACAGTTTTACTACTTGCATTGTTTTGTTTAATTTTATTTCTCTCACCCTTGTTTACAAAGTTCTTTATATGTGGTATCTCAGTCTTCTGTATTGAGAAGCATTGACAATGAGTTTTGCAATTCATTACTGACAGTTTTGCAAACTCAGTTGCACTGTGCTGTAGACTCCAAAAGAGAGTTTTAGTTGTAAAACCTGCGTGTTCCCTTTGCAGTAAAGCCCGAGTGTCATTTCATTCAAACCTGAAATCATGTTTTGTATTTTTCATTTAAAATTGTTCTTTATGCTTTCCATGAAATCCCTGTCTCTTCCTTCACTTCATACCACTTTGTGGTGAAGTAACGCTAGGAGTAATGGGGGAGATAAACCATGTGTCCTGAAATGTCTCTTCTCTGCTTACTGGATGCTATTCTTGAGCTATAACAAAGTCTGCGTTCCTGTGGATTGTTGTAATGTAGTATAATCTGACCTATTAATCCTTTCCCTCCAAAGGCAAAGTATCTGATGAGCTGTTACTGGGGGAACAATCGCGCTGCAGCTGCCCGCCGAGATCAGAGTTTACCCTACCTGGAGCAGTATCGCATAGACATGGAGCAGTTCAAAGAGCTGTTCATCAGTTTGACCCCCTGGTCCTGTGGCGCGCATACGCCTGTGCTAGCAGGGCGTTTGTTCCGGCTGCTGGACGAGAACAGGGATTCTCTCATTAACTTCAAGGAGTTTGTGACGGGGATGAGTAAGTGGTGTTTTTGGAGATGATGGAATATTGCAAAAATTGTTTCTGTCCTTTTCCAAGCAGAGAACTAAGAGGAGATAGTGATGTTTGCACTATGATGAGGGGAGGGTGACAGCCTTATGGGAAGCCTCAGGCAGAACAAAAGATGCCTTTTTGCTGCTAGGCAGTCTGCCATTTTGGGAAACGATAGCAGTAAACCAACGAGCAGCTTTGCTGTAGATTACTGCTTCTGCGCAGGGCTTTGTGCAGTTAGCGTTTCCTCACTGCATGTGAACTTACTCTGTTTTGAGTCTGTGAGCAGAGGGTGATTCTTTATCCTAGTTGCTGTTTTCTTAACTGTTTTCTTTTCTCCTCAGGTGGAATGTACCATGGTGACCTCACTGAAAAGCTCAAAGTACTTTACAAGCTGCATCTGCCTCCTGGTGAGTGATTGCTTTCTTATATTGCTTCTATTGAGCGTGGCTGTTGTAACATGCAATCAAAAAGGGATGCTTCATGAATTTCACTAATGAAGTGGGTGATACTGCTCTTCAGTTCGCTTAGAGATGCTAACGTTTCCTTCCCTGTAAATATAGCTCTGAATCCAGAGGAGACAGAGTCTGCTTTGGAGGCCACAAGTTATTTCACCGAGGATGTTACAACCGAAGGTAATACAACACTGCCGCCTTTACCTTAGGCAGCTTAGCTTAGGCAGGACTTGCAGCACAAATCCACGTGTAATGAATAGTGATTTTTTTGCAAGGCACGCTCTCGTGGTGACAGTATATTAAGATCACAAGTGTGTTTGAGATCACTGTCTTTGTTGCATGATGGGAAAGAAGTTTGGAGCTTAAACTGCTCAGCGCCCATTTCATGCAGGACCCTCTGAAGCACAGTTACAGACTGCTGAGGAGGAGCAGTGTGCTTTTACCAGCCCCTGTCTCCCACCATGATTTAGGTTTTTCATGCAAGTCTTATTGTCTCTCTTCTTGTTTTTGTTTCCTTCTCTGTGTCTGTCTATGTCTGGCCTTTTCTTCTGTTTTATGTGGGATATTGTCCCCTCAACCCCTTTTTCTGCTGCTCAAGTATCTCCTTTTGTCTCAGAGCTGGATTTCTGCCTGCACTGTGAGTCTCAAGGTCAGTCCATGGATTATGTGCATGCATTGAGCATGGCTGTAATGCTGATATCATCTGCCAGCACCAATGTGCTGTTTTAAATATTCTGAAGTTGTTGCCGCTGCTCCTCTCTCGTGACACTCCCACTACGAATGAAGTGCTATAAGTAATTAGATGCCTTTCAGTTTATGCTACCTATTGAGTTTCAACCTTGATCAAAATAGGTTTTGTCTGGCATCTTTCAGTGGAGTTTATCTCAGCCTAGAGACTGACAGGGGAGAAACATGCTCAGAGCAGAGGGGAGGGGGTGCTAGGCTTGCTGGCCTGGGTAGGTGATACCTGTGCCTCCTTCACAGTCTTCTAATTTAAAGGAATAAGGTACATGCCATTGAATTGTAGAACTGCTAATAGACTAATTTACTGTATTTCTTAAAATAGAATTTTAGAGATTGTCACGTAGGAGGTCAAAATAATGTCATTTGTGCAAAATGTTTACCAGAACATAATAATGCTCAAAAAAAAATGTGTGTAGTTTTGTTGTTTGATGCTAGATGGCTAACTTAACGGTCTGAGTTGAGACAGGGTTTCCTATAAAGTCTAGTGACAATATAGGGAACCAGAAGCAAAGTTCATGAAGTTACACTCTGCAAATTACTCCCAAAGTGACAGTTCAGTCAATGACTAATGGTGAGTGTAGATATTGGCCACAGATGTGCTCAGTGGTGGTTTGATTTTTCCATTCATTGTCTTGCTTTGGATAACTGAACTTCTTTGTCTTTAAGCCATCACATTGCTTAGCTGTCTTTCATACCTGTGTTTCAGCCTTTCCCTTAAGAGTTCTGTCCTCTACCTCAGCTCTTCAACACACTTTTTCAGTGTGGCTTTTTATCCAGTTCATCCCATCAGCCTCTTGCTTCCGTCCTGTTCCATTCACTCCTCCAAACATGATGTGGGAGTGTGCGATCTAACTTCTATTAGATACGTTCTTGTACGATTTTAATTTGTGTATGAGTTGCTTGATGTTCTTGCTGTGTTGTATTGCTGAAAATTGGCTATTAATCATTCTTATATAATTCCATATTTTTTTAGAAACCCAAGAAGATAAAGGAAGGAGAAATGAGAACGGTCCAGAAAAAGGTAATTTTGTCATAAATAGACCACATTCTTGTCTTGCCTCTCTCATATTATGAACTGTTCATTGTCCTTTTCTGTACCAAGGAGACCTTTCAAAGTGTCCCTTGTGGACAGAGGTGAAGTGGGATGTGAGCTGGGAAATAAATCTCTCTTACGCCTTACTGCTCTGACTGTTTTACATACCAAGATCGTAACATTTGTAAGTCATGTCTGGTAAGTTGTCAACTCACAGAGTTCATTTATGAGAAGTCAAGCTGATGCAGCAGTGTTTGGATAAACCTGAGCTGGATCAGATAAACCAGCAGCAAACAATGCAGCCTTCCTGGTAGATGCTTTCCTGAACTGTCAATAAAACCCACTTACAGCATGATTTTTGCTGGCACAACATTCAATTTTTCAGTTTGAAACCATTACCCATCTGACAGTAGTGGTTCGGTCTTGCCTTGCAGAGGAGAAAGGTACCAGTCCACAGGACTATAGATACTACCTAAGAATGTGGGCCAAGGAAAAAGAGTCCAAGAAAGAAACCATTAAAGATCTCCCCAAAATGAGCCAGGTAAGAAGCGAATGTGAAGGTTTCCAGTTAGATGACTGACAGCTTAGTGCAGAATTCAGCAGTATGTGCAGCCATTTGCCAGGATACTTATTCCTTGCTTATAGATTGCCCTGCTGCTCTGGTCTGGTGAGGTTTAGAAGCCTCTAGTTCCACACATTTGTGTTGAATTCCTCAGTGGACATGGACAAACTACTTTGTTTCCACCAATCAAATGTATTTGATTCTCTCTGCCTCCCAGACCAATTTTTCCTATAAGAACTGCTGTCTATGTTTTCGCTCCAGAGCAATATGCAAGAGTCTTATAAATTTGTTTGGCTTTTTTGCGTTTGCATTGCCTCAAGTTACAGCTGCTTGGTGGAGAGCAAAGTATGTGGTTACAGCAAAGAGAGTCTGATGACTGGTGTGATCTTTTCTGTCTCTAATTTCTTTGATGAGTGCTACTTAAACCGGTTCGGAAATGCTTAAAAGCTGACCACAAAAGAGTAACAGGACGAAAGTAAAACTTGAGGTTTTCTCAGCTGTGGATATGTGAGTACTCTGTTTATCTGTCAGCAAAAACCCCCACCACTATTAAATAGCTAGCTGTGTCTGAATTTAGCCCCTACAGCAGAGGTTGCCTCTATTGGACTGTTCTGAATCAGTACAGTAAGTTGCCACTTCCTTGGTGGGGAGGCAGATAAACAAGGAGTCAGTCAAGATGGTGCCTGTGGCTTCACCTCAAGGAGCATCTGGATGATGCTTTTAGTCACATGGTTTTGTTTTGGGTAGTCCTGTGAGGAGCGGGGAGTTGGACTCGGTGATCCTTATGGGTCCCCTCCCACTTGAGTTATTCTGTGATCTGCCACTGTCGACTTCTTTCAGCCTGAAGGATGACTTTTTGGTCTTTGTCTTTTAAAGGAACAATTCATAGAGTTATGCAAGACCCTTTACAACATGTTCAGTGAGGACCCGGTGGAGCAAGAGCTGTACCATGCAATTGCCACTGTAGCCAGTCTCCTTCTGCGAATTGGGGAGGTTGGGAAAAAATTTTCCAACAGGCCCATGAGGAAGTCTGAGGACAGCAAAGCAAACAATACCCAAGATCCTGTGAGTGAAGAGGAGTCACCAACATCTGAACAGAGTCAGAATTCGGCAGTGGAGCAGCCACCCCAAGCTGACCACGAGGAGAAAACCTGTGGAGATGCTCAGCCTGAAAAAACACAGCAGGAGAACCAGACTCTAGGAGATGGGTCAGGGGAAGGACAAGGCTCTCCTTTACAGCTGCTATCAGATGATGAAACCAAAGATGATATGTCCATGTCTTCCTACTCCATGGTCAGCACAGGCTCCCTGCAGTGTGAAGACATTGCAGACGACACGGTGCTGGTTGGTTGCGAAGGCAGTAGCTCAGCTGCCAGGTATGGCAGTACCATTGACACTGACTGGTCCATCTCCTTTGAGCAGATCCTGGCGTCCATGCTGACGGAAACAGCCCTTGTAAACTACTTTGAGAAAAAAGTCAACATTCTGCAAAAGATCAAAGATCAGAAGAAGGTAGAGAGACAGTTCAGCTCATCCAGTGACTATGAACTTTCCTCCGTGTCAGGGTGAACTCAAGAAAGCAGGAGTTGTCTTTGGGAGATAAAACAGGGAGATAATGTGGCATATGGCAGGATGGTCTGGTATTTTGTGTTTGGGGTATTTTTTTTGTTTAATCAGAGACCAGTAACTACACAATTTACAATAGATTCCAATCGATAAGGGGCTTCTGAGAGTGACTGTTTTGTGTAGGTGCTTCTTTGGCTACTCTGGCTGGCAGAATTAGATTTACATTCTCAAGAGCCATTAGAACCTAATAGCCCCTGACATATAGAATTACCACCATAAATTATGCATGTCTGCCTTTTGCTATCTTTTATTTTAATGAAGTTTTATTTCAGGCAGTAACTGCTCCTTGCCTGCCCTTGTTTGCTGTAGGTTCCTGGGTAACTTGCACAGCAGATGCAGCCTGGCGTGAAACCGCGTTTGCCTCCAGCTGCTGGTCTGAGAGCTAATGCAGCGCAGTCAAGTGCTATAGGGACCCTGACCTATAAATAGGCTTGTAAGTTCTCCGTGCTGTTCTGTGACTCAGCAGCTATAACGCAAACGTGCCCCACCGCTCTCGGCACCCTACGGTTTAAACACGGACATTTCTCAGATTTGCAGGTTTCTTCCAGATGTGATTCGGCATTTTCATAGTGTTATGACCGCCTTTTTTTCTCCTTCAGCATTCAGGAGTTTTCAGACAACCCTGGTTTTCGAGCATTCGCTTTTCTAGTTCTTTGAAAGCCGTTGTTCTTACTTGGTCTGGGAAGCCACAAGCTCCTTGACTTCAGTGCAGAAGTAATATTAAGTCAATCAGTGGGCTAATGACAGTTACAATGAGGGAATCTGTTCCTAAATTAGAAGTCGGTGAATCAGCCTCAGTATTACAGGGCAGTGGCACACTGGTCTGCTGGTCTCTCCCTGTTGGTACAGAAAACACTCATTGTTTCTTGCCGATTTTCTGTTTTTACTAACTAGTGAGGGGTCCAGTTTTTAGGAGGACCCCAAAGAACACTCGATCAGTCAGCCCTTGCAAATGCTTGGGGCAGGAAGGTGTGCAGGAGGGTTGTGCCACCTGCAGCTGCCCAGCGTGTCCCTTTGGAACACCTCTTGCACTAGGAGTCTAGCGATGGATGTGCTCTTAGAGACTCCTGCGCATCAAAGGGCATTTTCATACCGAAAGAGGAGTGCAAAGCAGTGTGGCCCTCTGCCATCAGCCCATTACGGGAAACCTCAACAGACTCGCTCTCTTTCCAGTTAAGAGATGAAATAACTGGGAGACTGAGTGACTGCTCTTTTAAATTGATTGAGACCAGAAGAAACTAAGAGTTAGCCTTCTGGTAGCAGGGCGTGCGCTCCGAGGAAGGAGAGTTAATGCTGTTCCTGCGGTTAAATTCATCTCAGTACGCGGGCATCTGCCTTGCAGGGCGGGAGCAAGGGACGCTGCTGCTCGGCGAGAGCAGACCCTGCACTGAAGGCAAAGGTTTGCTACAGCTTTTGGCTGGCACTGGGAGTATAAAGGGCAGGAAGGAGACGTTCAGTTGGATGTTCCCATGTAACACTACTTGGTGTGCTACTCGGTGTTCATTCTTCCTTGTGACATTCTCTGTACGTATTCACAGCTGGTACATAGTTCCCATTTCTCTGCCTCCTCTGTCCTGTGTCGCTGGAGAGCAGCCAGTAGTAAAACTGCTTTTACTAATTATTCAGTAACTTATTGTAATTTTTTAAAAGTACAAATAATACATGTGATTTTACACTGTCTGTCTGTCTTACCTGTCATGTACTCAATAAATGAACCAGAATCCTACGGGCTACCTTGGCTGCCTTTTCTTTCTCTGAGTTCACGGAATATTGCTTGTTCTTTGTCCATGGCAGTTACCTACAAGGGCTGACTTGGTGTGACTGGGGTCTGACTTCCCTTTCCTTTTTTTCCCTTTCCCCCCTCCCTTTTTTCTTTCCTCTCTTTTCCTCTCTTTTCCTTTTTCCCTTTTTTTCCCTTTTTTTCCCTTTTTTTCCCTTTTTTCCCTTTTTTCCCTTTTTTCCCTTTTTTCCCTTTTTTCCCTTTTTTTCCCTCTTTTTCCCTTTTTTCCCTTTTTTTCCCTTTTTTTTCTTTCTTTTTTTCTTTCTTTTTTTTTTCTTTTTTTTTTTCTTTTTTTCTTTCTTTTTTTTTTTCTTTTTCGTTTTGTTTTGAAGTCATTGTTGTGTATATTTAGTTTCCCTCCGAGGGAAGGTGCAGGGACGGTGCGGAGGCGGTTACCGATGGCGCCGGAGCAGGCGGGAGGTCGCTGTCCCGGCCCCTCGCGGGCCGTCGGGCCCGTTAATTGACTGCCGGTGAGAAGGTAAGAGGCCGCTCGCAGCACTCGCCGGAGCGCTCTGTCGCTATCGATACTGACCGGTCGCGACAGCTCGGGGCTGGCGGCGGGGTGTCACGTGGCCGGAAGGCGCGCGTTGCCATGGCGAGGGCGGGCGGCGGGATGGCGCCGCCGTTCTGGGCGCTGCGCTGCTGCTCCTGCCGCCTCTTCCAGGTGCAGCAGGTGGGTGCGGGCCGGGCCGGGCCGAGCCGGGGGCCGGGGGCGGGCCGGGACTGACCTTCTCTGCGCCCTCCTAGGCCCGGCGGAGCGGGAAGTGGAGCTGCGGCGTGTGCGGCCAGCGGCAGGCGGTGCAGAAGGTAAGGGGCCGCGCCGGGCCGAGGCCTGGCCGGTGGCGGGTGGCGGTGGAGCCCGGCGTGGCCGTGAGCCCTGCCCGGGGCATCGCAGGCCCGGCCGTATGCGCCGACTTCAGCATCCCAGTGTCGCCGGAGGGGGAGCCTCACGTTGTGTTCCTCCCTTCTGGCTGCTCCCTCAGCCTTGTCGTTATTTAACTTTTTTTTTTTTTTTTGCAGGTTTATGGCCAAGGGTCTGGCCTGGACTGTAGGCGCCATGTCCAGAAATTAAACCTGCTGCAGGGTGAGGCAGAGGAAGCACTTTGTTGGACATCTCGGTAGAGCATTTAACCTTTACCTGCTTGTTTCTTTTGATGTGCTGCAGCTGATGCGCCTCTTTGCACGTCCACCGCAAGTGCCCGTGACCCGAGTTGCGCTCGCAGGAGGGCTTCTGTCCCGTTGTTGAGCCATGACACGCCCCAGTTTTGTCATCACCTCATAGGAACAAGTTATTGGTTGGATTTAGTGTCCCGGCATGTTTCTTTTGACAAGGAACTTTTTCGGTTAAGTTCAGCTCATCAATAGCGTGTGTTGGTCAGGTCTTTACCCCTTAAAATATATGCAATAGAGTTTGGGTTGGTTGTTTGGGTCTTATTTACTGTTTGATGAGCTGGCTGTGGAGGCGTCCATCTTACAGACTGACAAGCAGTGCGGAGGTGCATCCTCGGGGAGAAAACATGCTCCACTCTACGCTGTTGCTACCGAGCTGTTGGCATTCAGGGGTTTCACACTGTGAATCTCGTGGGTAATCTCTGCTGCTATTGATAAAAAGGCTTGTGTAGTGCAAACGTTTGGGTGGAATTCCTGCTGGGTTGGAAAATTTGAGTAGCCCTTTCCTGTTTATTTCATTCCTGAATCTGTTTACAAATTGCCTAACCACGAACCGGTCTTGAACTGGTCCTGCTTCCTTTTCACTCAAGGTTATTTTCAGAAGTCAGTCAAAGCTAGTTAGATAACTTCGTTGTGTATATGCAGTGCTTCAGGGTTAAGCTTTGGGAAGAAAACTCATTGTTTGTTCACTTTATCAAAAAGGGTTGCTATTTCTATTCTCAAAACATTGTGAAATTCAAAACATTGTGAAATAACTTCCCTTTTTCTTTGGTTGCTTGGGATGTAGTTAGTGGTTTTAAGTTGTCCCAAAAGACACGCTGTTATATCTCTACTTATGATCAATTAGAATTCATCATTAAATGATTAATGACTTTAGATCAAACTTGCTACCGTATTTGTATAGAAAGAAAAAGGCTACCCTCTAACTAATTTTTTTTCAAGTATTTGGGCCTAAACTGCCTTGTCATTTGAGGCATTCAGCACATACGTCACAATGCCAAAAATGAGAACCCTGTATTTTGCCATTTTCAGTAATTCTCTGATATTGTAGGAGGGAAGGGCAAAAGTCAGTCACTGGAGTAAATATCTGGACAAGGACAGTGAAGATCTTGCAAATTCTTCATTTGACATCTGCTGTTCTATAGATCCCTTTTTTTCTGACAATGCTGGCTGTCCAATGTTTCTATCCATGCTTTCCATCCACTTCCCTGTGTTATGACTAGGTAATTTGAAAATTATAAATCAACAGACAGAAGGCTGTTCTGGAAACCTCAGCTTTAACGTCTGGTTTAGGTACATAGAAGAATCTGTAAACGACAACAAAAATTCAGCAGCCCAATGTGAAGACAGTCTGGTCCAACAGGTAAGATATCTACAAAGCTGAGGTACGTACCAACCCATACTGACCTAGGTGAATCAAAGTGAAACTGGTGATCCCTTTAAACAGGTTCAGAGAGCTGAAATAGTGTAGATAATCAGAGAGGTTCCAGCAGAGTGTGAGATGTATACAGAAACTCTGCTCCACCAGGATACTGAACCTCGGAACATGTCCTAAACTGCCTTGTGATTTGAGGCATTCCGCACGTACATAACAATGCCGAAAAAGAGAACCCTGTATTTTGCCGTTTTCAGTAATTCTCTGATATTGTAGGAAGGAAGGGCAAAAGTCAGTCGCTGGAGTAAATATCTGGACGAGGACAGTGAAGATCAGGAAAATGGGGAGGAGGAGGCAGGTACAGAAAGGCAACAGTTCTGTTCCCAGAGGAAGAACACTGTGGAAGAACAAAGGTACAGAAAGATCTTTTTCTCTTTTTTAATCCCTGTCCCCGGAGGTGACATTTGGTTTGGAGGTGTGGGAGGTAGCTCATCTCTGATAGCTGAACTAAGTACAGGTTGCAATGTATGACCTGACCTGAGCAGGGATTTGGTATTTGGGGGTAAAACTTCTCTTGTTGCTAGAGCTATGCATTTTATGAATGTTTCTGCTGATTTGAGGGAGGTAGGGGGGGAAACCACACCCCACAATGCAGCTAATCTGTCCTCTTTGTGAATGGTTTTCTTGAGCAGGAAACAGCAGAAGAGCTTTCTGTCCAGTGATGTTCAGGAGTACACAGAGGAAAATGAAGTTTTCCAGTGTGCCTACCAAGCCAAGAAGGTTAAAATCTCTGAAGTATTTTAGAATTTAGGTAGAACATTCTTCCTGCCAGTAAAACTAAACGGTGTTCCCCTGACCTCTTTTGTGTCATCATACTTTTGAAGTTTTATGAATCTTCCTCTGCTTTTCTGTTTGAATGACCGGGGAGGAGGAGAAGAAAATTGTGTCAGGAGTTTCTCTCTGAAAGGTTCTAGTCAGGCAAAAACGATGCCAGTTTGTGTAAGCTGAGGGGTTGGATTCCTGTGTCAGCACGGTTGTGAACTGTGCTGCTTTGCCTTAGTGAGCAGCGGCACCTGTGTCTACGCAGTTATTCAGGCTGCTGCGATTACCAGCTGTGCCACTGATTTGGCCTCAATCTTCACAGCCCAAAGTTCATAGACGCACCCTGTGCATCAGCCTCAGCTCTGCCTCGGAGGGCTGGTGAGAATTTAGGTGCATTTGAAGGACCTGAGTGCGCTTTCTTTGCCTGCTTCTGTACAGCTTGGCCGTGTGTGCTGGATTTATAACCAAGCTCTCTTTCTTGCAGCGCAAGAAGTGTGTAGTAGCGGCGGCTGATCAAGATGACAGCGATGCTGTTTCTGGAGACAGTATGGTTCCTGCTGTCTGTGAGTCCATAGTGCCTGAGGAGAATACACAACCCCCAACTGCTTGCACCAAACCCTCAAAGTGGGAAAAATTTCTCTCATGTTCTGACAGCTATGGCAAAAATACTGCCAGGGTCACCTTGTCACCACAGGAGGGCAGTGGAAGGTTGAGGCTACACAGCACCACTGCAGCAGATGCTGGTATGACCAGTAGATGCTCAGAACAGGCTGGAAGAACTCTACCTCCAGGGACAGGTTTTGAATTTAGAAAGTACATTGCTAGCACTGAGCAGCTTGCGTCGAAACTGCCCAGCACCAGTTGCTCAGGTGAGGAGGATGTATTGTTCAGAGAACCTCAAAGCCAGATAGCAAGGCCAGGGTCTGGTGTCCTAGACACCACTGCAGGAAGGTGCTGTTTGGGTAACGGGAGGGGGACAAGCACCCTTCTTAGCTCTAACACCAGGCCCCAGCCTCACCGTGTTTCTTGTGAACACCTCTTCAGCACCGGGGAGGAGTTTGATGATGATCTCTGAGATCTTTGGGCATTTTGGTATTGTGTTCTTGTTTGTCTCTATAGCGCATTTGGTGTGTCAAGTACTGAGGCAAGATTTTGACCTGAAGAGGGCCTTACAAAACTGCACTTATTAAAGTTGTTTACCTGCTCTATGGCTGTGTTTGAGGGGAGGTTATGAGAGTGGAAGAGAGCATTGTAACTAGGGGTACACAGTGTTATCTAGAAAGCCCATCAGCTAGAAATAAGAATGGAAATAGGTCAGCTTGGGTGGGGGAAGAAAGCCCCAAGGATTCCTGGTCAGTACAATTCAATTCTGTGATTAATTCCCCATTACAAAGCACAGCTCTTTCCCTGTGCTACCTCTTTGTTTAGATCTCCCCTAGCAACCCTTTTTGCCAGAGCTGCAGAACAGGCTTGAGAGCCAGCAAAGCATTTAATTTCTCTTCAGAAGCGTAGCCCTAAGGGGGGGGTTCACCAAGCTATGCTCAAAAAGGCAGGCCAACAGTCCTGGGTGCTAGATGAAATTGCTAGCTCTCAGCCTAGGTCCTCCCCTCTTTTTCTATTACTAAGTAATACAGCTGGGGTACTTAAAACACTCACACAGACTCATCACAGGAAGTAGTTATTTATTTTTCCTCCATTCTACAAGCACTTTGGAACATGAGACAGAAACTCTTAGCAGGAAGAAAGATGAACTGCTGAGTAAGCTGTACCGCATTGTTTGCTTTCAGTTAGAAGGAAAGTGCTTTCTTGTTACATGGAGTACTACAAGTGAGGTGTCTGCTTAGAATACTGGATGGCATCTAGCGCTGCCCCGATGTCACAGTTCTTTGTCTGCAGGAGTCGAGTGAGCCATCCACCCTCATCAGAAAATCCCATAGAGAGCATCTGGGACAGAGATTCAATGAGGCGAGGGTCTGCTTCTGTTAAAGAGAAGAATAAAGTTGAAATATTTCACATAACTGGCAAACTAGACAAAGCTTTAATACCACACAGTAGGCAGGAGGGCACTAATCCTAGTAAATCTAGCATAGCTGGTTAAATGGGAGAAGACGTGCTCTCCTTTGTCTCCCAGGAAGGCCGATGTTTGAGATAAAAGATACATAACCAGCTCAGAAAAGTCCTGAGTCAGACTCAGCTGGCCTTGCTGTAGGATGCTGTGCTGTTGATCCCAGTTAAGTGGGCTGGTGTACTGTTACTGGCTCCCACCAGAAAAATGCTGTCTCCAAGTCACAGGATGTACTAGTCTGCATCCTGCATTAAAGGGCTTTCTTGAAGAGTACACAGCAAGGACGCGATTTGGGATACCACCTTGTTTCGTACTGCTTCAACAGCCTGTTAGTCTAAGGTCAGAAGTCTTAAGACTTAGGTGCCCACATTCAAGAAGAACCACGTGACTGGTGCAAGAGCTGCCATACCTGCTAGCAAAGTTATGGACACATTTAGCTGTAGCTTATGTGACCTTGATTTCTACCATCTCTAAAAGCAGGTCTGCTTACGTCAGGCATGTTGGCAGCTCCTGAATGAAAATTACTCCCAGTTATGCAACCTGCATTCATTCTCATACCTGGTGGGAGATGTGGGTAGAGCGCAGCTTCTCGCAGTCCTGTAGGTCCTGGTTGGGGAAGATCCTGGGATACATCCAGGGAGCTGGGACCCTCTGTCTCTGGCATTTGCAGAGACTGCAGTTCACCTGTGGAAGGATCCACTTCTTTGGAAGATAAGTGGGTCCAGTCCTCCTCACCCCCTGATGAACTGCTGGACTCACTGTGTTCCTGAAATGGAAAGAAAAAAGGTCCAGGTGCTGCAGTGCTTTCCAGGTAGGATGCATCCTCCTACTATCTGCCTTTAATACAAAGGGTTACATCCACAAGAAATCACACCACCTTTGCTATACACCAGTAAAGCAAAGGTCCTGTGTATCCACTTCATCTGCTGATATCTTAGTATTCAATTCCACAATGCATACAAAATTATTATCTTCCTTTCTAGTCAGCCTCAGGAAGCATTATTAAATTAGCATCATAGTTCTTGTACCTGTGACTGTAAGCTGCCATCTTCCATTTGTGCGGGCACAGGATCTATCACCATGTCTTGTATCTGCTCTGCAACAGCATTTACTTCTGTGGCAGAATCTGTGTTATTCCAGTCAGGCTTGGTCTGAACATTCTGGTTGACAGTACCGCTGCTTGACTCAGCACTGTTCTTCTCTTGACTGGGAGATGCAGGAGTCACTTTGCTTCTCTGTCCTCCATGTTCCACATCAATATCAACTTCAATACCTAGAAACGCATTTGAGGTGGAGAAAGTCTTAAGAGATTTCTTCCAAAGCACAGTCCTAAAAGGGCATCAGTCCTAGTCTAAATGCCGTAAGGTTTCTGTCGTCCTACAGTTTGCCATGTAACATGTAGGATCTAAAATGCAAAGCGTTCTTTAAAGTATAGTTAAGCACCAAATGGTCATCTTACTCTAGACAGACAAGCCATACACTGAGAGGGTCAGGGCAGAAGTTATCTGCATCCACCTAAGCAAAGCAAAATCCTGAGTCACCACTGACTTAGGAGTAGTGTTACAGTGGTGACACGTTAATGAAATCTTTCCTCATTTCCTCCCAAGGGAGGGCTCTCAAAAGGTACAGAGTGGCTGTTCTAAGCTGAGGCATTGTTAGTACCAGGAGTAAACTGAGGCTTGGTAGCTTGAGGTAGTGCCAGTATCAGTCACAACAGCTGACTGCTGCTCCTGTTAAAAGGACCTTTAAGCCAGTCTCATGAATGGGGATAACAAACTGTAATTCACTTACCCAGGGGACTCAGAAAAGCTGCAACACTCTCCCCAACATTCTTTAAGAAGGTGACATTGGGGTCCTGAGGCTGGCTGTTAGTAGAAGCTTCTAGAAGAAGAATTTCTGTTAGCAAACATAGGAGCTCAGAGGGAAAGAGCACCTATAGAGTGTATCCCCACAAGATCTTGGTGCTCGTTTCCTGTCACTCACATACACTGCACAACAAAGGCAGTGTCGAGACAAAAAACTAACTCTGAGCTACCTCTGGAACTGAAAACCAGTGGCATTAGCATTGTTAAGCCTCATTAGCCATGCTGAAAGGCAGATCTGGAGTAGTGACATGCTTGGCCTAACAGCTCAGCTTTGTTTGGATCCAGATACTCTCTGCCTCCTCATCTACTGCATGGGCCCAAGCATACCTTGAACCACCCTGGTCTGCACTCAAAGGTGACAATTACTTTAAGCAAATTAGATTAGTTCCTATGTCTATTTTTCCACCCAGATCCCACCCTGTGCTGCGGAATCTCAGCTACTCTGGCTCCACCACCACCTTGTTTACCAGAGCATCTCCTCTTACCGTCTGCAGTGGGTGGACTGGAGGCTGCAGCACTGGCTTGGGCTTGTTCGGAGTTTTGGCATGGAGCTGCAGGGCCGGGATATCCCCAGCAGTGCATCCATGGGAAGGGTGGAACACCATGCCGCATTTTACGGAGCCAGCGTCCTCGGGGAAGCCACTGTAAAGGGTAATGTTCATGTGACTCTGTTCACACAGCCAGATGCTGAGTAACTGGAACTTATGACTTTGAGGAATATCCCATTTTTTACTTCCCCTCCATAGATTTTGCTCACCTCAAATGGATTTAGCAGCGGACTTTGAAACATCACCATGTTGTGCTCCTTGTGGATGCCTTTACCCTCACAGGTGCTGCACAGGTCATAGTCTGGGCAGACAGTGCACTTGAACCTGGCACCCACCACCGGTCCTTCGCAGCCATCGCAGATGACGTTGGGGTGCACCATGTCACGGGGAGGCTCCTGGCTGCACTGCGAGCGGTGTTCCCGCCTGCACTCCTTTTTCTCTGTTAAGGAAAGGAAACTTTGCATCAAAACAAGGTTACTATTTAAAGGCTGGAAATCGGGCAGAGGAGAAGGAAGCACAAGCAGCCCCTGTCAGAGCCGTATTGACTTACTAGGTCAGTTTATTTTTACACTGGCTGCCAAACGCAAGCTGGGGGCATGTAAGAGAACTTAAACCCAGCGCAAAGGAGTTTCACAAAGATACCTGCTCCTCAAACCGAGCATGCCTTACCCTTAACAGTCTCTGGGCATGTTTATTTTGGATTAGTGCTGCGCTACCCCATTTGGCTTCTCATCCTACCTTCCGAAGAACTGAAAGAACAAAATGTTTCTGGAGAGGGAGTTCGGAAGAAATGCCAGGAGGCATAACAGATGAGAACACGGACAGCAGGGCTGGCTCCTGTGACTCATTAGATGGACTACAGATAAAGCTCTGCAGGTATCTGCCTAAACGGAGGGGACTAGAGAGTAACAACATGCTGGAGAATAAGCCGGAATTAAGGCTTCCTAACGCACTGTTGTGAATATAAAAGATACCGGTGCTTGTCTAGCATTTCCAGGGAGCCAGCACGACAACAGCAGCTCGCGTTGGGCCAGCTGAGATGACAGGGCTAGGAGGAAACCTGCAACCCGTTGACCCCACCTCAGCAGGGAGGATTCGTTGTTCCACACATCACCCTGCCCTTTATTTCACCTCCCCCGCGAAGGCTGCAGGTTACACCAGGCCCTTGAGGCCAAGGGCGAGGGACCAGGGCCGGCTTCTCCCATTTTCTGGGCCTGCCACCGCCCCAGCAGCCGCGCGGGGTTACCTTTGATGTAAACGCGAAAGACGCCATCCTGCACGTAAGGCATCGCCATCTCCAGCTCCTCGTCGGTGGAAAAAGCGATCAGGTCCCCGTCTTCATCTAGACAGCATGAAGAGCAGCATGAGGCACCCGGTCAGGTCTCACGGGAGGGGGGCGGCGGGGACACCCGGGCCTCCCCGTGCCCCGAGACCTTCCCACCCCCCAGGGGCAGCGGGGCCTGACCCGGTGCCGGGACGGCGGAGAAACCCCCCCGGCGGCGCTCACCCTTGTAGTGCATGCGGAAGGCTGGCGGCGGCCCTGCCCGCAGCAGCCCCTGGAAGAGCTCGGCGACGCGGTCGTGGATGGCCTGGTAGCGGGCGGGCGGCGGCAGGGAGAAGCGGCGGATCTCGCGGGTCGCCTCCTCCTTGCCCAGCAGGTAGGCTTTCACCGTCAGCGCCGCCATGGCTGTGGCGCAGCAGGAATTGCCGTCGGGGGGACCGGGAGGGCGGAGCGGTGACGGGCGGCGGGGCAACGGCTGGGCCCTGCGCCGCCATCTTATAGCGCCGTGGGCAGGCCACGCCCACAGCAGCGAGGCCACGCCCCCGGGAGCCAGCCCGGCGTGCCCGCCCCGCTCCAGGCTCCGCCCATAACCCCCAGGCCACGCCCCCTGCGAGCGAGGCTCCGCCCCCCGTCCCGGGGGTCCCCTCCGTCCCCAGCGCAGGGTTGTGGTTTCCATTTTGCCCAGCGCAGCGCGGGGGCTGGTCTCCGGTACGTGCCCCGCAGCTGGAAACATCTGTAACTCCCGTCTTTGCTCTCTGCCCTGAGCGGGGCCTGTGCCACATTCACACCCCGGGGCGGTTTTGGGGACAAACCCACTGGTACCGTCTGGCCTCCGAGCCCCGCCGCTGGGGAAACACGACCCACCGCGGGTCTGCTGTGCCCCCTGGGGCAGCCCCCGCCTGAACTGGTCCCCATCGCCGCCCCGGTAGCAGCCGCCATCGCGGTCATCCCCGTCACCTCCCTCGTCTGCGTTGTGGCCGGCAGGGCTGACCCCATGACGGAGGTGGGGACCCATGTGCTGCCCCGCTCCCGCCAGGGTGGCAGCGCCCACCGTAGTGGTTTGCGTGCTCAGCGTGGCAAGAATAAATAAACAAGTGTTCAGCTAACGCTCTTCCCCGAACCCAGCGTTTCGGAAGGGGGGGGCTAAAAATAAAGGCGGTAGTATAAACACAACCGGCATTAAGGAGGATGTTCTGGGGGCTTTCCAGGCTGGTTGGCAGCAGTATTTTTTTGCAGATCAGATACAGTTGACAGGCCTCTTAATCTGGCCGCGGGAGAGTCCAGCTGGCAGAACGCAGTGTCTGTGCCGTCCAAGTGTAATTAAATAAAGATGGATCAATGATTATTAGGTTCCTCGTTGGTGTTAATTTCCTCTCACCCAAGGGCCTGACCACTCTGACTCTCAGTGACATATTTCTTGATTTAAGATAATAAAGAAATAGGTGAAACTGGGTTGTGATCTACCATCTCCTGCAATCAAGAGAAGGAACAGTTTTAATTTCCACGATGGGAAGGTAGTTTATTTCTTGACCTAAAGTATATATGTTAAGACATTTGGCTTTCCATACAGATACATTTTTGACTTATGCATGGCAATGTTGAAATTGCGATACTTTTCTGGAAAGTGGTGTTTACAGTGGAAAGGTTGCCCTTTTTAACTTAAAAAGTTTTCTAGGGATTTCAATTTCTAGGTATGACACAGCAAATATTCCGTCTTGAAGTGATGAGTTAAAGTTTAAACATAAGTGGATTTGGGTTTAAGCATAAATGATGCTGTGCAGGGAATGATTCACCAGGTTTTACAGCATGACATAATCGAAAGGTTTGGGTGCACAGCAAAGGTGCATCGTACTCACCTTCCCTTTTGCCTTTTTGCTCCGTGTATCCTTATTTCTGAAAATGTCTATGAAAGTTTCTGGCTTGACATCATCAATAATCAAATAATTCAATTTTTTTTTCCATAAAACCAGAATTGGGAGCGGCAGTAGCAAGGCACGCAGTACAGGACACTCTGCCAGTGTCGTATCTGCCTTGCCAAACATCACCTCCAGTGTGGCCAGCTTGTGTCCTGTTTCTGAGGACCCCAGTGGCCTCTTTTGGTGTCATTTGTAGAACCAAAGACTTGTCTTTTGGGGCCCAGCCCCGGCACATTCATTCGTTAGGCACCGACTTGCTGCTGACCCGCACAGGACCGATTCCTTGTTCCCTTCTCCATCACTGCCTGGGTGTTCGAGGCACCCAGGGGGGTTGTCCTCAAGTTGCTGAGTTTTTTCAAGTCAATTGTGTCTCCAGATTAATTGATGAATTTATAATTACCAGGCAATGCACCAAATTAAAACCAGAAATCTATGTTTTCCTCTGTGTGAACTTTAATCCAGTTGGTAAATATGGAAGGGGCCAAAAGCCAAAGGGAATTTCCTTTCTCCTAGTGGGGCGTGCTGAGTCACGCTCAGCTTTCTGGTCATGACATCATGCACTTTTACAAAACATAAGGAAAACAAGACTTTCACCAGCCTGCTGTTAGCTTAGCTCACTGATCACAGGACAGGGGGTGACTCAGTGAGTTGTCTCCTCCTCCTCGAGGTCGGGGATTTCCTCCCAGTGAGCCCTTTCAGGCCTCACTCTCCCGGCATTTTCCATTTCCCCCAGCCTTGGGATGTGCCTCCGGGAGGTTTCTCAGCCCCCTGGAGAGGCCGTGTGAGAAGCTGCGCTGTATTCCCACAGATATTAACTTGAGATCTTTTCCCCTCTGCTTGCTGGAGGATGTGGGGTTTGGCGCTCTCAGCGTGAAGCTCTGGCTGCATGGATGTTTTCTTATAGTTCTTAGGAATCCCATAGCATCAGAGCAGCCCCTGCCCAAAAAGTGGCTTGTCAGCCCTAGCTGCTGAGCAGCCAGTGACACAGACAGATGTAGGAACAGAACAGCCAAGGAGATGGGAGGAAAAAAAGCTGTTTTGAGTTTAACATTTCAAGGTTACGGAGGAAAGGCTCAAAAAGGAGCAACTGGCACCCCTGCAGTGCTCTGCTTGCTCACTACACCCACTTGCTGCTGGGAAATGTTTAAAAATATTTGGTGAGATTCTTGCTCCACAGGCGCGATCACCAGA
This sequence comes from Chionis minor, assembly GCA_013398295.1. NCBI lineage: Eukaryota > Metazoa > Chordata > Aves > Charadriiformes > Chionidae > Chionis > Chionis minor. The sequence goes on from VZSF01006211.1 coordinate 155,423, forward strand.
AATACTCCTTATGTCCAAACTTCTCATGTTTGCGGTAAAGTCCTGGCAGGATGCAGGGAGAGCTGGGGGGGATTCAGCCTTGTCTTTGCTTGCAAATCACAGCAGAGGCTGAAGATGGTTTTCCGGTGGCAATTATTCCCCACACCATCGCTCCTGCCTGAGAGCCCCCGTCACTGCCCCAGCACTCCTGGTGAGGTTTGGCCCCCCTGCACCCCCCGGCTCCGGCAGGACGGTGCGTGGTGATGGAGGGACGGTGCAGAGCCGCAGCGGGTGGGCGCTGGCCGGGCTGGATCGGGAGCCGTGGTCCACACGCTGCCGTGGTGCCGTACGCCCCTTCCAGAGGCTTCTGGAGAGGTGCAGGATCCTCCAGAGGCACCAGGTCAGACGCGGGTGACTCAGCCTGGTCCCGTGACAGCTTCCCTCCTCCGCCAGCCCAGCACAAACACTGCTCGCCGCCGCCGAAGCAGAAACCCTCCTTCCGCAACAGCGCAGGTGGAAGGGAAAGCCAAACAGGGGTTTTTTTGCTGTCTCATTTTTGAGGCTGAGTTTTCCAGAAGGTTAGCTCTGCCACGTCAGGTGTTGACACAGGCTCAGCGCCGTTGCTCATTGGTGACACGAAACTTCTGAGGGCAGAAGGCTCTGGGACATTTTTTCCACTGAGATAAAACAGCAGAGAGGGAAAATGGGTGGATAGCAGGCACAAAGTTCAAACACGCCGTAGGTGTCGTGCAAATACGTAAGGATTCCATGTTCCCAAAGGTGAGAAGGAATTTTCTGCAACCTACACAAATTGCTTGGGGTGAGTCTTGCTTTGAGCACTTGTAGCTTTTGCCCTGAATTAAGGCATCCACATGTCGGCACATCCAAGGTCAGCACCCATGTCCTGATCTTCATCTCCTGTGGCTAAGGAGAATTCAGAAACGTTTGTGCTGCAGTGAAACAAGCCCTGGTGATGTCTGAATGCAGCCACCTGTAAAACACATAAAAATGAAGTTACTTTGTGTTATGAGAAAAACAGTAAGTGCTCTTTGCTTAAAGCAGCCCGGGAAGGACCAAGCCTGATGGGCCAGATAGGCCAAACTCCAGAGCCAAGCTCTTTAGAGAGCCAGATAAAATCAGCTATAAATTTGGATTACATTTTATAACTAGACCTAATAAATGGTTTTTCTTTCTTATTTTTCTAATGGCCTGTGGCTTGCTATCGGAGTGCTTTCCGTGGAAGGCCCTCATTTCTGCAGCATGCTCAGTATTGCCAACATGGACTCTTCAAAGACGGTGAGATCACCTTAAAAAACCATCTTCGCTTTGTGTATTTGCTGCTGGGGTTTTGCGTCTCCGCAATTCATATTTTAAACTTTGCTCCGCAAAAGGACCAAAGCTCAAAACTTGCTTTTTAAAAACATCGGGGTAGGAGGGAGGAGGGACTTCAAAAATAGAAGTGAACTTTGCAGGTCTGATATAAAAATCCCAAGTGCTGCCGATTTGCTTCGTCCCTCAGTTTTTTCCAAGAGAGCCAAAGTCTTTTGTTACACGAGGGTGATATAAAGCTCATTCATTTCTTCAGTCTTTTATGAAGACGAAGTGTAACAGCAGAAATTAGATTAAGCTTTATCCTTGGGAAATAGTTTAATTAATTGTCTTGGAGAAATTATTAATGTTATTTTGTTCTCTTCAGCTGCAGACATACCACGTATCCCGAGCAGTAGGAGCGTTTTGCATGTCTGAAAATAAATACCAAACATCTGACGCACTAAACCGTGTCATTTCACTAAACTCTTCAGCGGCGGCAGGGTGTCACATGCCGTTCCCACAAGCAGCTCTGCCTCGTCTGCCACCTCTGGAGGGGTTTTGCCGTTAATTCCCGTGAACCCACTGTTGGCACCTGGATTTGACACGTAGGTTTAAGGTGAGAAAGCAAGCGGGCTGGGTGGGACAGAGCTTCTGGGGCTTGTTTTATGGGGAAAATGCTCTTGCTGGTGAGGTCGGGGCTCTACCGGCAGCCCAGGAGCGAGTTACGGGTGGGTGTGCTGGGCTGGGGCCCTGGGGACGTGGCTGCTCTTGCCGGAGCCGACGGAGCGCTCGAGGGCCGGGCTGTTCCGAGAGGGGACGTGCTCCTGGCTCACCTTCCGCAGGTGGCGGCCGCTGGGGCAACGCCTTGCGAAATCCAGGTGTGAGGAAGCACAGATCCAGCCTCCCTCTTTCTGGTTTTGTTGTTGTTTTTATTTCCACCAGTGTTCCCAAGAGCGATGCTCAGTGCATTTCCGTACTCCAGGATGTGCCCCGTGTGAGCAACAGTCTGCGCTGGGGTCCCGCAGCTCCTCGGTGCTATCCAAAGGGCTCCCTCTGTCAATTCCCTTCCCGAGTTTTCTAATCACCAGGAGAGGCCATTTCAAGATTTGAAAAACGTGGTTTATTTTATAAAGGAGAGAAGAGCCCAAGGCCGCAGGCAGGTAGGACAGGACTGTCTCCTGCAGAAACAGGCGGCCCGTGCTTTTCCTCACACACGTGTGTGCCTTCCAAGGAGCGACGTGCATCGCCCGGAGCAGCTGGAAGCAGCCCCTGCACCCACCCCTCCGGCATGCTGGGCTCCCTTCACCCCTCGCCTTTCCAGATGGAAACAGAGTGGAGGCCTGAGGACCCGTTTGCTGGATTCCCCCATTTCGGGAGGATTCCTGCGTTGGCTGGAGCCGTGCCCAGAGGAGCCGTGCCCGCGGAGCCCAGCTGGCTCCCAGCGCATCCCTGCCTGGGCCGGCTCCGAGCCCCCGCATCGCCGCTTCTGCCTCTGGCACGGGCACGCGCTCCGCTTTACGTTACTCCCTAATTGATCCAAACATTTCAAACAACAGCCTTTGGTGGCTGGAAGCCAGTCCTACTATATTTACATGTCTGAGAAATATTTACTTAATAAAAGAGGTCCGGGGAATGAAGGATGACAACGTTATAGCCAGAGGAATTATGGACTCATGTCCGGGGCACACGAGCTGCCGCCTCCTGTTTGACCTCCCGGACAACCGCAGGAGCACATTCAGGCAGCGGGGGCATGGAAACACAGCGTTTCATACCCGACCTCATCGTACAGCCCCTCCTGGTCTGTAATGAAATAAAGCCAGATCCATTAACAGAAGAAAACACGAGCAGAATAATTTTAAAATCTGATTTCTTCTGTCCTCCATCCGGCCAAGCAGCTGGAGGCCACAACCCCCGAATGCCAGGTCCTTTGGAAGAGCGACGATGTCCTTCCGGGAGGGGGCAGCTCCCATTTGCCGTCTTCATCTGGCATCGATTTTCCCTCAATAAACATGGGATGCTGTTTCCCAAACCGGGATGGAGCGCGAACATGCACCGCACGTCCGCAGGGGCTGCTGCCCCCCGGCCTCATCCGGCACCGTTCCCCCCGGCTGTGCACCCCCCGTGTGTTGCACCATGGGGCCACCCCGCGCGCAGGGGCTGAGCACACGCCTCCGGCCACCGGCACCCCTGCACGCCCCGGCTGTCGGGGAACGTCTCGATGCCAACACGCGGCTCCACGCGCGCATTCCCTGCCCGGAGCCGGGCGCCACGCGCTCCCCCCGGGCACAGGCACAGGTGCTGAAGCCAGGACACGCGCGCACACACATGCGCAGACACACGGACCCAGGCACACGCACACGGACAGACCCACACAGTCATCCCCAGATCCACGCGTGTCTTGGTGTGGATGTGCACACGTGCCCAAGGATGCGTGGATACGTCTATAGGAATAAGGCAGGTATGGAGGTGGGTACATTTACACGTGTGACACATGAATGCACAACTGGGCACATGTGCACATGCATGCGCAGACACAAACATGTGTACACACACATGCATGTACACACATGTACACAGATGTACACACATGCGCATTTACACAGATACACACACCTGTACACACATGTACACACAGATGCATACACCTGTACACACATACATACACATGTGTACACACACATGCACATGTACACACACCTATACACACATACACATGTGTACACACATGTTCACGTGTACACACACGTGTACACACACGTCCACATGTACACACACCTATACACACATACACACATGTATGCACATACACATGTGTACACACACGTGCACATGTACACACAAACACGTACACACCCATACACATGTGCACACACACATGTGCACATGTGCACACATGTACACACACCTATACACACGTATGCACACACACAGTTTCACACACATACACACATGCTTTCACGCACGTACACACATACACACAGGTACACACAGATACACACATACATACGTGTACACACACATGCACATGTACACACATGTACACACACACGTACACACACATACACGTGTACACGCGCACACACTCGTACACACACACCCCCCCACCCCTCCCCTGCC
>VZSF01006211.1:160322-248843 GCA_013398295.1 Chionis minor
CGATGCCGCCAGCTGTGGGGAGCCCTCGGGGGCTGGTGGGGGTCTCGGGGCGAGCGGGAGGTGAGGGGGGGATCTGAGCAGCCCAGCCCAGCCCTCCCCGCGCCGCCCCCGGCTCTTGCGGCGGGGTCCGGTGCCGCGGGGCGGGTGCGAGGGCTGCCGGCTCCTGCCCGCAGAGCGGGGGCGCAGCGCCCCGTCCCGCCGGGGCTGCGGGGGATCCCGCCGAGCTGCCCCCCGCCGCCCGCTCCCGACAGCGTGACAGTGGCTCTTCCGCGGTCCTGTCACTGACTGAAGCAGCGCCCCGGGTTTATCCTGCCCTCCAGGACAATTCCAGCAGTCGCTTCGGAATTGTGTAACTGCCTGGCCGGTGGGCGTGCCACCTCTCCCGCCCGTGCTGGTCACCCGGCTCTTCCCGTTCCTGCAATTTTAGGGGTTGCTGAAGGCGGGTGGTCCCGCCATCCGCCCCTCCACCCTCTCTTCCCACTCGCCGTCGAAGCGTCTCTTCCCGCTGCAGGTGAGAAGCAGCTTTTGCTGAGGTTAAGACGTGACACGGTGGCTTTGCAATCCCGCCGCGCACGGTGGCGAGGGACAGCGTGTGCCTGGTGCCGGGCCGGCGTCAGGGCTGGGGCCACGCTGGGGGAAGGTTTTTTGGCTCTGACGGGCAGGACGACACGAGCCCGTGTAGGTGCCCGTCCAGCCCAGCCTTTCCCTGGCAGTGGGGCAGGAGCGCCCGGGACGTGCCATCTTCTCCTGGCAGCTGCGGGTGTCTGGCGGGCGGCTGCTTGGCCTCCTCTGCCTCGTTCATCAGCTGAGGGGCTCTCCTGTCGTGCTGCTGACCTGCCCTAAATCCCGCCGGAGCTGCCTCCCCGCAGAGCTTTGGGTGATGGGTGTTTGTGGCGCGGGGGCACCGCCGGTGGGTCCGTTCGCTCTGGCTGGTGAGAGTTTCAACTGAACCAAGCGTTTGCACAAGCAGGCGGCGGTGTGTGCGCTTGCGGCCAGAAACGTGGGACCCTGGTAAGCTGTGCAGGGGCAGAGCAGCGCTGAGAGCTGTGGTACCGCGGAGCGCTGGCTCTGCTCGTAGCTCCCTCCCATAAATGAAGTAAAACCGGCATGCGGCTCCCAGCAGTTGCTCCTGGTTTCTCAAGCAGGGTGGCCAGCCCCGCTAGGTAGCCTGTGTCGCCCTTTGACTCACTTTTCTTTTTTCAACAAGTAGCTTTTCCCCATTGCTCGTTCAAGTGCCAAAATAATAACTTTGGGCTACCACTGTCCCTGTCCTCCTTGGTAGGACACTCCCTGGGATACGCATTTTCCTCCGACAGCAACAGTGTCACTTGCAAACAGCAATCACTGCAACAGGTCACAAACGACGTGGGTCAGGCTGTGTCAGCACAGCAGGTTTCCGGCTATTATGGTCATTTACGTATCAGGCTGTTATTCAGTACAGAGCTGGAGAAGACCTTGAGAGGTCGTTCAGACCATCTCCTGCCCCTACGCAGGATCGGTGGTAACCAGCCCCTTCCTGGCAGATGTTTATTGTATTCATTCCTAAAAACCTCCGATGACAGAGATGCCTAAGCTCCCTGGACAGTCTGTTTGACATTTAGCAGCCCTGTCATTAGATTTTTCTAAGGATCTGAACAGAAATGTCTTTTCCTTCGGTTTGGTTTCACGAGTGCTCTTCTTTTTTCCATTTATTGAGCACAGGCAGAAAAGTTCCTGCAAAGAAGGAAGGAAGGAGCCCGTTAGATATTTGGAAGTTGCCCCTTAGTCCCTACTGATAGATTAGACCATGCTGCTTCCTTTCATCATACTTTTTAGGTCATGTATTCTTGGTCTGCAGTTGTTCTTGTTACTCTCCTCTGGACCGTTGTCCTTCGTGAAGAGTGATGCTTAGCCTGTGATACAGGACTGAAGTCACTGCCTTAGCGTTGCTCAGAAGAAAAAGGGATTACTTCAGGTCTTTTACGTACAATGATCCTGTTTATACACCCCAGTGTGTTTGCTTTCTGCTGTTGCCACAGATGATTTGTGTTTCTTTTTATCCTGTTGGCCCTTCAGCCATTCTTCTCCAGAACTTTTCCTGCTTTTTATTCCTCATCTTGTATTTACCTGGTTAATTATTCTTACCAAATCACATTACCTCATGCTTGTCCTTGTTGAACTGCATCCTTTTTTTTTTTTTTCTCTAGACTGCTGCTTCTAAAGTGTCAGGGTTGTTTTGAATTCTGATCCTGTCCTCCCACGTGCTTGCAGTCCCTCTCAGCTTGGTGTAGCCTTCAAAGGCAAACAGCGTGTTTTCTCTGCCATCGGCCGCGTTGTGAATGAAACACCGAGCGATATCAGATATGGGATGGGTTCTCATTGAACCCGCTTTGGTAAGGTCCTCCCAGGCTGCGCTCAAAGAGCAAACACCAGGTCACCGATGGTCTTCTCAACAGCGGTGCACCCGCCTTCAGGTGGCTCTGTCCGGCCCCTGCATCCCTCACTGTGTTATAGGGATGTCCCGTGAGGCACTATCGGAGGTCTCTCCGAAATCTTTGTTTCTTCTCCCCTTCCTACAAGTCCTGGCACCCTGTCACAGAAAGAAATATGATAGATTTGCTGTGATTTGTTCTTGATAAACAGAGGTTAACTCTTGCTCAAGTTCTCCTTGTCTTCTAGGCACTTCACCTGAAGTTAAGATAATTTCTTTGATTTCCTGCATTGTCCTTATTCCCACCCCTTTATTTTTCAAAGACGGGCTTCACGCTTGCCAGTCCTCTGTAACATCAGTTGTCCCCGTGAGTGGCTGGAGACAATTCCCAGTGATCCTGAGCTCCTCGTATCATTGCGTTCTGGGGAAGGCTGGCAAAGTGTCCGCGTGGCCTCCAATGGGGAATAAAATTATATTAAAACACATGTAAAGCATCACAGAGCCTGCTTGTCTTCCTGCTCTGTGTTGGGAGGACAAAACAATTAGTCAAAAGAAAATAAACCAGGTCCAGCCAGCTCTAGAGCTGCTTTTCTGTGACTGGTGCAGGGTTTGTTTACCCGCTAATGGTGTTTTGCCATGCTGTGGTTATTAGTAAAGTTTTGACCTTGTGGTCTGCAAAAACAGATGCTGCCTCTTTCCGATTATAAACAAGGTTTGAAATAGTCTGCTGGAGTAGGAAGAGAAGGGCAGCCTCAAATAGCGCAACCAGTCACCCAGGCGGCCAATGTCCAGCATCACGGGGTGGTTCGGAGGTGGACCGTGTGCTGGGCATCATGGTGCTGGGTGTCTTGGCCAATGTTTAATATCCTCTCTTTGCCGAGTTTAGGTTTAACTACGGTTTAACTTTCAAAAACCAACAGCTGCCTTGGAAGAAGCTCTTCTGTAACCCGCTGTCATCAGGCTGACCTGCTGGGTTTAACTGTGGAGGGCGACCTGCAGTCAGAGGATCAAACCTTTGGAGAGGCACGGGCAGGCTTGGGCATTAGCGTGCCCGATGTTGGGATTACGGGGGGTGTTTTACTGAGGATCAGTAAAACCGAGAAGCTTTCGTGCCTTTAGTTAAGTAACAAGTGGAGATGGGATGAGGGTGAACAAGTTTAACCTAAGAGTTGTTGTGAGCTTTTTTCTTTCCAACGATGAAAACTGTTTGGTTCTCATCCATAATGTTTGTTCTCCTCTTAACTGACTGACCAGCCATGCACTGTCTTTCCAGCCCTTCTCTTTGCCCCTTGCAGCCTATCCTAGAGCTATAAATCCTGCAGGATATTTGGGTTTTTTAGGTGTTCAGGGTTTTTTTTTTTATTGAATAGGAAATTCTAAACCTTGTGTGAACCTTGTAGGAGACTCCTGACATGCTGCCCCTTGGAATTACTGTGTTTTGAGGTTGGGATCACACTTCCAGGGTACGGCTGTGTAACTCAAGGTGGGCTCTGTACCCACGCTGCCTGGGCAGGCTTTCTCCAACAGGTTTTTTCACCTTAAGTGTTAAAGATTTCTAGTTGCTCAGTGCCAGCCAGCTCCAGGTTTCCATTCTAAGACCACAACTTCAGGCACCTCCGTACCTGTAGATCTGCCTGTGAAGTGGAGTTGCTCTTGGCATAGTGGCTTCACTTCCCTAACATCAGTTTTGATGGTGCGGTATTTTGGATGCTCGTCCCGTGGGACCTGGTTTTCCTGTGGACATTGTGAAAGCGCTTTAGAAGAGATGTGTGCAGCTCCTTGAAGGACTCGCCACTGGCATCCGGCTGGGTATCTCGCTGCAGGGCTGAGCACGGGGTCTCTCCCTCGACTTGCGGACGTGGTGGGGAGCGGGATGCCGGGGTGCTGGCGATTGCGGGGCACCGGCTGCAGCGCGGACATCGCTCCAGTGCCCGTTGCAGCCGGCAGGCTCAGGCGGCGTCTCCATGAAGAAAAAGGCTCAGGCAGCATCTCAGTAAAGAAAAACTGCTTGTTTGGTGCCTCACGCCATGGGATGCTCCGCTCCGCTCGCTCGCTCGGGGTGTCCTTTGTGGGAAGCAGACTTTGTCCCGGAGGGACGTTCCTCTGAGCGTGTTTACAAAGTCTTCTTATATAATGCGTAAAAGCCGTGAACGCTAATCCGCTCTAGAAGCAGCAGAGTCAAAGCCTGTGATACTGCTAAATACGAGCCGTATCTTGTGGCACGCGGGGGTTCCCACTGCTTTTTCATTTCTGTTACCCCCACCAGCCTGACTTCAGGTTTTTGCAGTTTCTTGGAGGTCTAGGGCACAGACTGCGGCTGGATGGGTGCGAGTGAGAGCCCTGGTCTGAGCTGGGCTCGTTTCCCTGCAGCCCTTGGAGGCGTTTGCGAGGAGGAGAGACCATGGCAGCAGACCCAGCCTGTGCTTCTGGTGGCTGAGGAGGTGCAGGTGGGGACCTGGTTGAGGAACCGTAGAATTTGGAAGTCTATCATTAAAATGCATGGTGAATAAAAAGATGTGCAGGAGCATTTCTGAGAGCCTTTGCTTGGCCTGTGTGGTGCTCAGCTGACGTTGTGTGTAATTGGTGGCCGGAATGCAGCAGCATTTGTAAAATTATCCTGCATATGATTTGACCAAATTCATCCCAAGAGCAAGGGGCACCGTGCGATCTGTGGATACGCATTTATCAAAATAAATCTTTTGTTGTCTGGAGTCACTTGTATTTCCGGTTTTATTTTGTTGCAGTTTTCGTTAGGTTTTTAAGCTGGGCTGTTGACCTGTACTGCATGTGCACTTTCCCGTGTGCCATTGCTGCTCCAATGGTAACAGCTGCAGTTGTCTGATGGAGCTGAAGTTCCTGGAAGTGGAAGAGGGCTTTCTCCTAACCCAGACAGTGTTCCGCACCATAGGAGAATTGGATTTGGGTCCCTGCTGCGCCGTATCCCTCCCAGTCTTGGGAGAGTCAGTCGGCTGGTTTCATGCCTCAGTTCCCATCTGCTGTCTGGGGACAGTGACATCTCTTGTCACAAGGATTTGGAGGACACAGCCGTGCTTCTGTGACACCGGGGACTGTGTCAGTGCGTAGGAGAGGAGCAGGCAGGGCAGGTTAACACAGTCCCCCGATTACATCAAGTGCTTCTCTTGGTTTACTTCTGTTACCGAACAAAACCCTTTCTCATTTGTAATTCCCTTTGATGCAACTAAAACAAATCATTGATTTGTGCTTATATCCTGGATGTTCATTGATTATTCACTTAGGGTTTAATGTAAACCACATCTATAGCTGGCTAGTTTAAGTGAAGCTGCCAGTCATCTCCAGAAAGCTTTGAAGCCTGCCGAGTGATGAAGAAATTGCTTCAGCGATGGACTGGGCAAGGCTGTTAGCAGGCTCCTGAGGTGGCCTTGGGTTATCTGCGGTTATCCCTGTTCCCAAAACCCAAACCGGACTCCAAAAACTGATTTCTCAGTTCATGGTGTAAAGAAACACGGAACAAATATCCGTCCTGGGGCACCTGGCTCAGCATGGGAATCCATGGCCAGCTGGTGCTTGCCTGTCGGGAAGGTGCTGGCTGGGAGGATGCTCCATGGACACGGGACGATGGGGCACGTGGGGTGTGGATGGAGAAGAAAAATCCTCTGCTGGGGTGTGCTCAGGGCTTCTGGCGTGAGGTGGGATGGGATGTGTCCCCAGTGATTTTTCCCTGGTGGAAAAAAGTGGAGTGAAGTTCAGGGTTGAAGCCTCCTCGAGGTTGTGTTGCAGGAAATTTTTGCTGAGGTGGGGCCGAGCCACCTGCCTAAAAGTATTTGGAGACGAAGCTTTACAATTCACATGAAGATTTTCCATATCGTTACCATGCCAATTCTAATGTGGATGTTTTGTTTTTCACGAGATGAAGCTCAAGGGGTTGGCGGGGCTTTGTGAGTGGAGAGGGCTGCCACGGTGGCAGAAGTCACTGGTCGAATTAAAGGATTATGGAAACTATTAAAATAAACAAAGGGCTTCAGCAGGGGCTGGCAGGTTAACGCTGTTAGGAGGAGAGGCTTTTCGGGAACTGCTGATCAACTATCTGCTTAACAGCTTCCTGGTTTGTGGAGAGGATTGTTGTCTTTGACGAAGGGAAATGCATTTTTTCTGCCTTTTTCATTTGAATTGAAGCATAGGGGGTTTTTTATTCGGCAATGCCCTTCTTGGGTTTGTTTTTGAGCTCACGTCAGGCTTCTCTTGCAAAGCAAGAAGATCTGGGAGGGGCAGATTTCTGTTTTAAGTCATCTCTTTTCTGCGTTAATTGTGGCACTGGCCTCCTCTTCTGTTTTTGTCCTGGTGTCAAGTCACATCTGAGTCGCCAGGGTTCGTGCATTAGCATGAACGCGTCTCTGATGCAGAGGAGGCTCCGTAACTCCATCTTCCCTCCCGTCCGCCCCTGCCTGGGAGTGACTCTCCTAATACTAAAATATTCCTGTCTTCTTGTGCTACGTACAGGACAAATATTTACCTAAAGGTTAATCTGTATTTTGAAGTGACTAGACACGTTTGTGCAAGATGTGTTCATTTCTGCTTATATTAAAGTGGACAGCAGTAGCATTAAAATGTAAATCATTAGGCTTTAAAGAAGCTCCCATGCAAAAATTAATCTCCACCTGTCTTTTATTTTCATTATGAGTTCTGTTGAGCTGCAGCATCCATTTACTTGTAACTATAATTGTCACACTGGCGGTTTAGGACTTGTTCACAGAGGTATGGATGCTGAACTGGGGGGAAGAGCTTGATGCTGGCTTGTGTCAGTGCTGCTACCTGGTCCACCCCTATTCCTCAATGAGTTTTTAGATCATCCTGATCACATTTTCAAGACTGTCTTAGAGCACACAGGTTTTTCTTCTCTCCCTGTGATGGCGAGCGCTTTCTGGAAATAAGGTTTAACCTGGAGACACTTTTTTGTCACTTTCTACTTGTACATACGCTGCAATACATCCTTTAGGTATTGTCACCGCTCCAAGGGATTTCATGGCTTAGATAGGACGCCTGTGGTACCGAAAAAGTTGTGTAGCCCTTAAAAGCCATTGTACATAATCAAAGAAATGCTTCCAATACCGAGATATGAGCTACTTAAGATACATGTAACAGCACCGCGTGTTTGTGTAGCCTGTTCTAGTGAAAGCACAGCAGCAACACTAACCCTGCCACTACCAAGAGCTTCATACTGGAGAAGCTGGAGAAGTTTTCTGAGTGAGGACTAAATTGCTGTATTTCTCCCCAAAAGATGGGCACTTAGGGGAGCAGAGCTGCTGTGCGGTGTCCCCGTGGCCTGTCCCCACACTGGATGTGAAGAGCAAGAACAATATTTGACCGTATGGGTTGCCTGGTGGATGGATGGACCTGGAGGGTGTTGGACTCTCTCAGACTCAGCCACTGCCACTGCCGCGTACCTGTCAAATGAATTATTGAGTTAATGCTGCCGAAAGCGGCGTGGTGGTCCCCCCTCCCTCCTCTCTGTGCCCAGACTGTGATCTTTTGCTTTTATTTGATCTTGCCTTTCGAGTTTTAACTATTCCTTTTTCGTGCCATCTCTCATTGCGCTCTCTGCAGAGCTGGCTTTGATATCTTTCCTCTTTGTCTTCCATTTCCCTCAGTTTCCTCCTTTCCTTCTTCCTTTGATGTTGCAGAAAATGACCAGGATGGACATCTTCCAACAGGTCTCTCCCTCTATTAATCTTGTCTGGTTCAAGTTATGGACCGTTTGAGGAACTTCACCAGATGCTCACCTAATAGTGTGGCTTCATTGCCTCCAGGCAATGATTTTGGGTAGAAGCTGGTGAAGGTTGGGCTGCCCAGGGAGGAGGTGGTGCTGGTCCTTGCACTGGGTGTCAGGGGTTGTTCTGAGTCCCTCTGCTCCCAGGAATGACGGCGAGGCAGGGTGCAGCCCCCCGGGATGAGCCCTCCTGGTTCCAGGGTTGGGGACGTGCGGTGGGGATGCTCTCATGGGCATCGCATGTGGGCGGCCGGTGCTGCCGGGCGGCGAGAGCTCATCCTGCACCGCGCGGACACAGCTTAAATTACATTGAAGGCAAAGCAAGAATCGTGTTTAAAAGCAGATTAATTTGATGACTTTGAGGAACGAGGGGTATTTAGGAAAAAAAAAAAAAGGAAACACAAGTTCTAGCTGAGCACAAACTACTTCATTTGATGGCTGAAATTCTCTGCTTTGTGGTGCCAGTGAAGCTGCCTGGAACATGTATTTTCCCGGAGCTAAAGAGCTGACCTGGGTGGGGGAGGTAAGTACCCAGAATGCTGGATGCACATTAATTGGGACATGTGGGTTGGCTCCGTATAGATCAGTTTGTGTTTCGTTAATGTCTGGTTCCACCCTGTCTGTCTGTTTTATTAGATTAATTTATTACTTTCTGAAAGTGCCTCTCCAGTGAGCTAAAATATCTATTTACTGGAAGTATTTGGTTACCATGAAAAAGTGTATTTGGCTTGCATTTGGCAAATATTAACTACTTTCTTCTGTTTCTTTTGCAGTTTAATTGTCTATTTATCTTGGGTATTGATTGCTGAAGACCTTGGTAATTATTTGCTGATTTTGGTAATAATGATTTTAAAGGCTCGGATTACTTTTGTAATATTAATCATTACCTTGGTGCGCTTGCCTCAGAGGATGGGATCTCTCTGACGGCTCCAGTTGCAATGTGGACATTTGCTGTCTGAAACTATGCCGCTGTCTTAAAATAACAAAATCATTACTGGTGTTTTGTTCCTGAAACTAAACAGATATTTGCAGAGACGCAAACCTGGCAGTCGCAATTAGCTCACAAATTTGCTGTTTCTGTTGGCGGGAGCAGTGGCCGGGTTCTGGAGTCAAATAAAAAGATAATTTTATTTACTTTCTGCTGTTTCACTCTTTCCAAATTAATTTCATGCCGTATTGGTCTCGATTCTGGTGCAGGGTTGGTGGGGAAATGGGCGGCCCCTCTCCAGTGGCGGCACGGCAGCAGCGCAGCTTCGCTTCGTGGGAGAGAAGCAATACTCCAAAAGGGTGTTACACTCGCAAGGAAATGTGCTGCCATACAGCGGCACATCTTGCTTTGGGGGAAGGTGAGAAATTGGAAAGTCTCTGCTGGGAGCTGAGTAATTGGCACCTGCTATTATTGTGTCCCTCCTCCCCCTTTTAATAACTTGTTTATAAAGATAACTCTCCTACAGATCTCATTACACAGGCATAAAGCGTGGTTTTTTTAAAAAAAATACATGCATTCCTATTCACGTCAGGTCGGAATACCTACCTCCTTATGTTTCTGTAAGGAGGAGGGGTAGTTTTTGTGTCATCTGGGCGTCTTTCCTCGCTGTTGGGCAGACTCGTGGATGCCCATGGGGAGATGAGCTGTGTCCTCGCCATCCCTGGAAGGAGATGTAATTCTTCCATTAATACAAAACCTGGCAGGCGGTTAGAGCGGCTGGGCGGGGAATTTTGTCGTCTTGTTGTTTTGGGCCTTGAAGCAAGGGATTGTGTTGGCTGTTTGAGTGATGTTGGCTTTATCTCCATCGGAGCTTGCATAGTGACATATATTACTAGAGAGCACGAAACGCGACATTTAGCATACGCCCCTGGGATCTCTAGTGCAGTGAATCCCACTTCTTTCTCTTGCATCAAGTGATTTGTTTAATTGGTTTTAACAGTTTCATCCTCGTTCTTTTTATTAGTGGATCGTGGCGCAAAAGGAAGCTGGGAGCGTTTTTGGATCCTGTCCTGGGTAATTTGATGACTAAGTCTCGTTGAGCTTCATCTCTGTGCAGGTGCAGCAGTGCATCTCCTGCAGGGGATGCGGTGGGAAGAGCATCTCCTCCTCCTCCTCCTCCTCCCAAATGCATGCATGGGGGAAGGAAGAGGAGGAGAGGGCAAAATCACGTCCGTGACAATTGTTTTGTGATTCTTTTCATCACCTTGCAGAACAAAAACGATAAAAGGAGCCTCAGAAAAGAGGGCACTGCAGCAAGCCCTGGCTGGGATGTAATCTCTTTTCTTTGTACCGAGGTATAAAGATAATTCCAATCGGGATTGAAACAGCGGATGGCAAATAATTCTTGAACAATCCGCTTATGGTGTTCCAGGATGCGAATGAAAACCACTAATGGGATAAAGAAGGATCTAGATAATTATCTCGGCTGCATTAAATCCTGTCCTTTCAGGAGAGTACTCTTATGTGGACACTAATTTCATGTGTATGAAATCCTAAAGCTGACTAGACATTTTCAGAAGCTAGCTGCTTCCACAATACCCATCGTCACTTGGTGATCATTTATCTTTTATCTACCTGGCTGGTCCTAATAAATCTGATTTCTGGTCTTTGCTATCCTGTTTCCTTTTTTCCCCCTCCCTACAGCAGGTTAAAGCTGCGACACAGATTCTTTCCAGGGCGGATTTGAAACCTTCATCCTCATCTTTTTTTTTCATTTGGTCTGCTGTTTTGGGAGACTTCCTGGGGTTCTTTCCCTTTTACATCTGGTAATGCTGTTGTTTTAAGTCTGATGGAAGAGCTGCTTGCAATATTAAGGTATGCAAGATATTTTTTAATTTGATCCGTTTTTTTCCCCCAGCAAGAGCTCTGCCTTGCAGCACGGGGGACGGCACTGTGCTCCAGAACAAATCCAGTTGTACGGTCACTTAATGAGGCTCCTGTTGTAGGCCCTTTGCTGCCTTTGTGTTTGAACCTAATGGACGCCCCACGGATGAAGTGGAAAGGAACAGTTTTGTATTGACAGCAACCGTGACGTTTGGATGAGGTCGGATCGGTTAACAGTGTTGAAAGATCTGTGTTATGGGATCTCTGTTCTCTACGACCCCGTGGTCAGAGATCTGCTGGTTGGAGGTATGGGCGACAGAAATGCACTTCTAAGAAGTGCCTGGTTGTCCGTTATCCCCCATCGGCTGCTGGCAGCTGCATTTGCCAGCTGTCAGAGAGTCATTTCTCTCCAGCCTCACACTAAGTGAATTGAGGCATGTCTAAGCCGGCTGCGGCATCCTTTGGTGAGCCGGGCTCTGCATCCCACAACAGGAGCCAGCTCTGGGGACTTCAGCTGAGGTGGTTGCCCATAAGCCATCCTCCAGCTGGAAGAAGAGGGTGGGCGGTCAGCATCATCCTTTTGCACACTGGAGGACAGATGCTGTGCATGGCTGTAATGTCGGGGAAGGACTCCATCGTTCACCGTGTGGAGAGCACCCAAATGTAATTTTGCAGCAGTAGACCCTCTCAAACCACAAGGTTCCCATCTTTTCTTGTTGGCATTGCAGTACAGTTAAGGTTCAGACG
The DNA here is from genome assembly GCA_013398295.1 of Chionis minor. Taxonomy (NCBI): domain Eukaryota; kingdom Metazoa; phylum Chordata; class Aves; order Charadriiformes; family Chionidae; genus Chionis; species Chionis minor. The sequence goes on from VZSF01006211.1 coordinate 172,038, forward strand.
TCTTTTGGAAGTACAGAAGAGCTTCCTTGCTTTTGATGAGAAGTCAGACAAGAAATGCTGCCCTGTCCAAGGTGGACTTGGGTTTCCAATGTCCTTCATGTGGCACAGAGATATTACAAGGGCCAATCTTGCATTGAAATCCAAGGAGTTGGTGTGTCTATTTTTGCTGTGGGCTGGAAGTTGCTTTTGACACCAGATTTGCCGTTCATGCAACCATGAGCTGTGACTTGCCTGTCCTAACTGGAGGATGTCTTTCAAGGCACGTGAAGCTCAGGTATAGCAGGCATGGGTTTGGGACAGGTAGGCTGCAAGAAGGTCTGATATGCAGTTAGGCACACCTCAATAAGGCATTTGTCTGGTAGGGCTCTGGGTAGAGAAAAGAGTATGTAGGATCTTTGCAGCCTCTGGAAGACTCTTTAAGAAACAAATTATATTTAAGAAACGTGGTCACCTTTCATCTTGGTGGCACACTTCTTGAACAGCAGCTCTTAAACTGAATTGCTCACACAGAAGAGTCAGTATCAAGGTTTCTTCACCTCCTGGTCGTAGTTACTAGCCCTGTGGCTGCAGGAGCAGGGCTGAATTTAACAGTGGTGCCTGATAAAGGCTTTTGCCCTAAAAATGTCGGCATTCTGCAAGAGGAGTTGGCTGAGGTCTGGCAGTTGACCCCTAAAAATCGATCGATTGCCATGTAAGGCAAGATACCCGTCTCACCTCTGAGAACACCAGCCTTCCTACATGCTCTTGACTTCCACGGAGATCTTAATGGGGATTTTTTTTTCCTGGTTCTTGGTATCAGTGCGTGCCCTTTGAATGAACCACTTACTAAGAAATGTCATTACTTGCTCCTCGTTAAAGGTGTCTGGTTAGCTGAGTTGCTGGTTGAAGTCGTCTTTCCTCAACCCTGTGCTGTGATGAAGTGGTACCTGGAGCTGTCGTGCCAAGTGTTACTTCCATAGAGCATAATGAAGTGTCTCCTGCCATCTCCTGCTTGGGTGAGCTGTACCCGGAGAGAAACGGTGGGTTTTTTTCTGGATGCCAGCAGAGCCTCTCTGTCTGTGCATTGCACGAGTCACTTGAGAAAGGCAGATACTTCACATCGCTTTGGAAGTCTGTCAAAACAGTGGCAGATCACTTAGCCTGAGTGCTGTTGTCTGGGCCGTGGTTCATAGCTTCTAAAATGCAGGTCAAGAAGTATTGCTGTAAGAGGTAAAGGTTAGGCAAAATGACAACCTAAAGGTTGTCCTTCATAGCAGAAGGTGTTTTACTGCTGGAATTGAAACTTTAAGCACTAATCTGTTGTTAATTATTCTTAAAGCCTTCAAACCAAAGGTGGTCATTTCTGTAGCTACCTCTGAGAGTGACCCCGTGGTGCTCGGAATCCCTAGCCAAGAGCAGGATCCTCTCTGGTGTGCCGGAACGTGCTGGGTGCAGGGAGAAGCCTTCCTTCCACTTGGCATCACCATGAAAGGCTGGGCGAGGAGAAGTGGGTCTGTTTAGGTGGGGCAGTCATCAGTGGCAGAATTGGCCATTTACAATCCAGATCTACTCATCAGCATCGTTTGGTGACCAACATTGCGACGGTGCCGGGGATGAGCATGGGGGTCATTTGCATCAGACGGATTTGGCTGAGAAGAGGAAAGGGGAAGGTGTTGGCAAGAGGGGGCTTGTAGGTGCTTAAAATTTGGATTACTAAACAGTGCAGGAAAGGTCAAGAACTTCTTTTGTCTGCTGGTGTGTGGTGTAGCGCACAAGTGAAAAGGTGTGGATTTATTTGTACGTGCACTCTTGTTTAGTTTGGCTTCCAGGAGAAGTCCTTATCTCTTCTCCTGCTGCCTGCTTCCTTTGAGTTGCCCTCTTTCCCTCTGCTCTGCCTACATTTCTTGCTGTGATTTCAATTATTTATAGTATTTCTTTTCCCCTTAAACTGCTCCGCTGCATGTGAGCTATTCAAGCAGCTGTCGCTTCCCCAGCCCATTCCACTGAGAGGTGAAGAGACGGTCCCTGTGCATACAGCTCGCTAAGAGCATTTCAGGGCTCTTCAGTATGGGCAACTATGTGGATGTAAAATTGCAGTTGGATCTTATCTTACGGGAGGTTTTGATTGCGGCTGGTGAAATAATGATCCGCTTGTTAATGCAGAGTAAGAGGAGGAAGCTACCGAGGATAACAAGGGGAGAGGAAAAGGAGTTTTGCAGAGGAGCATGCCCCCTTTTTATGGTGAAACTTAAGCAGCCTAAAACAAGAGGCATATTCTCTTCTTGGTTACATCAGCGTGCATCCGGAAGAACCTCATTAAAATAATTTAATTTCTTTTTGACACAGGCTGGTGTCACAGAGAGGGGAATCTTCAGTGGCAGGGAAGCGCAGGCTTATCGGGCTGGTCTGAAGGCAGAGCTGTGGCTGGGAGAGGCAAGTTTAGCTGTTCAATTTAGTATTCCGTCATTTTTACCTTTGCAGTATCAAGCTTAGAGAGGAAGCAGAAAATATTTGTTTAAATCCCTTCCTTCATTGCTGCCATGTTCAGACTGAATTAACTCGCATGCGAAAGGAGCCTGCGCTATAGGAAGCATCTGCTGTGGTCCACATTGTGTTCGAGGTTGGAATTAAAATGTATGTAACTGTTCAGCGGTGAGCAATGAATACACAAATCCTGCTCTTTGCCAACAGTTGTTTTGCGAGACATGATTTGTACGCTTCCCTTGTACCTGTGCGGTCACACGAATGTGTTACTGGAATATGAGCCAGCACAACGTGTCTCAGGAAATAATGATTATACGGCGAAGCGGCTTGCTAGAATGTCAAATAGTTCCTTATTTCAAGCTTATGTATGTTTGTTTGTTTGTTTATGTGTTTTCTGCAAACAGTGTTTCTGGAGTGTACCAGTAATTGATGTGAGGATGTAATTGTATTCCCGGTGCATCTGTGTCGGGGGCAATATTTATGTGCAGTGACTGCTCCGCAAAATATTTGTTCTCTTGACTCCTCGGTCCCATGAGTTGACGTAAGCTTTCAGGGAAAGTATGAACAATTTTTAGAGCTGTTCTAGATAGAGTCGTTACAGGGTTTTTTTCATTGTGTCATTGAAAAGAGCTTTTGAAAAGATAGAACAAGTCTCAAGTATAGACTGACCAGGGAGAGGCTGGATTTGATGAGCTTTCAGTCTGATGAATTAAGAAAAACTAAAGCTCCCATTTTATGGAGTATTGTCTGAGGACCAGGACTCTTGGGGTGTATTTGAGTGCGTTAGGCTTTCTTCTGGCTTCTTTTGGGTAAAGACCATTCAAGTTTGAAAAAACTGTTCAAGTTCTTTAAATTGCGTCCTGTTTTTCAGCGGGAATTGCAGAGATAATTGCCAAATAAACCGAGGAGCGGCTGACAAAAATGAATAAGGCAGGAGTTTGGGCAGGACTCAGTCGTGTGTGCTAATGCTGTATTTCTGGTGCACGGTGGGAAACGTTGGTTCCACGTGTATTTCAGGGCTTAGTTACATGATACTGACAAATTCCCAATGGATTAATGGATGTTTTGGTTCAGACTGACAGCTCCTGAGGCCCCAGAGCAGCATGGTGAGGGTGATGCCACTGGACTCCTAGAGGTGGAAGTGGATCGAAAAAGCGAAGTGCTCTACACAGTTGACTGGGTGTCATTCAGGCTATTTCACAGGTGGGAAATCAAGGCACAGGAGGGTTTCCCAACCTGCCAGGTGCATAAATCCCTCTGAAACCTCCATCTGACCACCCCTCCTGCAGCCCCTCCAACGCAGAAGCCAGATCTGCAGAAGGATGGGTTTGCATTTCTCTCCTGGCACATCTGCTGGCGGATTAATGACACTTATTGGGTTGCTCCGGGAGGTCTAATGCTTGTACTGGGATGGAGAGTCTGCGGAGCTGAGGGCAGGGACCTGGAGCGCTGCAGTAGCTGCTGGGAGGACAGATGGAGAAGGCATCCACGTACCTGGGGCCGAGACGCTGCAGCATCTCACCCTGCTCAGCCGTGTGTTCTTCAGCAAGACTCCCGGTGCCAGACGAAATCCGTGTGCGGGGAGGCAGATGCTGCCAAAGCAGCGGTTGGCCATTAATTTGCTCTAAGGTTGGGTGGATTGATTCTGCTGCTGTGGAAACCCAAGTGGGTGAAGGGCCAGGAGGACAGGGGTGGTAGGTCACACCAGAGTCTGCTGTCGGCGCAGAAGAGGGAGATTTTTATGTTGTGTGGCGCCTTTTTTCCTGCTTTGGAGAAAGCTTCCTTTTTACGTGCCTGTGTAAATGCTTTATAGCCCGAGTGCTGTGACTTTGAGTAGTTCCTCAGAAATTGATGGTGAATTTTGACCACGTACAAGCTGTTGTCTTCAAGTTCCTGAGGATTCTGCTCTCAGGTTGTGGTGTGGTTTTTTTACTGCATTCAAATTAGTGACTTTATATAATTTCTGAGTATTGGCACACTTACAATCAATTTCTCCCCACCTCCCCCCTTTTTTTTTTTCTTCTGTTTAAGCTTGGTTTTTCTAAGGGACTGGAGCTATGTCCTTCTTCCCAACAGGTTCCAAACTCCTAGTCTGACATTAGCCCAATTGGGCCATGGTATGGAAATCCCAGAGGTGATCTAAAATCCTCCAGGTACTTTTGAAGGTAGCCAGGAGGGCAGAAGAGAGAAGGTCTGTAGGTGGCTTTGCTGCAGAATAGCAGGAACTCCTGCGTCCAGCGTGGGCGATCCGTACAGAAGGCATTATCTTCATAAGGTCCCAGCTGCAAGAAATGCTTTAATCAAAGCTTTCGGTTGAGTATGGGGCGCCCAGATGTTGTGTTCCTCCCCGGGGAGGGATGCAGTGGGGTAGCCCATGGCCACCACCGTTCTCTGTGCCTGGTCAACAGCTCAGCTGATCCCCCATGAAGTCCTGCCAAGTGCAGAAAATAAACACTGCCAAGGCTGTTTTTTTCCATCTCACACCTCTAGCAAGGGTTAGAAGTAACCACAGAAAGAGAATAATTGGGTTTCGGGTTTTTTTTGGTAATGGGACCATCCATTTCTGTATTCCTACCGGTGGCTAATGCCTCATCCTCTAATTTTTGTTGCTCCATCTGCTTTGTTTTTCTTTGCTGCAATCAAGATAATGCAGTACAATATTGCACTAAGAATTTCAGCTATTCAATTAACTTTCAGAAGTTGACTTAATTGGCTCTTTGAGTGATAGCTCTCTATTGTGTGCAATCAGCACGACTCAAGGAGGGAGCAGGAAGAGGATAAGGACTTTGTTTCTAATCAATAAATAAATGTCTTTGAAATACTACTGCTTGCAATTTGTATCACCGGTTAAATTACGCCAAAGATGATAGTCTGTGCATTCCTTGTGGAGCACAGCTATAACAGAGTAATAAGCCTTTGCTGTCAGCAGGCATGTGGACTATTTTACTCTGTGTTTCCAGCAAATACCATTCTCCCCTTGGATTTTCTTCCCCCCAAGTATTAGAGAAAAAACTAAAACAAAACTGCTGCAGAGCCTGGCACAGATGGTTTGGGAAAGTCTACTATGTAATGACTAATCATTTCTTTTGCACCTCATAAAGTATGCAAATGAATATGATACCTGATGATAAATAATTCAAAATGGAGATGCAAGGCAAGGGGAGATTATAGATGGAATAAATATACAGTAAGCCAACTTAAAAAAAAAAAAAAAAGGCAAACCCAAAAGCCTAAGCTACAATCCACAGAAGCAGCTACTGCTTGTTGCAGGTTTGCTTCCAGTGCTTGAATCCCAGGGACTTTAGACCAGATGGATTTCTAGAGTTTGCAGTCAGGGTTTGGCCAAAGCTACAGCTCTCGCCTTTGCAGAGCTCTGCTGTAGCTCAGGTCATCACTGAGCTTATTCCTGCCTTGGTTTAGGGAGCAGGAAAACTTTGCCACGCAAAGGTTTCTTACAGAATTTTATTTTTTTTTCCTAGTTATAGTGAGTTAAAAGTGATCGGCTGCTTCATATGTTTTTTAAAGCTAAAAGTACTAATCATAATCAATGATTTAGTTATAATTAGAATATTTTTAATCCAGAAAGGTCTTCTGGAGACTACAAGAGGCACAAAACTGGAAGCCACCCCCAGTCCCTTTACGTGGGTGATACTGCCACTGCCTGGGACAATCCCAGCTCCTGTCACCGTGATCCCCTCCCTGAATCCATCCCCTTCCCAGCCTGGAAAGAGATGGGCGATCGCCCTTCAGAGCGATGTTCTTGCTGCAGGAGGGGAGGTGGTGGTGATCCACATCTATAATCCTGCGTGGAAGAGCAGCTTTAAGACCATTGCGCATGCTGGCTTGTACTAGTTTTCACAAAACTCTGGAGGTAAACTGAGCTTGCCCCTTTTATCAGCTGGAAACGGTGATGCTCCAGTGTCCTGGTCCAGCTCAGTGTTAAGCGTGTCCTTAAATTGCCAGCAATCTTCTCCTGGCAGGTGCTGGCTGGTGTCGGGCGCCTCCGTGCCCAGACACCCCAACAAGGCTGCGTTTGTTAGCGGAGGGCTGGTACGGTCTTGCCTCGGTGGAGAAGTGGAACTGAATGGTTATTTTGTGATGACAGTAATTGCAGCATCCGTGTAGTTCCACCATCCAAGCGTTTTGCTGATGATCCCAAGTGCCGGTGCTGGGTTGATTCCATCGTGACTTTGCAGAGCACCGTGACGCTGGGAAGGTGTGTAGCATCTATTTATAAGATGCAGGAACTGCTGGTTTGCTAGTAATTTTGTCTGTATTGGGTTAAGCAATATAGGGGAAGAAGGGCACAAGAAACAACTTCTTTTGTTGTAAATTTACTCTGTGTCTTCTTTTGGCCCTGGGAGGGGTTGTTATGATAAAGTCTGATAGATTTTTCACATCTGCCTATGAAGAATGTCGGATTTATCTTTCAAATGAAATTTGCTTTGCTGTGCTGCCAGCAGGGTTTGGTTTGTGGGTTTTTTTTTTTTTTTGATTAGCTATTTTTGTGAAATATATCCTAAGAATTTATATTGGCTTAACGCTTAAAATGTAGCCAGGGGAAGATGGAATATTCATCTTTATTGTATTTGTTTCTCCCATAATGAGACATTACAGTCTGTTGTAAAGGAAGCGGTCCCCGAGCCCGGGGAGCATGCCCAGTTATTTTCTGCTTGCTCCATTAGCTCGTGTGTGCAGACCTCCCGATTTTTTTTTTTATGTGCATGTGCTTTTCTCCTTGTTTAATCCTGCCAACTGCTCTTCTGGTTGGAAATCCATTTCTGTAATGCCGGGTATTACACAAATTTGTTGAAGCTCTTAATGCAGATAAGGTGGGGGTGAGGATGGTTTTCCCAGTCAGGCTGTGCCGACTTTCTGCTTTCCATCAGTCACCCAGAGAGCTTTACGCTGCAGCTCACCAAGGGCATAAAATGCACGCAGTAAAGAAAAATAAAGTTTAAGGATCAACTGGAGCGCTGTAAACATTGCTTAGATTTTGATTTACAAAGTCCAAGCACAGCACAAATTGTATGGCTCGCTGTGCCCTGTAGACATGTCTCTCTGTATTCCTCTTTTTTGAAAAATTTCCCTAACTAGTAATCATGGGATCATCGCAGAGAGCCCTTCTGTAAATAGCTTTTTGGTCACCGCTGCTGTTTACTATTACTCTGTACAGCCCAGTAATCGAGGCTCCTCATTCACGGGAATATTCATAACGACTCGCAGCAGGGATGCAGACGGTGGAGTGTCGCAGGCCCAGATTTTGGGGGTTTGCTGTGTGCATGGTGCTTCGGGGACCAGAGCTGGGGCAGTGAGAGGCATCTTCTGCCTCCGAGCGCTGCGTGTGATTCGCAGCGTTTGTGTAGCCTTTTCCAGCAGTGCTGAGCACATCCCTGCCTGTTGTACTGCTCTGGTTGTTTCAATCTGTTGAATTGATCCGTGGCACTTTGCCTGGTGGAGAGCAGTGGGAATGTTGTCAGCAGTGGCAGAGAAGGATGCCAGGCTGCTTTTTTTTTTTTTTAATTATTTGTTGTGAAGCCATAAAAAGTCCATCCAGGGCCTCGTGGCAAGGGTTTAAGTAACTGTCAAGCATGCACATACTCTTTGTTTAAGCAACAGAGTAGGCGACCTGCTCAAAGTTTAGTGTGGGTTTATATACGTGTTTTAACTTCTGACTTAACTATCCTGCGTTATTAAAAATAAAAGGAACAAAATCATTCTGGCACACTTTGACAGCTACAGCAATTGGAAACTCTTCAGCTTCTCTCTCTTCTCTTTCCTGATTTCTTCCCAAGAATAGTTGCAACACTTTTCTTTTTTAGGACTTTGCCCTAATAATTACATCTGTGAAGATCCGCTGGGATGGGTTATCCCACAAGCAGGATTATGCCCTTAAATGGAAAATAAGCTGCCGCGACAGCCAAAGTTTGGAAAAAAATACTATTGTGGGAAAACTAAGTTGCTGGATGTGTTATTATTCCATGTTGTGGAGCTGCACAGTCAGGAAATGCTTGTTAGCGCAGAGAGGAAATGCTCATTTTCTCTAAATGCTTGTTGCATTCTTTTTTTAATTTTTGTTAAAATAGGAAAACATACCTCTAATAAAATACCGGCTAATACACCCTCTGGAAAAGAGATGGGAGGCGTGAGAAAACATTCGAGGGAGGTGGGGAGGTCAGCCTTGCTTTATGAACCCTTTAATTTATTTGCTGGCTCATGCTCCCTCCCACTGCCCCCAAGCCGGTGGTGGTGCAGGTCCTCTCCAGGCGTCCCGGCCGGTTCCCCAGCCCCACTGCCTCTCGGCCAACGATTTGGGCTAAATAATCCAATTAAGCTTTGCAGCTTATATAACTCCCTTGGCTTGAGGCAGCAGCCGGACTGACAGGGATACAAAACACATCTGGAAATCGTGTACTAAACATACTACCGCGGCCGGAGCCAGAACGATTTGGACAAATTTGCTCATACGCACAAGATGTCCTTTGAACAGCGAGACAGTCTCCTTGCTGAAGAAGTTGAAGTTAGAAAAGGCTCCTATCCATAAATCTTTGCCCTGGCTGGGAAACTTAACTGGCTTTTCTCCTCTCTCTTTGCCTTTGGAAGATCATCTGCCTCTTCTTCTTCAGCTCCTGAGGATCAGCCAGTCCTCGTAATATGCTGATCATAAATAACACGTATGTTTATATATTTCAAAGGTGGGAGGGAACTCCAGCCTCATTTAGACTGCCTTCTTATCTGATACCCATCGTAGGAGCTGTTTTTTCTTTAAACTGAAATGTAACTTGGTGTGTAACTGGAACATCACTCTGAAGAAACAATCAAGTTTTTTTTCTGAGGATTCGTCATAACCCTGGTAATTTATGCTAATGGTTAATCACACTTACTATTAAAACGTGGGCATTTTGCATCAGCTTGAGGGCTGGGGAGAAAGAAGAACTCAGCAATTCTGTATTTGAAGTAGTGTGCCCAGCACAAGCCTAGAAAAAAACCCCGCGCACGTTGTAGCTCTCTCAGATGTCTGTTCTCCTGTTGATACCCATTACTCGCGGTGGGGAAGTTACGGACATTAGCGGCAGAATGAATTTCCCTTCATGTGCAGCGATATGCTCTTGTAGCTCTGTTTTATAGTCTACTGTCTGACGTTAAAGTAAAGAATTTATTTGTCTTTGCGGGTGTGCAGGGCTGCTTTAGCATCCTGCCTGTTCCCGGGTGCTTGCACGGCCGCCTGCCTGACACCTTCCGCATCTGTGCTGGGAAAGGGGTGTAGAAATGCCACCCCCCGGAATCTGATATGCCACACACACGCACAGCTGCCGGCCTTGACCTCGGAAAAACATCTTGAGGGAATTAGCCACAGTCAATGTTTGCTGGCCGGGGTGCAAATGAGTGATGCCAGCGCTACAGGGACCCCAAAGGTGGTTTGGCAGAGGGTATGTTTTGGTCCCAAGAGGGGACGTTGCTGAGGCACAGAATGCTGTGGCATCCTGGCCCCAGTTTGGCTTTTGAAGTGGTTTGGTCACTTCTGGGCAGTGCGCAAGGAGAGGCACCTGGGAGGTGGTGTGGAGTGCTGGGTCGCTCTGCTTGGGGCTGCCCTGATCCGCACCAGCGTTGGGCTAATAAACGCTCAACCCACGCTGACATCCAGGATCCCTTCAGTATCTTTGCACTAGCTGGACGTACTGTGGTTTGTGATGGACAGCCTAAGGTATTTCTTCCAGTGTAGTGATTCCGAAGGCCGTCAGAATGGCTCTGCTCTCACCAGGCTTTGGACATGGCAATGGGAGTTTTCTTAGGAGTATCTTCATAGTCATAAATACCTACATACAAAGTCATGACCTTACAGTTCATACATTTTGGTTTCTTCCATGGTCATAAAACTAAATAATGTTCCCCAAAAGAGGCTGTGTATCTTGAACTGCTCCTCCCATCCCTTGACAGCGTCAGAGCTCACCTGTCTGTTTTGCTTCTCTTCAGACATGGGTTTGGTGGACATGATGACACGGCTCTGCCTCCCCTTCTTCCACATTGCTACGGCATCTGACAGACTGACTGCCCTCTCTTCATGTTTTATCCCTAAAGAAGAAGAAAATTGGATTAGATTTTTCACAGCAACACATAGTGGCGATCCCGGGTAACGAAGCTGATCTATCCACGGGAAACTTTGGGAATCCGGGTACGAGGGTCAGTTACTAACAGGGGACTCACCCAGGGTGATTTGCTTTATGGACGTCTCATGGAGGCACTCCAAAGGATGAACCGATCACTGAACGTTTCTTCATGTGCCCAGATGACAGCCTGTAGTGCTCAAAGAGCTCCTGAGCAGCCTGAGTGGCTGGTGGGAGACCATTTCCAAGGTGATGTGTGGAGGCAATGGGAATACCAGAAGCACCCGAGTACAGAAACTGCCTCCCCAGGCACCGCAGTCCAACAGCAAACCTCTTTGTGCAGAGGGAACAGGGGCTTGAAGTGAGCTCTGAATACTCGTGCTGCAAGTTTTAAGGGCAGTTTCCATCAGGGTGAGTCACGCTGCTGGTTTTCCCTGTGCTGTGCCAGACCTCGCTCCCCTGCGGTGGGATTTTCCCTGGATTTTGACCTCCTGGCACCCCTGGGACAGACCCTGCATGCCGCCTTCACTCCCACTAGTGCAGTTTGCTGTGATTTCATGCAGTTTAACTCCTTCAGTACAAGCTGTGGCTCTGCTCAGCCATCCTGGGGGTTCACCTTGTGCAAAGCCTCTCTCCCTCTTCCAGCTTTGCCGAGCAGCCGTGACCTCGTTGGAGCTCTGCGCTCTCTCTTGTCTTCCCCTCACACCTCCCCAAGTTTAACGATGTCTGGGCTCTTGGTCTGAGCATCCCAGCAAATCCTCTTCTCCTGGTATAAAACCAGTGGATCCATTGGAGGCCGTTTTCATAGAATCACAGAATGATTTAGATTGGAAGAGACTTCAATGATCACCCAGTTCCAACCCCCCTGTCCTGGCCAGGACACCTCCCACTAGACCAGGTTGCTCCAAGCCCCGTCCAACCTGGCCTTGAACCTCCAGGGATGGGGCAGCCACAACTTCTCTGGGCAGCCTGTTCTGGTGCCTCACAACTCTCATGGTGGAAAATTTCTTCCTGAGATCTAATCTAAATCTCCCCTCTTCCAGTTTGAAGCCGTTACCCCTCGTCCTATCACTAAATGCCCTTGTAAAAAGTTGCTCCCCATCTTTCCTGTAGGCTCCTTTCAGATACTGGAAAGCTGCTATAAGGTTTCCCTGGAGCTTTCTCTTCTTCAGGCAGGACAACCCCAACTCTCTCAGCCTGTCCTCACAGCAGAGGTGCTCCAACCCTTGGATCATCTTCGTGGCCTCCTCTGGACTTGCTCCAACAGGTCCATGTCCTTCTTATGTTGGGGGCCACAGAGCTGGCAACAGTTCTCCAGGTGGGGTCTCACTAGAGCAGAGTAAAGGGGCAGAATCTTCCGTTCTCCTTGCACCACCTAAACATGTCAAACGGAATCTTTTTGTAACATAGCTTCCTTCTGGGTGAGAAGTCTGGAAAACTGAGCCACAGCAGCCCACATAGCAATTAGCGTTACCTTATATATGCCACCAGTAAAGGTAACGGTCTGTGAAATACTGAAAGCCCAAATGCATTTAAATAGACATGTTTGAAGAAAATGAGAGGCGTGAACTGCGCATCTGCTCGCAGGGAGCATGAAGTGTCCTCTGCCAGGACTGAACAGCACTTTAGGAACAGTGGTGAAATTAAGCATAAATACCATTGTCTTGTGGTTCCGGGCTACGGGAAGTATACTTATTTTTGGAGGTGGTAAGCAGCATAGTGTAAGGCTCGGTGTGTTGTCTTTAAGCCATTAGGTAAATCTGACATTGCAAGAAAGCAAAACCTCTAAGGATGTGGTTTCACAAGCCATTTAAACTGCTTTCCATTTGGGCTGTTGTCCACAGCGGCATCCTAGTTCCCAATGGGCTTCCTTTGCAGCACCGGCTTGGTCAGCAGGATGGTCTGGCCAAAAATTAATCCCGCAACGAGGATGCTTTATTTTCCAGCTGGACCAGCTTATGGATGTGGTGGACCACAGGGCCGTGTGGGTGTTGGTGCCGTCCGAAGAGGCACGGCACAGGGAGCACCCTGGCTTTAGATCGCCAAAAGCCCCTCGTGACACCCTTCCTGGAGCTCGGCGCAGGGGAGCGGGAGACGCCAGCAGCATTTCAGAGCAGCAGCTTGTTGAGAAGCTTTCAGGCATCATCAACCCAAGGTCTTAGCAGTAGGATGCCCACGTAGTCAGCATCCTCCTCCTCCCCCAGCTGTTGATTTTCTACCCTTGAAACGTCCTGCAGCCCCTAGCTTGTGCTGTCACCGGCATCTGTCCTGCCTCGCAGCGGAGCTGACCTGCAGGAATAACGCTGCAGGTTATTAAAAAAGCTCCGTGGCCGAACCGGTGTCAGAGGTGGAACCAGGGCCACCTGGCTCCGCACTTGTCCCTGCCTTTTCGAATGGGGAAAAGTTAAATTACTGCAGGTTGCTGTTGCTGACAAGTCGGGAACTCCATCTTTTTATACTTCAGGAGCCTGTTTTCTGCAAGGGGAAGAAATAAGGGGTTTTTTTGCACTCTAAAGTTGGCTGGTGTGGTTTTGTGGGAAGGGGTGTCGGCATTATTTGATAACCCTTTCTCATGTTTTCTTGGCTGCTGAATGAGAAAAGGGAGAAGTGGGTCTTCCTACTCTTTTAGCAGTATGTCTTTCTTCCCAGGAGTTATCCTAGCATGTAAAATGAAACAAGAGCCCTCAGATACCATCAACACTTATAGTTGATCTAAGTGTGCTATTTAATGGCAATGTCTTGTTTTTTCTCTGGAGAGAAGAAAATGTACCCCATTAAGTGCTCATGTTACAAGCCTGCACCCTGGGGGATAAATATTTCAAATACTAATGCTGAGTAATTTTTAAAAGGTTCTGTATGCATTTTATTTTAAGCTTTCTGCAAATTATTTAAGACTACTAAAACAAAATGCAATTCATATCAGCTCATCCCGTGATCAGTGTGTGGTGATTTAAAAACCTGCTTCTCCCCACCAGCACGGTTGTGCGGCCGATGGGGCGTGGGTACAATAGGGAAATTGCAATCTGTTTGCTGCTGTGGGTCTGTAGGTAGACAAGATGTACAATTTACAGAGACAGTGGAGCGAAGGGAACGCTCTAAATATCCTTTCACTCTAATACAATCGCATGCATTGCAAATGAGTTACTCTTTTGGAAAAAGAAGTTAAACCTGACTTGCATTGAAGTTCTCTGCTATTAAGATCAGGGGAGCCAGGGACTCCAGCCAGAACTCCTGTGATTTCCTTGATATCCCTGCGACTTAGTACATCGCTTTAACTTTTCCATATGTGTTCTCTGATTTATAGCACAGCACTACTTTATTTTGCTGTTGTAAAATTATTTCATATGCTCAGCTGTGCCAGAAGCTTCATATGTTATTGATTAAACAAATTCCCCCTGTTCCAGAATTTTGGCTGTTCCCAGTCTGGTAGTAACTTCAGTGGAATGACGAGTGTGATAGTCTATTGTACAGGGAGGCAGGGAAATATTGTCCCGGCACCTATTGCTGCTAATCAATAAGCTATCCTTCAATTTGCAAAGTGGAACTGCTTTTTCCACCCACCACTGCCGCATCTCTCCCGAGACGGGCTGAGCTCGTCCATCAGCTGCGAAGTGCCGGTGGCTCGTGGTCATTTGTGGGGGGGATGATGATGATGTTGGATTTTAGTAATGTTGGAAGGAGGATTAACAAGAATTTCATTTCGACTCCTTCACAGGCAATTAGTGACAGCTGCTGCTAGAGAAAGAGAGTGATGATTAACACAGTGACCTTTGCAAAGATCAGCTTCCCTTCTTGGAGGGCTTCCTTTGGGCTGGACTTGCGAGCCATTAGCGCTACGGCACAGAGCGGGATGTGTGGGGTTTGGTGGAACAAGGTCTGTGTTTCACTATTAACATAATCAGGTTGTAATAAAAAGGTGTTTCCTGTTGGACTGTTAGACATTTGCTCTGCCTCAGGATTTGTTGCTTCTTTAAAGCTCCAGAGTTGGGCTTTACCAGCACCCACAGGACTGTGGTCCTGCACGCTCCAGACATCATCTGTTTCTTCAGGGTTGTTTCGGTTCATGGGATTTTACTCCGTAGCTTTGGTACTCATTGCAAGAACAAGGCAAAAGGGAAAGAAATCCAGTCTGGAGGTTGGCAAGTAGTGAGAGCCAAGCAAATCCGATTTGGGCTTTTATTGCGTGGTTTGCACGGTTTGCAATCCAGCGTGAAGCTGATGGCCATGAGTGACAAGTAAAAGAACCTATGGCATGGCCAGCCCTGACACCCACGTGCCTGGACCTCGTCAACATGCGGACGAGGCTGCCACGGGTTCCTGCAGGTGCGTTTTCAATCCAGGAGAGCAACACGCTTTCCACTGCACATCTGTTCCCCCTGCCCTTAACTGCATCCAAGAGCGTTTTCCCTGCCCATGCCGCGGAAGGATGGTGTGTTAGGCAAATGCACCTCCTTCTAAACCACACGCAGGTTTGCTCGGTCAGGACTGACTACATCTATAAATTCCCAGCCTTTCCCATTCCCCTTTCCTCCCCCCCTTTCTTTCCACCCCTCGCCCAGGTTTGCCTGTGTGATGTCCTCCCTTAAAAATCCTGTAGAGCTGCAATTAGTTTGAGGTTTAATGACCCACGATTTCTGTAATGCTTTATTTTGTTCACTTTCAGCATGTTTTTATTCCCCAATCAAATAAAGAGTATTAAAAAACCCACCAAGAACAAAGCCTTTGCTTTCCATTTGAGAGAAAAATGCTTCGAAAGCTGTATTTGTGCTACGCAGGTAAATAATTAGATCGGTAATGAATTAGCTTCGCTTTGAAGAAGAAAGCTGCAGTGTTCCTAATTAAGTTGTGAGGAGGGACACAGAAGCTGGGGTCTTTCTCCCAAACAACGGGGGGGAAAAGGGGCTGCCAACCCACAGGAGGCCAGGGACCGCTGGCAGGGTGGTGATTTATCCCACCATCTCATAGTGCTGCTCTGCTTGCAGCACCTTCCAGCTCTTCCGCGTTGTTTAAATTCGTCATTTCAGTGTTTTTCCATGGCAGTGAATTCAGAGAAATAATATACTCTTCTGTGCAACACATTTGCTTTTATCAGTTTCAAATTAATATTTGAATTGAATGGTTACTTACTCCTGTATTTTGAAACAAGGCGAGTTGAGGTCTGATATATTTTCATTATATCATTCTATTTTATGTGCTTTTCATCATGAGCCCTATTATTATGACCATCCTAAAATGAATAATCTCATATTTTTTTCTTTCCTCACAGAGCAGGGTTTTTTTTCAGTCCTTTGATCATTTTCATCACCCTCTTCTAAAGCCCCTTTTAAGTCTGTGGTAATACTCTTTTTCAGATGAGGTGAAAACTATTCTGAGATTAGGCAGCATCATTTTAATAATTTTATCATCTTCATACTATTATTCCTCATCCCGTTCACTAAGACTAAAGTCTTGTTTGCCTCCCTCTCTATCCCCCTGCTTTTTTTTTTCCCCCTGGATTGCTGCTGCCTGTAGAGCAGCATCAAGACACTCTGATGCTCTGGTCTCCTGCCTAGTTAATATTGTTCATTAAGAACCTTGTGAAAAATACCTTGATTTCCGCCTCACCCCTCCTTGCCCCCCAATTAATTTGCATCTGTCAGCTTTGACATTAATTTGCCATTCTCCTGCCTTTTGTCCTGGTCATTTGCTGCTTTTCTGTCTTCGAGGAACTTATCGCCGTTTATCTCTGTATTTGGCTACTTCACAAATTCATCTCCTTCTCCCCATCCTCACTAAATCTATTAGACAGCGGGTTTAATACCAATCCATATGGCTTCCTCTTGATAGTTAACCTTTTGCTATGATGAAAATTCACTATTTAATTTCATCGTCTTTCTCTTTAGATCAATGGCAGTATTTGCCCTCTTCCCTTCTCCTCCTTAGCTGTTTTGCAGCAAAAGGAATTGCTGTCTGATTTGTCCGTCTTGTTAAATCCCCTGAATGGGTTGATAAAACCCGGGAAGAATCAGAAGGTCTAGTTCCTTTTGCAGAAGCTGATGGTGGTTTATACCTTGGGGGATTTCTTTGCCCACCAGCACTTTTGTTTGTGGCAGGATAAAACCCAGGGGATTTGCAGTGATCTCGGAGCTCTTTGTGTGGTTTGCTGTGATTCACCCATGGAGCTGGGCTGCGGAAAGAGATCCCCAAACCTGCTCTGCAGGTAGGCAAGAGCGGTCTGATGAGCAGCGGTCTGACGGCTTCTTATGCCTCCTCTCCCCTCATCCAAGATATTGTAGGCACAGGTGGTGGGCATCACCCTTTGCTTTCCTAATTTCTGAGTTTCTACATCCTTGCTTCATAGCCTGCATCCCTCCTACAGCTCCCTGGGGAGCTTTTTGGGTCTGGGTGCAGGCACCCCTGTGACTTGCTCTCTTCCTTGGAAGGGGAATTATAATATTCACCAGCTGTGTTGTGGTTTACTATCCGTATAATGGGAAATCTACCCAGGCTCAGGCCCGAAAACTTACTACTTAGGACTTTGAAAGCATAAAAAAAAAAAAAAGCTCTTTTTTTGGAAGGATCTGTGTGAATGTTGTCTGAATGGGATCTCAAATGCAAACAGTCGCTCCTACTTTGGAATAATAAGGCACTAGGGATATGTATTTTCCTCTGTGCTTCTGAGGATGTATGTGCTGAGACAACATTAAACTCCATCGTGGAGACGTGCAACAGGAATGTGATCAAACCCTACTGCTGCAAAAAGAAGAAATAGTGACTTGAGGGTGCCTGCGTTTGCTGGGTAGAGACCGTCAGTGGAGAGATGCATTGCATTTCTATCTCATTACGCGGAGCTGTTGAAGGCTGAAATGCTGTTAAATATACCACAGGCTCTTATTAAATGGATATATTAAAAAAAAAAACCACACATGGACACCCCACACCCCCACAGATTGCAGCCAGTGGAAGCACATTCTTTATTTGAGGATCATTTTTTCAGACAGGCTGACTTTTAATAAGCCTCTTGGGCTGGCTGATGTGTTGGCTCAGCGTGATGGTGCTGTGGTGGGATGCTGGAAGCCAGCAGCTGATCCAGCGGCAGCGCGGGAGCCTCCAGGGTGCTGGGATGAGCGGCTGGGTGGGCGCTGGCTGCGAAGGTCCTCTCTGGCTGCCATCGCCCACCGCGCAGCCAGTGCCTTCTGCCGCGTGTGGAGGTCGGGTACCAGCTTTTGTAACACGCCGTAGACCCTGATGCTGCAGGACAGCGCTGCCTGCGCTCAGGATGGTGCTTGAGCACCGGCTCTAAGTTGGGGCACAGCGATGGCATCGGGATGCGCGTTGGGGCGGTGGTGGCATCGGCCCCGATTCAGGACAGCACATGCCATAGGTAGTGTCTGAACTGAAACGAAGTATAAATGAAGGGCAGAGGATAAGCATGAGGAGCAAAACCATAGCTGCTATTTCTGGTGGCTGCTTTGACCACCCGTGCCTGTTATGCCCCATCCCTGGAGGTTCAAGGCCAGGTTGGATGGAGCTTGGAGCGACCTGGTCCAGTGGGGGGTGTCCCTGCCCAGGGCAGGGGGGTTGGAACTGGATGGTCTTTAAGGTCCCTTCCAACTCTAACCGTTCTGTGATTCTGTGCTGATGGTGACTCTGGGGTTTGCCCCATCAGTGCCAGCGCCATCTACCACAGCCCCTTTGCTCTGAGCTGGGAAACCCACGTGCCACCTTCTTCCTGCCCTGGTGCCTCCCTGCCTGCCGCCGTTCTCCACACCTACAGCTACTTTCCCACTAATAATGAGCTTTCCAGTGGTCCTAAAGACTCTGCTTTCCATGTTACTTTCTGTCTTGGTGATAGCTACAAATGATGAACTAATATAATATAAAAACTTGGAAAAGTTGCTTTAAAAACTTTTTTGCTTTAAAAACCTTTTTTCTTTAAAAAAGTGGTTTAAAGCAACTTACAATAAAGAAACTCAGGGTGTATTTTTATAAGCAGCAGCTAGAAAATGTCTGTTTTGACTCAGTATCCAGGTGGTTCAGCACACAGTGGAGCTGTAAATGTCGCATAATGTTTACTGAATAGAGCATCTGTGTGTGCCGTGTCGTGATGGTGCTGCTGAAATGCTATTTCTTTCCCTGGGGACAAATCAGCCCCCAATGGGGTGGCTGCAACTGCTGGAGCCTTTTGGGAGGTCCACCCTGCCAGATCATGTCCACTCTTTGAAATCTGGCCTTAACTGCGTTTGATTTGTTGCTCAGTGTGTTTCGGCACTCAATTCCTTAATGCAAACAAAGTTCTCAGTGGCTGCATCTATCCTGAGCTGCCAAAATATTTATGATTTTAAATGATGAGTCTAAGGCTGGAAATACTGGTCCGCTGGCTCATGGAAGAGGAGATGATCTATCTCTCATCTTACAGGAGCACGGTCAGTGTTTCTTAAGGTTTGAAGGAAAAGACCTGCTCAATCTTCAGCCTGCCTGGCAAGGACAGTGACTTCTGGGGGGTTATTTTGGATGCTGAACTATCCTTTCTTTTTCTTTCTGCTAATTAACAGAATATTTTTACTGTCACAACTTACCTGTAGCTCCACGCACCCCAGCAGAGTCACTTCCCTGGGGCTTTTTCGGGTATCCTTTGGAGTTTTGTTTATGCTGAGTCTCTAAAGCTGGTTTCTTCCTTCTATAGCCAAATAAGCAAAGGGCAATATTTTGTTTTTAATGGTATGTTTATTGTGGAGTTATTGCCAATCCCTGTGTACCTGTGTGCAAGGTGTCTAACATCCCTATGCTCTGCTAGCCATCAGCTTTCCATGTAAAGCAGGACTATCCTTTTTGGCATCTCAGGGGCTGAATTTAATTCACCGCTACGGCGCGGTAACTCCTTATATCCATTTTAATGGTCTGGTGAAATTCTGTTAGCAAAATACCTAATGAATGTTGCGATTCAATCAGGGCAATCTAGAGTGTAATGTGTGGAGCGGTGCCAGCATTATATAAATCATTAAACATCAAAACGTTAAGGAAAAAAAAAAGAAAATATCCCTAATCATCATCTGACTCCAAGAGCTCCTGTAAATGGCAGGGGACGAAGCCAGGGGTGGGCAACGCAGGCACCTGGTGGGGATGGGGACGGTGACCATGGCGAGCTGTGGGGGGATGGTTCCTCGTGCTTCATGGGGTGCGTTTTTGGATAACATAGATGCTGTAGCACAGGGCAGGGGTTCTTTGTGTGCTCTGGAGTCCCCCCAGGCCCTTGCAAGCCCTAGAGGGGAAATGGTTATTATTTAAAGGGGTGCTTTAAATAAAACGAAGGATCATAGTCATTGCAGATAAATTTTCTGTAGGCAGTTTAGTTTTCTGCTCCGACTCCATTTGCGTTGTGAACTGGGGACTGGCTACGCTTTATTTCCACTGTTCTGGCCCTGGGAACTTTTACAGCAAAAAAAAAAGATGCAGTTGTGCTCTTGAAGCCAAGATTTTATGAAGATAAACGGTCTAGAGGTTTGGGGGTTGTTTTTAGTTTTGAAACAAATCTCTTGAAAGACTTCCTAATGAGAGGCAAATCCAGCTAGCAAAGACTTTGTATTTGATTTTGAAAAGATTGAATTGGAGGGAAATCTCTGGCTTTGGCCATGGGTCTGCTCTGCTGGGAGAGGTTATCTGCGGAGAACAAAACTGTAAGTAATTGGTCCTGATATAAGGACATGTTTAAAGTGCACCACGGGCTCATTGGGAGGTTGGAGTGGGAGAAACTGACACAAAATACAGAATTATAACATTCCTGACTGTATATATAGATATATACACATATACATATACACACACCCATAAACATACACGTATCTATCTATATATACACATATCATATATATATACACAGGCATATATAGATACGTATATGGGTGCGTGTGTATATATATAAATATGGATGACCACGTGAGAATTCAAGGTGGGTTTTATCAGCACTGGTCTGGTTTTGTGCCCATTTTCTGTTTCAGAACCAGGTTAGGTATTTTGCTTTCACTCAAAAACTGAAAAAGAATAAGCAGACTGGACGCAGATGTCCCAGCCCTCACCTCTGCTGACAAATGGTTTGCACTTAACAGTCACTCAAATAGGAACAAAGCCACAGAATTCTCCAGCACAGAGAAATACTTTTTATTGAATGGATGCTGTCTCGGATGGACGGAAACCTTTGGGAAGGCTGCAGGAGATGGGCTCTGCGGAGCCCAGGGATGCCTGAGCCCCATCCGCTGTGCGCCACTGCGTCCCGGCTGCCGGGAGAGGAGCCCCTTCAAGCCCTAGCTGCCTGCGGCTGCACCAGTGGTTTGTGTTTTTGCCCAGCAAACCCAGCACAGGGATCTCAGCTGGAAGCCCCCCAGCTAAGAAAACCCAAAACCTGGCAGCTGGGCTGGGCGCAGCCGGGGCGAGAGAAGGGCGCAGAGGGGGGAGCCATCGGTGGGCGAGCGATGCTCAGCTGGACGCTTCCTACGGCCGCTGACCCTCCGCCGCAGGCTGCTCCCCCCTCCAGGGATACACCCCCAGCTCTGCTCCGGGATGGGTGGACAGATGGCGGCCGGCGCTCAGCTGTGCCCGGCGCTGCCTTCGCTGGCCTGCAGAGAGCTGGCGTGTGCGAAGCTGCGCCGTGCGCGCTCGGAGCCTCGCAGCCAGCCTGTTTCTAAAGGCGGCTTGCGAAAGACCGGTGAGTGCAAATATTAGGCATGGCAAGGTGTGAAACGTGCTGTTTGCAGGGCACCAGGCGTGCACATCGTGTGCTGCAAGGGCTGCAAGTTTGAGCCGTTTTTCATCTCCCAGGTCAGTCCTGCACCGTTCACCTTACACCGACTTTATTTCCTTTATTAAACCAGTATATTTTAAGCCTGAAGCAATGTGTTACCTCTCAAGAAAAAGTAAGCTGAGTCTTTTTTTTAGTATAGTTACAGCTAGGAGTTTTTGTCCTGCAGTGCTGGAGTCTGGGGATATTTTAAGAGCTCTGCTGTCTTGTGCTGGGAGGGAATACAATAAATACGTAGACTGCTGACAATAAATACGTAGTGCTGCTGCTTTGAAAGGTAAGTAAAGGGTCTGTGCTGAACTGACACTAGCTGAAAAATTTGTTCAGCCTAATTAGCAGCAAATCACTTCTGTGTCCAGCCTTGCTTGTAGAGATGGGAGCCAATTCCTCCCCCTTATCCCCTGCTGCCCTTGGTGGCTTTTCAGTGCCCTCCCTGGCTGAGCAGCTGAGGGCTTTTGCGGGGACGGCAGATCTGCATCCATGTGTCATTGCAGACCAACGAGTGCGAAATGGCATTACTGGAAATTCATGGGAAACTGTACACCCATCTTGGGCTTTGTCTCGGACTGCTCAAGCTGTCACCGGAACCGGTCACGATCGATCAGCTTTTAAATTTCATGAAATTTTAATTAAAGAATGGAAAGCCTACGAAGACATCACAGGACAAGAGCACTGGAAACAAATACAATTTCACTTCCAGCCATTAGCCAGAAAAGCAGCAAATGGTTGACTGCACATCACCATTGCAGTCTAATGAAAAGTACAGCTCTTGGCTTCGGCGGGCAGGTCATTAGTGACTGAATAATCAGTGACATTTCCCTTCTAAATCTGACAGAAACGAAGTGCAGCGCTCTGGAAAAAGCCATTAAGTGCAAAGCTTCGCCTTTACTCTGCTCCAGGTATTGCAGAACAAGATCTAATGGCAGCCTTTAGCTGTGATTTGGCTTTGATAGCATCCACGGGATAGTAACCCCCCAGTATGCCGAGAGCCAAATGCTTCCAGCCTTGCACAAGCACAGTTCCTGCCATCGTGTCGTGCAAGAACAGAAAGTGACACTTGTTCCTCGCCGGTGTTCACAGATGCACCCAATAAAAGATACAAGTAGGAAAACCTATAATTTAGAGTACTGGGAAGCTGAAAGGTATATTCTTACGTCTGAGAGGTACCAGGAGGTAAAGGTCTAGTTCATCGTGGAGTCAATTTAAAGCCTGACATCCTCCTGTGAATTCCTGTGGCAGCTCCCAAAGCTGGGTGTTAACCTGTTTTTCTGCAAATTTTTAAATGTTTTCTTGACGGGGGTGGAAAGCGAGCGGCACCTCATAGGAAAAAGGAAGGACTGGTCTTGTTTATGTCTGTCCCTCAACTTTCTCTGAATAACGTGTTGTCAGATGGACAGAGTAATCAAATGGGTGTAACTTGCTCTGCTCCCTCCCCGTGTGCCAGTGACTTTGAAAATAAAGCTGAAAGGTTAATAGGAGCCAGACTGCCTTGCGGGGGGTCCCTTGTGTTGAAACAGCGAGAGTTTAGGAAGGATTTTGGCGGGGAAAGAGACCCCATGGGGAAACTTTTCCTAGGCAAAAGCATTACCGGCAGCTGGATTGGGAGGCACTGTTGTCTTGGAAACTCTGTGACTGGGAGCTGGGTATGTCTGATCTTCAAAATTCCTTTTTCTTTATAGACCCCAAAATAGAAGTTGTTGATGCAGTCAGTGTATCTTTTTTCAATGGCTCTGATTTATATTTAGCCCTGTGTTGGGACGTTCCAGTGCAGTATTTTTGGTCATTAGCTCTCCTGGTCGTGTTTGGACTATTCAGTGGATAAATCTGTTTTGGGTATAGTCCTGTCAGTTATAGCCTTACTGAAAACACATGAGTGACCACAGATAAAAGTGGGTATAAAATAATGGGGTAAAAAACGGCCCAGGGAAGTTCATTAATGGCTAACGAATTGCACTCCCAGCTATTGTATAGTTAGTTCTGGCTGAAGGCTCTCAATAGTTTTATTTCTTAAAAAGGGCATGGTGATAAGATGTTTCAAATAAAAAGCTTTATTACCCTATCAAAAGTTTCTTTTTTATATATTACCTTTATAGTGCATCCTTAAAGTCTGTATCCAAACACTTGGGTTTATATAAGTATCCAGGCAACTGTTGCCACGTGATATTCTTCATCCTGCTGTGTTTCAGAGAGGTTGGATTCCCAAAATCCCTTTGGCTGTTAGAATTTGGGAGTCGCTTCTGAACCTGCTTGTGCCTGCCCTCGTCTGACTGCAGAGCAGCATCCCCCTTGCCAGCATCTCTCTTTCCAGCACTCCGGGTCATGAAGGAGATGCCCCATACCATCTGGAGAAGGCCTTCGAGATGCCATCCAGGGGTTCTCCCAAATTACCCACCTGAATGCCCTTTGATGTGTGCTCTTAAAACGCTTTCCTTTGTATGCCATAAGGAAACCAAAGCAAGGAGCAAGGGAATCAAAATGATTGATATTCCTTGGGTTTGTCGTGGCTTTAACAGCCCATCACCACCAGTGCTTTCAGTTCTTTTTCACTTGTCTTCAGTTCCCTGCTGCTCACTCCAGCGGTCACCATCTCACACACCCAAACTTCGAGCACTACAGAGAGATGCAGAGTATTGCTCATAAAATCAACTCCAGCACCTGACTCCACTTTTCTGAGTATATAGTGAAGAAAAACTGCCACGTAACTTATTTTCTGCGTGCTTTGGTCACAGAGAACCAGGTCATATTTCTATGTGACCTGGAAACCCAAGCTAAAGAGAAAAATGGGAGCAGCTTTTTAATTGTAACTCAGCAACTTAAACTACCCTGTCTCCAACCTTCTCACATTTGATGGGTGCATGTTGTACCACAGCTCCCTAAATCCACGTTGTAAGGATTGTGGAGGTAGGGGAGGTACGAGTGATGGGTATTGCTTTTGTGATGTGAAACCCTTCAGAGCACAGAGGAGGAAGCTTCTCTGTCTTTTCCATCCACAGGTGACATTGTGGACATCTACCAGCGGGAGTTTCTCGCCCTCCGGGACCGACTCCATGCAGCTGAGCAGGAGAGCCTGAAGCGCTCCAAGGAGCTCAACCTGGTCCTGGAAGAGATCAAGAGAGCCATCTCAGAGAAGCAGGCCCTGCGGGATATAAACCGGACCTGGAGCAGCTTATCTGGTGAATAAACAGAGAAGTTGAGGATCTCGGGCTGTTTTGAAGCTGTTGCTAATGAGGAGGTAGAGAGGTGTGCGTGCGTGTGCGTGTGTGCGGGGCTGCGGACAGGACGTGCTCTTCTCTCCCCCGGCGCCAGCACATTGCGGAGTTCGGAGGGACTTGGGAACTCTTAAACTCCTGTTTAATGACAGGTGCATATGCATCATTAAACATTGAGATTTGCCTCTGCCCAGTGTATTTGCCAATTTGCTTGCTTCCAAGCTGGGATTTTTTTCTTGCAAGTAATATATGCCGTTTCCTGTGGCTGTATTGAATCCGTATGGAAAACGGGTATTCAAAGAAAGGGGGGAGGAAGGAGTTAGGTTGGCTGAGCACCCCTTGCCAATTTGTTTGTTCTTTTTTTTTTTTTTTTTTTAAGTTGCTCAGTTGAAGAGAATTGGATCTCTGCAGAAAGATCCGATTTGACCTTCATTTGATCTTCATTCTCCCCGCTCCTTCCCAAATATTTTGGGACTTCTTTAAGGCCCTCATGGCTCCTGCTGAACTTTAATTGGGTTTGTGGTACCATGTTAAAGGTTGGCCTGATTTTTCATAAGCCAGCAGTAGTCTCAGGTGGCCAGGCTGCTCTAAAAAGGCTTTTCGCCTTGCAGTCTCTTCCTACCTACCGTGCCTTGCAATTGATTCCCTTTTCCTTTTTAAGACGAAACCAAGTTAAAACTGTGGAATATCACCAACAAGAATGTGCTGCACCTTCCCACCATCTTCCATCATTTGCCACATTTGCTGTCAAAGGAGAACAGTCTGCAGCCAGCCGTGCATGTGGGACAGGGGCGCACTGGAGGTAAATGGGAATTAGTGCTGCTTCTGGTGCTCTTCCTCACCTTGGTGCCTGTCTCTCCCCTTTCCTCCGGGCCTGGCTGTGGTACAGAGATGAGCAGGACGGGAGGAACGGCTGCATGCGTCATGCAAGCTTCTTGGTATCGTGGCACGCGGGGTGGGTAAGCCATGTCACGTCTGCGAGTCTATGGGGGAGTGCTGTCTGTGCTCATGACTGGCACTAAAATGTTCTCGATGCTTCTGCCGGATGTTTTTTGCTGCTTTCCATCTCCAGAGTGCTCTAGACTTTGTCTGGAAGGTGGTCAGATGAAAGCACAGTTTGCAGGGCGCTTCAAGGAGACTCGAACCAGTCTTAGGAGACAAATCCCATCTGGAGTAGGGCTTTGGGTACTAAATGATTACCCTCTGCTCCCAAATCCCAACCCAAAACCAAAGACCTGACTTGTCCCTCCTAAACTGAGGTGCTTCTGGCCATGGGAGAGGTTTGGAGAGCAAGGGTGGTCTTGAAGTTGACGTTCACAGACTGAAAATGCCCCTAGGTTGGGCAGGGTTTTGGATGTTCCCTTAGGGAATCCATCTTTTGGGGAGGAAAGAAGTCTATCCAACTGCCATGGGTGCCCTGCCAGCCTGGTGCACTGGGGTGCTGCTGGTCAGTAGTGTGCTGGCGGACAGGAATATGGGAA
The DNA here is from genome assembly GCA_013398295.1 of Chionis minor. NCBI lineage: Eukaryota > Metazoa > Chordata > Aves > Charadriiformes > Chionidae > Chionis > Chionis minor. Next base: position 198,070 of record VZSF01006211.1, read on the forward strand.
CCCTACGTAGCCCAGGAACCCGCCAACCTGCTGATCACTGCTGATTTTTAATGACGGAGTGTGGCACCAAGCAGGTGAACCATGAGGTGATCATGGGAGCAGAACAAAGTGTCTCTTCCCAGCGCACCCCACTCTCTAAAATCTCTCCTTGGCCCCGGGCAGTGTCTGTTGTGATGGGAATCCCCAGCGTGAAGCGGGAGGTGCATTCCTACCTCACCGACACCCTCAACTCCCTCATCTCAGAGCTCACTCAGCAGGAGAAGGAGGACTCCGTCATCGTCGTCCTCATCGCTGAGGTAAGACAGAGCTTCTCCTGTTCATCCCGTTTCCCTGGCCCCCACTCTCTGCCAAACGGTGCCAAACAGGATGGCTGCCCGCCTGGAGGCCAGCTCTGCTGCTTGCCCGGGCAGATGAGTCCAGCTTTGGGCTGCCGTCCGACCGGGATCATTAGCTGCATCCTGCCCAAAATGAATCACTGACTGGGCCAGAGAGGGTCAGGGTGCGAGCAGGCAAACATTAGTAGCTGCCAGAGCAGCAGGTGGGATAATCCTCCTGGTCTAAATCGTGATGGCACTTGCAGGGTGCTTGAGTGGTCGTTTCCAAAATGTGCTGGAGCAGTCCCATGGCCACAGCCGGGGGAGCTCTCAGACCCGCTCCTGAAGCACCTTCATTTCTCCACGTACCTGTAAGAAATCTCTAACCCCTCTCCAGACCCAAGAGCCTGCTGATTTGGGGTTGAACCTAATATGATGCCTCTTCATACCGGTATCTGGAGCCCAGAATCAGTTGCTGAATCCAGGGGCTAAAATGCCTTGATACATTAATCCTCAAGAGCTGCTTTTATCTATGCGTTTAGATGGTTATTTTTCTCCATGGCTTTCCCCTCAGGATTATTTTCTTGAGCTTGAAGTGCATTTGTCTTAATTTCCAGAAATCCAGTGAGAAAGATAAACCTCAGTGACGTGTTACTGGGAGCGGAACAAAGATGAACGTCTGAGTTTGCTGCCTGTTTAGCCACAATTTGACATTTTGAGTAGCATTTGGCTTTTGGGTCTCTGGCTGGTATGTCATACAAGGAGAAGGTGTGCACAGGTGGGTGTAGCCCAATGTGCCTGGACAAGGTTCGGTGCTGGCCGGTGTTTCCCTTTGAGCCAGGACAGGTTTGGTGGCTGTTTTCACAGTGAGTGAGTGAAAGCAGGAGAGTTTTTAAGTAACTTGACCAAAAAATCTTCTGGGTAGGACTGCAGTAATATTTTTTTTGAGTTGACTTGAAAATAGAGTGCACGCTGTGATACCAGCACTTGGCTCTCCATGTGTACCTGTGATGATGAAAGTGAGCAACAGAGAAATTAGTTCTGATACGGTGAAGTGCAGGAGGAGCACACATGCCGTGGCCCAGTAGCAGCAATGGTAGTTGTCACAGATCGCCACCACCGTCACTGTCCTCTCTTGCCAAGCTTGTCCTTGTAGCGACGCAACATCCTTCTTCTGTGTGAGTGTCCACCACTGCTGTGCCTGCTCTGCCTCTTCCCAAAGTGTTTCTCAATGGACCTGCACTTGGCATGGCTCGTTAGGGCTCTTCAGACATGGGATAAAGCGTAAATAGTGAAGAGACTGTATGAACCTGGAGCAGACACTGGGTAATTTGGAGACTTGGGACAACTCGGGAGCAACTGAATGTCGTTTTTGGGATGGAGACTTCTTATTTCCATGTGCCACCGCTAACAAGCATGGGTTGTCATCCGTGGTGGCCGGGCTGCCTGGGAGAGCCGGGGGCTCCGCAGCTGGCAGAGGGGAGCCCTGGGGCAAGCTGGCCGGCTTGGCTGTCACCAGCCTGCAGTTTCAGTGGCAGCCAGGCACTTGGAGCATTTGCTCCCGAAGCCAGGAGCATCTTTCCTGCCTTTGTTTTTCCCGTTGCTGTTTTGTTGGCAGCGCTGGAGTAAGAAATCAGTCCGGCACCAGGAGCCTGAGCCCTGTTTGGGAAAGGGACCTTTTTCCTCTTGAGAAAACCCTCCCTTGTCACCACTCCAGTGTGGAAGCGTTGGGCTCAGCTTGTGACATACATCCCTGGCGTCTCACTTCTCACCTCCGCCCGGCGCCGAGCGCAGCAACAGCCGGTCCCGGCTTCTGCAATGCTGCGTCTGCAGATCCGTCCGGGACACGCGGTCCTGTGATCCCTACAACCTCCCAAAACAATGCCGCTACCAGGAAACAGGCGCAGTTTTTGCTCCCGGGTCTCCTGCCCTTTGCTCTTGGATTTTGTTTTCCTGGTCACTGTGCAGATGGTTTCTGTCCGGTGCCTGTCCCTGTGTTTGCACTTATCTCGCCTGCAGATAGCAACGCGCGGCGCTGCTGCCCTTTGCCTCCCAACTGTTCCAGGTTGCCAGGTTGATTGTGGGAACAAACTGTTGTTTTAGGAAGAAAAGCGTCGAAATGAACCTGAAATGAAAAATGCACGCTTATAAATAGACCCCTCTTTTTCACAAAGCGGGTAGAGATCCTCTTCTGCTGAGAGTATTCGCTTGGATGAAAGCCCATGTGTAGAGAGGAAAAAAAAAAAAATAGCCCAGAAGTTAACACTTTGTGCAAATGCCTGATGCTGGCAGGGGTAGAAGTGCCAGGAGAGCACGTGGGGAAGATGTGCAGCCTCTTGAGGCCTTTGGGGTGGTTTTTGGTGTGTGTGATGCCTTTGGTTAACACTAGCCATAAAGGAGGGCTCCCAGGGGTCCATCGCCACGGGGAGAGCAATTAAGCTGGATAAAAGGAAACGTGAAGGTGGTACGGAGGTGCTGACAGTACCCTGGGGTGTGTTGAAGGTGATTTCTGAGCCATGGGGGCCCCAAGCTGAGGCTGAAGGATCTAACGCCATTTATCTTTTGTTTTCAGACAGATCCGCAGTACACAGCTGGAGTGGCAGAAAATATCCGAAACTTGTAAGCACTTCCAAATGACTGCAGCGGTATGGTCTGTGCCTTTAGCGAGGCCAGGGAACGGCTTCATTAAGGAGAAAATACACACTCTTCTGCTTCCCTTTGTATTTTTTCTGTTGTTCGGGTTTTTCTCTGTTCTTAAACACTGGGCTGTATTTGCTATTGCCGCTTCCACTTTCTGCTTGTTCTAAAATGCATCCCATATGTAGCTTCCATCAGGCTGCTTTGTGCTCGCAGTATTTAACAGACGCGATCGTGACGTTTCATTTTGCTCTTTCTGTCCTGTGGCGTTGCGAGAAGATGGATTATTTAGATTTCCAGTGATCCTGGCAATTGTTTCTGTGTCTAGTGCAGCCCTCTACCTGCTCTGCGGAGTCAGAGCAGCTGGGCAGTGTGGTAAGCACACCCAAATGCTCTTGCCTTGTTTTGCTTTAAAATCCACGATCCGTTTTTCTTCCCGCCCCAGCCTGTTTGTTTTTCCCTTGTTTTAGGCGCTAGTTACATTTGTCTCTCAAATGCTAGCTGCTATTTATGTCCCGACGTGTTAGTGGCTTTTGCAGCTTCGTTTGTGGCTGTTTAGGCAGACGCCGGTGACGGATTATTAACCGTGAGCTGGTCCAGGCGTTAACAGCATCAGAGCTCGGAGGCAAGAGAAAAAGGTGGTGAGAGAAGAGGCTGTGACTCCCGTCCAGCTCCTGCGATTGCATGTTTCCAAAGGATCGCAGTCGCCATTAGAAGGAGACGCAAAAGGGCAGCACATCCTCCGGGCGCCCCACATCCCCGAGCCAATGATGGGAGAGGGGCTGGGACGCGTGCGGGGAGGGTTGTGTTCCCGGGCACTTGCAGAAGAGCTGAAACAGAGCCCTCCATCTTGCTGTGCAGGAGCTGGCAGAGCTCCCCTCCTTCTGCCTGCTGGCAGGAGGACGCACTTATCGGGGGATAATGGACTGATTGTCCCATGGATCCTGATGAAATTACTGGGCGCTGCTGCAGAGAGTGCTTCTGCGTGGAAGGCCTGAAACTTTAATTGACTTAATGATACGATTTCTCGCCGTCCCCCTCTCCAGTGCCTCCTGCCCCTCCCTGATTCACTGAAATTATTTTTCTCCCAAATTGAATGGAGGTGGTGTGGGGCCAGGGCAGGCTGAGCTCGGATCGCAGGACGGAGAACACCGCTGCTGCTTCAGCACAGGTTTTGTCAGCTCAGTGGGAAGCTTCTGTTTCACTGCTGCCCAAGGAAGGGAAGGTTTGAAAATGTTAGCTGAAAGCCTTGCCAGTCCCAAGGAGGGAATAAGGAAGGGAAAAAGAAGTGAGAAGTTTTTGGCAGTCTCGCTGCTTTGTCTCCCTCTGCCCCATCTTCTGTCCTCCAGGCTCTGCACAAACAAAGGAAATCAGCCTTGCACCAAATGTTCTCAAAAAGGCAATGTAAAAATAACTGGTTTTCCTGCTTATCTCTCACAGTTACAGTAGTCTCTGGGTATTGCTTGCAAGGCTGTTGTAGGTACATATTTTTCATGCGGGTGACTTTTTTTTTTTTGTTTGAGTTTGACTCTTTAAAGGGTTCTTAACCGCATTATAGGGAAAATAGATGCTGATTTCATCAGCGTAAGGGAACTAGGTAGAATTCCTGCTGGCTGTCCTAACGACAGCACAGCAGTGTTTTAAGTAACTTATCAGAAATGCATAACATAATCGCTGCAAAATGGCTTTTAATTACTGATGCATTTGGAAAAATCTCTAAATGCCGGTAATGCCAGCGAGTCCTTTCTTTGGTGCACCAGTCTGTAGGTCCCGTTTAATCCTGTAGAGAGTACGTGGTGCTCGCAGCTGGTCTTTACAGCCAACCTGTGTGTGCGGGAGTGGGGGAGGAGGGATGCTGGGGGGGGAGCATGCGGACGTGGGGCTATTAGAGACCGTGGGAGGGAGAGAACAGCTTTAAAACTGTGACAGTCCCTGCTGATGTCCTTCGGTGAGGCTTGGACGTGCACTCGCTGCTGGGGAAGTTTTTTCTTAGAGGCTGTGTTTTTTGTTGCATTCTGCAGCTCAGTGTTTACCCAGCGATTTGGTCTATGAAATGGTGCGTCAGACATGGAGGTATTTGTTTACTGCTGCTTTTCTCCCTCAGATTCCCAAAGGAAATAAGCTCAGGTCTCCTGGAGGTGATTTCCCCGTCTCCGCATTTCTATCCTGATTTCTCCCACCTGCGGGAATCCTTTGGGGACCCTAAGGAAAGAGTCAGGTAAGAATCAATGAGCTGGAAAACAAGCAAGCCCTGAATTAAGTAACTGGAGCGTCTCCCCCCCTGACTCCAGCAGGGAAAGCTTTTCTGCAGGGCCTTAAACTTGCTTTATCCAAGAGCTGGAAGGACGCGGAGGTCAGTGGCATGAACTGGCACCAGCTTTGCAGGGCTTGCCTTGTGCTGCGGTGTTTCCATCACCAAGCGAGGGGGTCATTTTAACCCAGATGATGTTCTTTTTGGAAGTCCTTGAATTTTCCAGTAAGTTTTAGCTGACCAGTTCAGAGGCCATATGCCATCCCCTCCTCCGAGAGCTCTGTCACCTTCCCAGCTTAAACCTAGCCTCAGCTGACTCCCCTGAGCAGCCTGGCATCGTGTTTGTCTCTTGCAGGTGGAGGACAAAGCAGAACCTCGACTACTGCTTTTTAATGATGTACGCCCAGTCCAAAGGCATATATTACGTGCAGGTGGGTTTGGTGCTGGGAGTTGGGTGTACCTGCGAGTTCACCCGCAGGGGGGCTCGTATCCAGCTAAGGGAGGGCATGTCCGGTTGTGTGATGTGGCAAAGTGGGAGCGGGTTTTAACCAGATAGGTTCAAAAGCTCGGTTTCTGAGATACTTTAGAGTTGGAGACCTCTCCCCTAGGGAGGGCAGGAATCCTCGTTTCATTGACGTGTTAGATTGGGTGAGAAAAATCTACTTGGAGTGTCTTCCAAAATAAACTACGTCTGTGCCAAAGCTTTTCTCCGCTATACGGCGTGGTTGCTCTGCACAGAGGGGCTCTTGCTGGAACCTGGATGGGTCACCGGCACTGACTGTCCTTTCCTCTTGCAGCTGGAGGATGATATTGTGGCCAAACCAAACTATCTCAGCACGATGAAGAACTTTGCCTTGCAGCAGCCCTCCGAGGAGTGGATGATCCTGGAGTTTTCTCAGCTGGGGTTTATTGGTAACGTTCTCCCCTGCTCACCCCAGTCCTGGCGGACAGGGGCACAAGTGCCTGCTGGTTCTTGCAGGGACTTAATGCTCTTGGTCCAACTAGTTGTCCCCGCGAGATGGTAAAATATTTGGACTTGATCCCTCCCTATTTTTGCAGTGACCCTTGTATTTGCACAGGGGAGAAAGATCCTCACAGCTGGTGCTGCTGCTCCTCACTTTTAATAAAAATAAACCTGGTCAGTGGCCCAGCAAACAGCCAAACAGCTTAGATGTGACCAGTAGCTTTTAGGCTGGATGGGATCTGGAGTTGCCTAACAGTGTGCAAAAGGAAGTTTACATCAGCACAGAACTATTTTGGGAACGGCAGTATGTGGTTGCAGTAGCAGCTTGATCTGTTAAATTGGATACTGGTTTGACTGGCTTAAAACTTGTAGTTTTCGGGGCAGGAAATGGTCTGTCCTGCAGCTGGCTGAATGTTTTTCATCCGTATTTCTCCGTGCTGAATGGAAGAGTTTTAGACCTTTTGATGCTGTCATGACCTGTGAGACACTAATGCTTTCTAATTCTGTGATGAATATTAAATCTGGAACTGTATTAGCAACGCCGGCAGTACTGGTACATAGAGCAGAGCCTCGTGCTATTTCCTTTACGTAGAGAGATGGATGCATCCAACCTCCACAGCCCAGTCTCCCAAGTTTTTTCTTCCCAGTTCTGATTCTTGACCGTTTCATACCGTAGCTGCTCTCCCTCCTCCCTTTCTTTGTGCTGTAGGAAAAATGTTCAAGTCTCTGGATCTGAGCTTGATCGTGGAGTTCATCCTGATGTTCTATAAGGACAAACCCATTGACTGGCTGCTGGATCACATCCTTTGGGTGAAAGTCTGCAACCCCGAGAAAGACGCAGTACGTAAACAATCTCCACTGAAGGGAAACCTTTTGTGTGGGGGGCAAATGTATGCTCGGGCTGTGTCTCCAGAGGATCTTTTCCGTGAGCTCTGGTGCTAACTGACTTTGCACCGAGCCATGCTGTCCCTGTGGAGCGCGCTGCGGGGCATCCTTGCAGACTGTGGAAGTAAAGACCTGGGAGTTCAGGTTTTTGTAGTCTGCAGCTGTGAGAAAAGGCATTATTTCTGCATCTGAGCGCTAACAGGGTATTCTTCCTCCAGTCCTTGAGGAGAGTAGCCGTTCCCCATTCTTCTGTGTTGTTTTGCATTACAGCATGCCTCTCTCCCTGAAGCTGTTCCGTGCTGGCTGACTCTAACCCCAGAATAACCCTTTGGCTCTGGGCTCGTGTGCTGTACCAGCCTGGAGCGCGCACACAGGCTGCCCAGAGAGCTCACCCCAGATGACCCAAGCGCAAGCCCGCAGTGTGTAGTGTGCTAAAATGAAGCCAGAGCACGCAGAGCTCTCGTCGAGGCTTCTAGGAGGGTGCGGAGAGGTGAAATGGGCTCCGTTTTCATGATGCCATCCCATTAGCGGAGCCATGTCTGCACGGAGCCTTGCAGGCGGCAGCACAGAAGCCCCTGTGCCCTGTGGAAGTTGTGTTTGAAACCCCATCAGCCGCAGCGAGGGGCTACAGCGAGTGGAAAGGGCAGAGGAGGAGTGTGTGTGACAGTAAGTGTAAGATGAGCTCACCACCAGACACTCTCCTGTCTCCTCCCTCAACATATTGTATTTACTCATACACTCGTTCACCCTCCTCCCCCGGCGGAGAATGAGCAGTGAGACATCGTGCAGCGCTTGAAGCCAGCTGCTTAGGATGGACCTCATGGCCACAAATATTTTGTGGCGGCAAATGCTAGAGCAAGTGGTCACTCCAGGGATAAATACCGTATTTATGAGTCGGGGGGGACAGGGCACCCTCAGGGCTCTGCAGAGTTAGGGCAAGGCTGTGGTTTAATTTGGTCCGATCCCTGGCAGAGGCCGTGAGGTCAGCTCCATCCCTTCCTGTGCAGCAGGACCAGTCTCAGATGATGTCCATCGTGTCCTCCTGGCACTTTAAACCATGTGCTCTGGTGTGGCAGAGCAGCCCCCAAGGTCCTCACAGCCGTGGGCGAGGCTGGGGAAGTGGGGTACTGGGATGGAGCTGGGAATGATGCTGCTGTGTTTCCTCCTTGAAAATCTTCAACTTGAGCATTGATTAAGTACAGATCCTGCTGGGCAGGATCACCTTCTCCTTAGCTCGTCTTCACTCATCTTCTCCTATCTGGCAGAGCCAAGGTTTTTTTCCCAGGGGAAACTGCAAACCTCTTAAATGTGTTGCCTTTTTAAAAATTAACCTACTTTCTATGTGGATTGCCGGCTCCTTTCCTGCACTGTTTGCATGATTAACTCTGTACAGCGCCCTTTCAAACATGGCTTTTCCCTTGTAAATCCCAGTGTGCGGAATCAAATTGGTAGCAGGGAGGATTTGTCTTTTTGATTGAAAGTTTGTTTGACCTGAGCTTTTGGTAAGTGCTTTGCCTGTTCTGGATATATTCTGCTCTTTCTTTTTTAAGTAATTTTAGATTTACCTGGTGTAAAGCCGTGTGAAAGGATGACCTTCTTACCACCAACTGAGCCATTCCCCCTCCTGGCTCGACTGAGCCAACGCTGCTTTCAGCAAATGGTTCTTTAGCAAAAGGGGAAAAGGTGGGAGAGAGAAATCAGGAGATGCTGTAGCTCCCTCCATTCCCCTTCCTCCTCCTCTCCCCATCCAGAGTGAGATCGGACCTGAAGGGGTTGCGCCTGGGCTTGCTGGCAATGAGTAGGGTCTCTCCCATGAGTATGGCTAGTTTTAATTTTCTAATGTAACATGAGCTGGATTAGGGGATTATCTCCTCTGCAACTCGCAGGGGTCATGCCTGGAATTTCCCAGCTCCCGGCGCAGTGGCGGTGGCCCGTGCGGGCAGGCCATCGCGGGGGCTGTGTGGCTGGCTCTCCCCGCTGCGCCCTGCCCGGTGCCAGGCAGCCGGTGACGCAGCGCCCGGCAGCGGGATTCCTGCCGGGGTTGCTCTTGGGTGGGAGGGTGCGAGAGCAGATGGTGATAGGGGTGCACGTGTGTTTCTTTTTGTGGAAAAAGCAAAATTCAGAAAACAACTACCCTCTCCCTCCAGTTTTTAACCCTGTGTTTTTGTCCCGCTCCCCCAAACTGAGAGAAAAGAGCTATTTTTAAAATGTGAGTTCTTGTCTCCACGCTCTCAGTGTTTTTCCCCTTTGTCCTTTATTCCTTCTCCATCATCTCCCTCCCCTCCACCCCATGGAAAATCAGAGTTGGATCGGTTGCATCACCGAGTTTATTTATGTGGTGGGATGGGCATGAAACAGCCAAACGACTCAGACAATGGCACGAGCCGTACATCTGCCTAACGCCACCTGCCAACAAACTGAAAACTCTGCCCCTCTGAAAAGAGCCCGCACTTGTTGCCTCTTCACTTAGGCTCTGAATTATCCCAGGACTTGCTGTACCTTCAGACGTTGGCGATGCCGAGCTCTGGGTTGTAGGAAAAAGGCTTTCCCAATCAGCCAAGGACAAAAGAAACTCAATTCTCTGGCTGTCCCTACCTGACAGCACCGCACCCAGAGCACATTTGCTCAGTGTTTGCTAAGCTCTGCTTGGCACGGAGACATTTGGCACTTAAACCTGGGCACTCCGGCTGCCCTGCAGAGCCCGGTCAGTGGGTGGCCAGCTGAGAGTCACGGTCAAGTTCCTCCAGAGTGCGGTTAAAAGCCCTCTTTCCAACAAAAGCATAGAGATGGAGGGTCAGGGCTGTTTATCACTCCTCTTTCCCTGGGTTTTGGTCATGCCCTTGTCCGTTCCTCTCACAGGGCACAGTTGACCGCAGAGGTTTAAGCGTGGGGCTCTGCGGGGTTGTCTCATTTCAGAAACACTGCGACAGGCAGAAGGCAAACCTGAGGATCCGCTTCAAGCCCTCGCTCTTCCAGCACGTGGGAACCCACTCCTCCTTGGCTGGGAAGATACAGAAGCTGAAGGTGGGTACCAGCTGCCTGTCCGAGCTGCTGACAGCCTTTCTCCCAGGCCTGGCCTGCAGACACACGGGAACTGGCTGCTTTTGGGGTGGCGACATCAGTGACAGCAACTGGTGGGGTGGTGGCAGCTGGATTTCCATGCAGTAGTTGAGTTTTATTCTGAATTACAGTGAGCTCATGCAGCTCCTACTTGTCAGCATAGCAGTGACATGTACCAAGAGCCTCTACAAGCTTTTAAGCCTTGGTGCTGGTCCTGACCACCCATTCCGAGTGACGAACCATGGTCCCGGCAAGTGATTTCAAAGCATCTACTGAAAAACCCTGGCGAGATGACTCCTGGGTTGCTCTGACTGCCTTCCCACCACACTCCTTGTTCCTGGGGTTTGCTGTTAGGCAAACTTGAGCTTGCTGTGTAAGAGCTTAAATTGTTTGTGTGCATTTAAATATGAACAAAATCGAGCTTCGCACAGCTATGTATGCAGGACCCATAGACACACATCCCTGCGCTGTGCTCAGTCCTGTGTCTGTCCAGACCCAAGGGATAGGGGTGGTGTAATCCAGTTTGTATCCCAGTGCAGTGCCGGTCAGGCTGTGTATTCCAGTCATTTTATGCTCTCGTCAGCCTCCCAGCCACCTTCTCCTCAGGTGTCAGGACTGTTTGCAGAGCTCCTGGGCAGAGGCATGTGTTTGGGGACACTGGGACAATGAAAGGCTGTTTGATGCCAGATCAGAGTGCCGAGCTTCTCTATGCTGCCTCTCCTGAAGCGGTGGCCTCCTGGATCCAGCCACGCATTGCCCTGTCTGGTGCCTTCCCCAGATCAGTTCCATCCCTCGTCCTTCTGCGCTGTGCAAATCAAGGGCTTTTAATTTGTGGTGCCTTGTCGCTGGGACCCCTGTTCCTCACGGGCGAGAGCAGCTCATGACCCTTTTCTGCCCTTTTGCTACCAAGGATAAAGACTTTGGCAAGCAGGCCCTGCGGAAAGAGCACGTCAACCCTCCTGCGGAGGTGAGCACCAGCCTGAAAACCTACCAGCACTTCACCTTGGAGAAGGCTTACCTGCGGGAGGACTTCTTCTGGGCCTTCACTCCCACCGCCGGAGACTTCATCAGATTCAGATTCTTCAAACCACTCCGCATTGAAAGGCCAGTGCCTGGGGGGGGAGTTCAGGGGACGAAAGGGCAGCCTGGAATGTGCAGAGACACTTTCCTTTTGCTGTTCTGCCTCATGTTGAGTTTCTTGCCCACTTTCTGCTTCCAGGAAGGGAAGGGGAAGGGTAATTTGACCCTTTTTTGGTGGAGCCATGTCTGCCAGACCACTTTGCTTTCCTGCACCTGTGAGCAATCTGCCCTTTGCTCATCTGGCACAGGTGGTCTCCTTCCAAACCACGTGCCCCTGGGCTTTTGGGGAAGGTGTCTGTTAGGTTGAGATGGTTCAGCTGGGGTGAAAGCCATCGTGTTCCCCCTCACTCAGTGTGGGTTTCTGTGGCTTTGGTCTCTGTCACAGGTTCTTCTTCCGCAGCGGGAACATCGAGCACCCAGAAGACAAACTCTTCAATACGACTGTGGAGGTTTTGCCGTTTGACGTAAGTGTTTTATTGAGAATTGAGACGGGGGCGGAGTGGGAAGCGAAAGAGGTTTGAGAGAAGGGAACTGCTTAAAGCCGTCAGGAAAATCTTTACAAGAGTCATTGCCTTGGCAAGGTGGTGGCTGGGAACCGGGGAGTCACGCCTGGTGTGGTATCACCTCGAGAGCGGAGATGCTGCACGGAGCAGTCGCTATGGCAGCCATCCATGCCTGCGGAGGGGATGCTCAGATAGGTGGGATGGCTGCAGAGGAGGGGATGGACCCAGGATGGAGGCAGCATGAGGGCAGCAAATATCCTCTTCTTTGGGGGCACGAGACTCGGGCTGCCAAGCGAGGGGGACCACACGCCAGGGGCTGCTGGCGAGGGCAGCTCCAGGGCTGCTGCTGTTGCTTGGGGCTTTTGGGTGGCTCTTACCACTGGCCTTGTGCAGAGCTCCTCTCCTTCCTACAGAGCCTGCAGTCGGATAAGGAAGCCTTGCAGGAGGGAAGAGGCACAGTCGTCAAATACCGCAGGATGCCGGACGGCTACATCCAGATAGGTACGGCAGGGTGCGGGGTGGCAAACTGCCCGCTGGGTTTGCTAACACAGCCCCTATCCTCACCTTCAAGTGAGTCGAGACCCTCGGTGCTGTTTGCTTGGCACAGAGTAATTTCTGCTTGCCAGGAGCCAGGTTGGAACCGCATTTAATTGTCACTGTCTCCTCTATTGCCCTCCCTCCCCTCTTAGACTAGGTGTCCTCTTCAGGGCATTTTCAGTCCTATGTCTCTGCTCACAGCTGGGACCAAATTATTGAGATTATCCCTTTGCCTAACCTGGTGGTAAAAACCTCCACCAGCTTGGACTTTGTCTCCTGCCACCTGAGCTTGTCTTAGTGCTTGTCCTGCCCTGAGACAAGAACAAGGGATTGCAGCCTACAGGGACCCCCTGCTGTGTGGTAAAGCCCTGGTGTCCTTGCTAAGACTTCTTTTTTTGTTTCTTAAATAGACAAAGAAATTAAAAATTCCCTGGCATGTGTAGCTTTTTGCCATTTTGGCATTCCTCTGCGTGCTGTCTGGTTTCTCCCAGGTTCATTTTTACATGGAAGAAAAAAAAAAAAAAAAGTCACACCCAAAAAAAATGGGACACAGCAACAGGCGGAAACCTTGCTCGAGCTATGGATGTAAGACTTGCCTCTGTGGTGTGGACCCAGAACCGACATTTGTCTCTCACAGGGCAGTGCTGCCATCAGGCTGCTCTGCTCCCCTTTCTTACAGCAGTGATACGTAGACGAATACTCCCCATTTCGTTCTGTGGAGCTGATTTTTTAATATTTTTTTTTTTTTTCCCTTCAGAGTGGCATTTCACATTGTCCGGACAGCCACGCTGCTGGTTTTCAGTCCCCCTCGCTGGTGTCGGGGAGCTGCGGGCAGGGGCTGCCATGGCTGCTTGTGGTCCCCTTGGCCCGGGGTGGGGGCTGGCTGCCAGGGGACTGTCCCTGTGTCACCTCTGTGCTCTCCCCACCAGGCTCCTTCTCCAAGGGCGTCGCGGAGGGCGAGGTGGACCCGTCCTTCGGGCCGCTGGAGGCCATCAGGCTGTCCATCCAGACCGACTCCCCGGTGTGGATCATCTTGAGCGAGGTAAACTGGAGCTTCGGCGGCAGAGCCCGGGGCTCCCCGCTGCCTCCCCCGGCTTCTCTCTGATCCCAGCCCTCTCTCCTTTCAGATTTTTATCAAAAAAGCGGAGTGACCCGGGCGTGAGGAAGGGTGGACACGCGTGGATTCCCCGGTCCTGCTCCCTCCCCTCCCGCTCCCTCCTCCCCGCGGCGCCTCGCCCGGGCACAAGGACAGCCATGCCGGTGAGGCACCGGCCCGGCTGCCGGGAGACGGCACACGCCGACAGGCCTTGGCAAAGGGGCTGCCAGGCCGGCACCACCGTCCCCAGCCAGTGCTGCGGGGCCAGGACATCGTCTTCTCCAGAAGAAGAGCAAAAACCGCCTGTGCCCATGCGGAGGGCTGGCTCTGCTCCCCTCCCCGGGCGCTCCCTCACGGCTGCCTGGCTCCATGCGCGTCGCTCGGGCCACACCGGCACAGGGGATGGTTTGGGGTCGGGATGAGTTCTAGCAAGCGTGGGGACTAAAAGCACCTTCAGCCCGGGACAAGGCAATGCCCCAGTTTGGGAACAGACTCCGGGGTGGGGGGACCTGGTCGCGTCGAGTCCTGCCGGGATGGAGACAGCCGGGGACCAAGGTCCGCCTTGCCTTCGCCCAGGCAGTGGTCCCGGCCACGGCTGAGGATTAAGCGAGGGTGAAGACTGACCCTCCTTCGTCAGAGGAGGAATGAATCCGAAGGGGTTGGAGCTATGACTATGGCAGGGAAAAAAAAACAAAAACAAAANTGCTGTATTTTTTATTATTGGATACATTTGATTTTTCAAGTACATCTCTATATATAAATATATAAAAATAATGTGCACTGTAATAAAAGCTAAATTTAAAGCTGTGGTGCAGCGGTGAGAGTCACTGGCAGGAGAGAGGCACCTGCTCTGGCTCTGCCTGCCCGTCCCCCTCCCCAGGAGGGTGGGTGTCCCTGGGGGNTATGGCAGGAAAAAAAAAACAAAAACAAAAAAAATACCGCACTGTGCCTGCCAGCATTCGAACACAGCCCCTTAACTCACAGTGAAGTCTCCAGTGTCTTCATGCCTTGAGATTGAGTGCAGAAACCATCTTTCTAAATAACTATTTCAGTTATTGATAGGTGTGAATTTTTGGGGGGGANGTGCACTGTAATAAAAGCTAAATTTAAAGCTGTGGTGCAGCGGTGAGAGTCACTGGCAGGAGAGAGGCACCTGCTCTGGCTCTGCCTGCCCGTCCCCCTCCCCAGGAGGGTGGGTGTCCCTGGGGGACAGGGACCAGCTGGAGCCCCTACGCCCCAAATGGCATCATTCCTCAGCGCTCACCAGTACCCAATACTCCCAAAGCATTGCTCACGCTGGGGAAAGCACTTAGAGCAGCCTGGTGGCAGACTGGTATTTTTGCCCCAGCAGCATTACAGCAACCTTCACCAGTTATTAGAAAAGGAACGGCTGGTCAGCTCTTTCCTCAGCGTGGAGCAAGGAAGGCACTTGGGCACCCATACACCCAAGGATGCACTTGTGGAACAGTTGTCTTGCAAAATATGTTGCTTTTTTTATTCCCACATACACCCTCGCAGAGAGCTGCCTGGGGCGCTGCCTGCTTCAGTTACCTGCAAACCCCAAGTCTGCGGCGGAGGGTGACATCTAGAAATGTCAATCAGCAGTGAATCAATGGGTGATAAGTGAAATCAGGGGCAAGCCAAGATCATTCAAATCAGTGCCAAACTTGGACATTAGCAGTTGGACCCAAGGCCAGGCTTCCTTCCTACCCGCCCTTTCAAGTTAGTTTTAATAACAGCAGGTTTTCCCATGCAAACCATTCCCTTAACCTTCGGATGTTCTCACATCCAGTCCCCAAGCACCTTCGACAATCACAGATG
This sequence comes from Chionis minor, assembly GCA_013398295.1. Taxonomy (NCBI): domain Eukaryota; kingdom Metazoa; phylum Chordata; class Aves; order Charadriiformes; family Chionidae; genus Chionis; species Chionis minor. The sequence goes on from VZSF01006211.1 coordinate 213,218, forward strand.
ATTTCTACTGCGAGAAGGCATTTATTTTTTGTATAGCCATGGTGCGATCGTTCAAGGTTGATCATTACAGCAGTAAGGAGGAGTGACAGCAGTGTATGGGTTGATCCATACGATGCAGAGCCAGAAGCACTAGAGGTTTTAAAGCAGACAGAGCTCCAAAACCCGTCTGGGCAGCGCTTGCTTTCTAGAAGGGAAATTAGCTCTGGAGAGCAGAACTTTGTGAGTAGAGGTGTGCCAGCATCCACCTCCCTCCCAAGGTAAGCACAGAACTGGGGAGATACTCGGTCTCTGACCATCCCACGCATCTCCCCCCCGCTCCACCGAGGGCAAGCAGTGGTTTTGGGAGAGCGGTGGCTCCACTCACCAGGCACCGAGCAGCTGGAGGGGCCGCGCCAGCACCGCCATCCATGTGGAGGAGCCGGGCAGCAGGAAGTGTGCCAGGAGCCCGGCCGCTGCCAGCCCCAGCAGCAGCCAGAGCATCCAGGCACTGGCATACATTGGCCCCAACCTATGCGGGGAGAAAGCACCGTCAGCCACCACCAACCAACCCAGGGCACGAACCATGCTGGCGAGCGCTTGGCAGTGCCCACCCTCTTCCAAGACCGTGCTGCGGAAGAGTTGGTGGGGCCACTGGCACATGGGGGCAGGAGGGGAGGAGAAGGGGGTGATGCAAACCTGCCATCGGTCCCACCCGCGGGAAGGAAACGTGCCCCAGGGGCCACCCAGCCTCCCTGGGGGGGCTTGGGGTGCCCGCAGCCCTGGCCAAGTACTAACCGTCCCTGCGCAGCCACGGCGTATCCCTGGAAATACTTGAAGCGGGTGTAGAGGTACAGCAACCCACACGCTGCGGCCACACCTGCAGGGGAGCGGGGAGCTGAGTCCTGACAGCACCGGGGGTCCGCGGACACTGCCAGAGCCGCAGCCTGGCTCGGTCACCCATGTCCCCGCTTGTCCCTGCAGGTGGGGCATGGCCACGAGAACCAAACACTGAGGGACTCAGCTTTAAAACACTGTGAGAGTTTAAATGGGTTTCCTTCCTTCCTTCCCTTTTTGTGGCCAATGAACGTCTCTGCCCCCCAGAGTTGCCCTGGGACTTTGGTTTGCCATGCGGTCCTTCCCTGCATCCTCCCCGCAGCAGCAGCCAAACCCCCAAAACCCTCTTGGGAGGGGGTGGACAGTGGGTGACTCATTGTTTGGGGTGCACTTTCTCGTTCTGCTGTAGCGATTTGGGTATCACGTTGCAGCTCTGCTGCAGCTTGCTGCCGCCCTGGCACCACCTGCCCGCCTGACCTTCTCTAAGAGGTGCATGTCGGGGACAGCCGGGCTCCGGCAAAGGAGCGCTGGCTGCCGATGCCACCAAACCCCTCCTCCGGGCAGGAGAATGGCTCCGCTGCTGCCAGCAATTTCATGCACGCTGGAGCTGGGGCGCTCCTCAGTCCACCCAGCCAAAGGGGAACTTTGCTTTGCCCAAGTAACAGCCTCATGGGTACAGAGAGGACGTGCCGAATTCGCAATGGGATGGAAATGGGGGGTTTTTTTGGTTTGTGCACGTGGTAAGGCTCTCCCCTTACCTTGATGGAAGAAGATTCCAGCGACCCAGAGGAGCGAAACAAAGATCGGGAAGTACTCTGAGCAATTCACCCTGGTGAGAACCAAACGCGAGAGTTAAAACCCCACCCTTGTACGTCAGAATCTGGTTAAACAAGGCCAGAGAGGTGAGCTGCAAATGCACATCAGAGCAAAAGGAAAGGCTGGGTAAGAGGCATTGCTGTGCTGGGGAGAACCAGCCTTTTCTGCCACCGGGTACACCCGATATCTGCATCTTAGAGAAGAAAAGCACCCAAACAAAGCACCACGTTCACCTCACCCGTGTCCACATGAACCCTGCGGTGATGAGCCGTGGCCAAGATGGAGATTTGTCTTTGCCAGACCCACTCCACCCCCACAGCACCTTCACAGGCAGTAAAGTGCCGCTACAGCTTAAAAGCTGCAAGGGTAGAGGTTCCTCGACATTATCTGGGGACTGTTCTCTTCCCCTTAGGTGAGCACAGCTCAAATTTGGGTATCACGAGTCATGCCCCAAGAAGGAGCTTTCTCCCCCAATGTACTTCAGCAGATCTGCAGACAGGTTTTCTTTTCTTCCTTTTCTTTTAGTGACAAAAATACAGATTTTTGTGCAAAGAATGGACAGTGGGAACTGTACTATTAAAGACAGTGGTTTTCTTTCTCAATTTCTCTTATGTTTTATCATTTCCTAGGCAATTTTAATCTTAAATTTGGCCAAAAATTTACCAAGTCTTGGGGAACAGAGCCAGATTGGGAGCTGGAAAAAGTCTGAAGAGCCTTACGCTGGAACTGCAGTTTGAGCCTCAGTGAGGGGAGGCTGCCAGGTTTCCACACGGGAGTAATAAATCAGTACCTTTCTTCCCCTATTTTTTTTTTTTAATCTATCAAAACAAATTATCCATTTGTGTCCTTTTCCACAGGGGAAAAGAATGAAGGGATGAAAAAGCACACAATGAAAAGAATACCTTCTCAAACTCAAGTTCCCTGAGGTTGCCTCCCCTGCAGAATATAGCAGAGGGGTTCCCAGCACGCCGGAGCCCACAGCACGACTTGATTAAGGCACAGCCCAGTATTTAATTACAAGCCTCACCAACAGCTGCCCAGCTAGCAAAGGCTGGTGCCTCCCATGCAGGTTGGCCTTTCACTGCGTGGCAAAAGGACCAAAGCGGGTGTTTTTGTCACTCCACAAATGTTTGCTGCACACTGGCAAGGAAACGCAGCTGCTTTGTTGAGGATTTAGTGCCGCGCTCGAGCTACTCTTCAAACCACCTCCAGCCAGTTCCTTTCACTCGCTTATGAAACAGCACGATTTAGATGAAAGACAGACTCTGATGCTTGCTGGAAGCCAAAGGGGTCTGTGAATATTTCCAGCTTAGCCCCAGCATTGCTCTCTCCATAGGAACAGAGCAAAAAGAAACAGCCCTCGGCACAGGCCCGCGACTTTCACAGTACAATGGCTTAAAAAAAGGAAAAAATTAAAACGCCCTTGTAGCTGGTTCTGCCAGCGAGGGTCTTTGCTTCAATTCAACAGCAAAAACATACAAGCAAATATTAGGTTATTAATATAGCTTCGGCTTACTCTCACAATTTGGATCCAACATTAATGTTAAATTTAATCATTCTAATGCATTAATGCTCAGCACCTCTTCCATACAGCCACTAATTTGTAATTTGGCTGCCTCTCATGATGGCAGAAGGAAGATTATCGTGGACGGACAGAAACACTCCAGTCACACCAAAGTGCTTCAAATCAAAACTCAGACCTCTGCACGCAAAACATTAAAAAAATAAATGCTAGTACCAGCAGCAATAAGTGAAAAGGTGACTTGAGGGTGACTTCAGTCTTTCCTGGTAGTCACATTTGACTCAAGTCATGCCTAGATGGAGTCACCACAAAAGTCAAAATCTTACTGAGCTCTGAAGATTCGCTCAAATTCAGGGGGGCCTCTTGTCTCAGGAGGGGAAATCTTGTACTTCCGCCGGGCATAGATGACCTGCAGCGTAAAATAGGCTAAAAAAAAAAAAAAAGAACACAGGGACAGTTCAGCAGCATTTCATTCAGCCAAGCTTTATCTAGCTTGGAATCAAGCAAGTGGTTACAGGAAAAGAGCTGATACCGTCTAGGTCCATAGTCCAGGGCTGTCACACACAACCTGGAATAAACGTGCCATTTATTTCATGCTCGTATTGTAAACTCAGATTTGGTTATCCTGGCAGAGCACCGGTGCCGCAGAGCCAAGGCGCTGGCTGGCACTTTGCATTAGCTCCCACCCGGCGTGGCAGGAGAGCTCCTGCTGCCGCTCCCCAACGGATCAAACGCCCGGGAAGGCCGGCAACACACATTAAAACCTCACCAAGTCTGCATCCCATGGCAGAATCATTGGTATTGTCCAATCTCACGCTCTGTATTTATCACTGGTGCACCCTCAGCCAGTCTGATGGGAATAATGAGTAACACCTCCCGCTACACCCAGCGGGCACAAAGCTTCCTTACAGAGCAGCATCCAAACTGTGAAGCACTGGGACATCATTAAGTCAATTAGAGATGCTCTTGATCGTAGAAGGAAATGGGAAAGCAATAGAAGGAAATGGGGAAGGGAGTGATAATTTCTTCCACTTCATTCCTGCAGGGTAGCCTGAAGGCTTGAACAGTTTTCGGAGCAGCCACGCTGCCAATGACTGCTATCAGCCTGTGCCAAGTTCAGGCCTTTGTACATTTGTAAGGGACAGAGAAAGTCACTTCAAAATGATAAGACTTGTTAACATGAAGATTTAGACCGGTTCATTGCTTGATGGAAGTTCTTACTCCCATGGGCGATTACTGGTGTTTCAAGTGTTTATATTTAGGGGCACTACAACATTGTTGCCTTTATTGAAAGTGAGAATTTTCACATAGGAGAAAACCAAAGTATAAAAACCAGTTACTTTGGTGGCTGTGGCCACGTGCTGCTAAGCGAGTCACTTGGATTAGCAAGGTCCTAACACAGCAGCGTTTCCAGAGCATGGAACAGAGAGACAAGGAGCCTGGCTGCAAGGACTGCACTATTCTAACACAGAAGATAAAAGCAGAACAGCAGGAGAGAGAAGTAGGGACAGATGTTGCAAGATTAAAGACAAGACAGATCCATGTATGCCTGCAGAAAAGCATTAGAACATATGCAGAAGTAAAGGGAATTAGAAATGTAAATAATCTGATGTTATGTGACCTGCGTATTACACAACGTATTATCTACTGAAACACAGAGACATTCATTTAAGAAAACACACACGTGTTCTTGTGTCTTCCACACTGCATGCAGTGACCCAGCCCTAAATGAGAGCTGCTGGGGGAGAAAGGTGGGGAGGAACAAGTGTGCTCCCCCCCAGTTTGTGTGCAGCACATTGATTACGTGGAGGGTGAGGATATGGTCCAGCCCCCAACACACAGCAGGATACAACCCAGCATCCCCTCTGCGAGCCCGGACAGCTGGGGCTGCAGGAACGCGCAGTGGGCAATTGGCAGCGGCCGGCAGAGCTCTGGGAAAAAGATGCTGAAAGCACGACCCACCCCGTTACCTCCCCGTCGCACCAGATAAGCGCATCGCCCCTACGCAACCGCCTCTGGCTTGTGGCATAAACCTGACCGTGCTGGGCAATGGCCTTCATCCCGCTTGGTGCTGTCTGCACCCTTCTTAATGTAGCATTCCTGTGGCTGATGAGCATGGCAAGAATAGTTTCAGACCCGGCCTTCTCCATCAATGCTGTCCTTAACATCTACCTCGCATACAGGGGGAAACACTCAGGCAAATCCTGCAACAGATCCCTTATGCTTAGGAATGGATAAAACATCCACTCAAAAGGAGCAAGAGCCTTTTGGAGGATGGCTAGCTGTCCTCCAAACCTGGCATACGGGTGAAGCATTACGGATGAAGAATCACCCTCCAAAAGCGCTTCTTAGAATGAGGTGTTGAAAACAACCCACACTGCTGAAGACTTCTCAGCATGGACTTCTAGGGAAAGGAGTTCCATCTACTCTGCAGAACCTTTCAAACTATTTTTTGCGATTTGTATCTTGAGGTTAAACTCCCACAGAGGCCAGAGGGGCTGAGCCCTCCCCCTGCACTTTGCTCCTCAGTGGAACCATCAGCCAGACCTTCATTCTCTATTTGATTATGTCCACAAACTTGTCAAACCATATTACAGCTGATACCCACCACATTTGGGTGAACCTGGCAAACAAGCTCTGTGGGGACTGATAGACAGTGACATTGCATAAGCTTTATTCCGTTTGAAGCCATTAAAAAAGGCAGGGGGGTGGAATAACAACTGTGATATCATTGTTCTGCTGGTCGATGCAGCGTTCAACACAGGGCAGGGCACGTATCCACAGAGCACTAAGCTCAGAGCTTTGCTGAACTGAGCATAACTAGATTAAAAAGGGGTGTTTCTTGAAAGAATGAGGAATCTGTGGGCCCCCAGAAAATTCTGAAGAAAATAAAAATAAAAATCAGCCAACACTGTACCGAGCTCAGCCATCAAATTGCACCTCCTACACCAGGATGTGACGGGAGAGTATTTGTACATATAGCGCACGTCGGTGTTTCAGTGCTCTGCTTTCTCAGAACCAGCCTCAGACCTGCAACTCACCTCCAGAACGTCCTTTCAAAACCTGCAAGAAAATCTCTGAATCAAGGTGATATTAACGCATGTACTTCTTGATAGCGGAGAGAAAAGAAACATTTAGTATCTTATAATTGCTCCTTGACTTTCCATGCAGAGACCATAAAATGAAGCTACTTTGTCCGACCTGCCCTAGATAAGAGGGTGCTAATGGTTGCTATACAGCTGCTGGCTTCACACCTATGCCTATGGCTGCAACTTTTTAAATATACTTGGAAGTTCTCATTAAACCAACATATTTGAGACTAAACTGCAATCTAGAAGTTTGCTACTGAGGGTTTCCTAATGGAACGGGCTTAGCAATGTTTCCATAACTCAGTTTCAGGTTTTCTTCATGCCTTCTCTTTGCACACTAAAGGTTCCCTCCCTCCCCACTTACTGTAACAAGAAAAAAATTCAAAAGAAAAAACAAGTATCTTCCATTTGTAGTTGATGATAATTCTCTCTAAATTGAGAGGAAATTACTGATAATTCAGAAATTCTGAACTCTACTTTTCAAGTAGCATATTTGTGTTTTAAATAATGCTTGTATTGAAAAGATTTTCATCTGATGGCTAAAAATCCATCAGGCTGCTCAGAGATTCACACCGATTTGTAAGTAAAGAGGTGCGATAGCTCTACAGCAAATCAATTCAGCAATAAAAAAAACCCCACAAACCAACCTTCCCTCATAGAAATGTGAATATTTTAACAAAATGGGAGCTCCAAGCAGGGGCAGCATCCCCTTTCCCGACCCTGCTGAAGCCCAAGGGGCAGAGCCCTTTGCCCAAAGGACCCAGGATCAAACACAAGAGGCAGAGCTCGGCAACACTGCTTCCTAAACGGTCTAAACTAAAGGCATCTATTTAAATTACAAGAAGTTGCTGAGTTTCTTTGAAGATGTCTGAGTCTATTTCTGACCAGAAGGGCTTGCATTAGTTTCCAAATTACTGCACGCTGTTAACTCATCTCGTCATTTGCTCTGTGCAGCTAAGCTGTACGAATTAAACACCTAACAGTATCAGTCACAGAGAAGAAATACACGCATACATTATGCTCTTTTCTATATACATCTACGTTTCTACACTGACCTCTTCATCATCAGGGTATTTATTAACCTGTCTTTATTACAAAGTTACAAATTACCTGCTAAAATTCAATCACAGAAAGTATTTTCCTTTAAAGACACACTATTGTTGAAATCGTTTCAAGTTTAAATGTAAAACTCAAATTTTATCTCCTTCTAGGGTGCTGGCTTTGAGGTTTGCAGGTCATTTTAGTCCCAGTTAAATAACAAACATCCTCAGGCACAACACCCCCACCATGAACACCCAAACTTTTGCATCCTTTTACCACCTTGGCAAACAGCAACTTTCGTCCCAGAGCCTCCAAGCAAAATACAAGGAACCAAGTTCCACAAAGTTTGATATAATCAGCTTAATATTACCTAGCATTATATAAAGCACACTTACCTTGCTCCAGGACTCCCAAAACTGTGACAGTGGCCAGCAGGTCTATCTGATTTCTCATGTTGCCGACTGGGGAGTAAAACCCTGGCCAGGTGATGGGTAGAGCTGCTCTCCAGTCCTCTCTCCCACCACTGCGTGTTCCACGACAGAGCCTTCTTACTGCTCCGCACCAACACGTGTTTCCTCCACCACACATTAACTCTCCCCAAGCCACAGAACTTGCCAAAGCAGCCATCAGAAAGTGTCTGCTCCAGACAAGCGCCTTCCCCTGAACTGTGCAACAGCAAAAGTTCTGCATGCACAAACTGTGAAATTCATGCAATTATATGTACAGATTCTGTACTACGATTGGATTATGTATTGCCGGCAACTGTAAGATGATGGGAATTTTTCCAGCCTTTTTATTGCTAGTTTTAATCAACTCTGAAGCATATAAATTACGTGCTAGGTTGTAAAGATTATTAACAAGCATTTACAAATCAATGGCATGACCTTCTGCTCTGACTCCAAGTAAACTGACCACATGAAAGATTTTCTAGACTTCAGCTGGAATAACTCAATTCTGCTACTGGACTCTGAATTTTTAAAAGAGCATTCAGGTATCTTATCCTATTAATAAATACTATAAGTTTACCAAATAGGAGTACGGTTCTTTTCTAGCGCTCAGCCACTTTTTGTAATTTTCTGGTGTTTTAAAAATTCTGCAGTACAAACCTTTTCCTGGCTAACATACAAAATGAAAGTTCTCAGTGTAGAATGGATGGCAGCACAGGATGGAGAAACACACAGACCCTCACAAATGTTACACTACCATCACAATTGTAACTGAAATGTAAAGTTTGAAAAACAGCAGTACTTTAGCCCTGAATAAATTTTCTCCCAGCCCACAAAAGCAAAATATTCATCAGTTCAAAAAGTTGCTCCAAAACACAGAATATGGATAAAAGACTACTGACTTTAAAGATTTCAAACCAAAAAGGAGGAAAAAAAAAAAGTGTCATTCAGTATCAGCTAAGGTTTTCCCTTAATTTTGATGAAGAGGGGGGACAGGATATGGCTGAGCTATTGCATTTCTCTCTGTACAGCCACATACAGAACTTCAGTGCAAAATTTGCACACAATAGGAACAAGAAGTGACCAGACCTACACTTTCTCCCGAGTGAGATGCAACGAGTTTGTTCTTCTGCTTTGGATTGTTGTCACCTCAAAACCGCATCGTGACAGCTTATCAGACTGACCACTTAATTCAAATAGACAATTGCACATTTTTTTTGTCAAACATACATGAAGAATAGCAAAACTGCTCCCTTTCTCTGCAAAACACACGACATGACTTTTGACTCTCCAGGCTGCTGGCAGACCCAGGCTGAAATAGAAATAAAACAATTCAACCTAACAGAATCTATTGGTGACCCAAGATTGCATCTAGGGTGCCTAATATGAAAGTCAGAGGGGAAACATCACTAGGAGTCTACTTCTGCTTACACCATTTCAACAAACAAGCCAGACTTTAGAAAACATTTCTATTACAGAGTTTCAATAGTCTTGTGAAAAACACTAACATCAAGCAAAAAATAAAATTAAAAAAAGAAAAAAAAAAAAAGGATCCATTTCTGAGCAGAGGTTGATCACAAGCTACCACCGAGTCTTTAAAATCTTTGGAAAAAACATGCACGTGCGTATCACTTCAACAGGGGACAGTTCAGGAAATTTCTGCTTTACTCAACATGAAATACAACACAGCACTTTTAATGGGACAACAAAGCAAAAGTTAATAAACTAATAACTTCACAGTTCCCCAGAGGCTAGAAGCAGCTCATCCTGGTATTGTTACTTATTATAACACTTTGCTCTTTATAAGCTTCTGAAGTTAGAGGTCCCCCCCCACCCCTAAACACAACGCAGGACTTGTAGAGTAGGAATATACTCAAAATATACTCAGGTACGTCAGGATGTATTTTGTGAGGAAGTCTGAAGGCTCTGAACTGGGGCTTTAAACACACCAGCTGTAAGACACCACCTTCAATGCTTGGAGGATGATCCTTCAATGTTTGAAGCGGATTAAAATTCTTATGACATAGGTGGATTCTTGAAATTACAGTAACATGTAAAATGGATACAGCCTTAGCAAGAAATACATGTGTCACATTTTTTGCAAATTCTTCTTTATCACTACTGCTAAATCTGTGGTTGGAGAAGTTTGAGATGTTAGTTTAGAACTTCAGACTAGATATCATCGGTTAAAAAGGCACACTTGAAAAACAGGAAATGCTACCTAACTAACCGAATTGTTAGGCCTGCTGCAAGTGGTATGATTCAGTAAGAGAACTGCTTTGAAATGTTCAGTTCAGAGTAATTTGTTAAGTCATAACTTATTAACAAGAACATACTAACATCCAAACACAGGCCACTAAAACTTGGCTCCTTTGGGCACTGATGGAGCCGCAGACCCTTGCTTTACTTCTAACCAACACACGTGCAAGTGTCCACCTTCAGAGGCTCAACAATCCAACAGGGTCTAAAAGACCTATTTTGTCATTATTTTCCACAGCCTCTTCAACCTGCCAGCTCTATGCTTAGGGACCTCACCAGCTTTAAGCCAAAAAGCTTTTTGCTCCTTGTTCGGAAACATTAACTCATGCAGGCAGTACACATCCCTCGATTCGCAGTTTGGGAGGGTTTTGTGCAATTTGCCTATGTCAAACAAACATAATCTTCATCTTTTCACAAGTCTCAAGGAAACCAATTTGAACCTCTAAGGCCTGTTATTTTGAGGGAATCGGAGCATATTTTTTGGAACTCCACAATTCTGCACATGCGAGTCGTTATTAGCATCTTTTTCACTAACAACAATGACCTCTGCAGTAGTACTTCCCAGCTTAAGGCCTACAACTGCATTACAAAAGAAGAAAGTCCAGAAGCAGTGGGTGTAGCATAAAGCCTTGTTTCCAAAATAAAGTTTTCTAAGGCCTCTTCTTATGTGGTTCTGGCCTGCTTAAATGGACTTTCTGAAACCGTAAGATTTGGGAAGACACAGCGGAAGAATTTGAGCCTCAGTACCAGGCTGACCAAAACTGTGTGTTGGGATGAAGGGAACCATCATACTAGGAACAACAACGCTGAACTCTGCTCAGCTCACACAAACATATAAAGTCACGCCATGTATGTTTAATACACTAGCAAAATATTTATTTTATAATGATAAAACAGAAGTGAAGGATTTCTTTTTGGTGTGCACCAGTAATTGTAGTAAAAGAATAAGGGGATTAATGGACTCTTTATACATTTCAATGACAAAAATTCATAAAGGTTAGCATCAAATTCAACTGTTCTCCATTTACAAGCATAAAACTTACCATAATACCCCCCAAACACATATATAAAGAATTATAGTTTTAAAATCTATAAAAAGTAAAAAATATACAGTCAGAAGATCTAACTCTTATTCAAATCTTTAATATAAAATTGTAAACATTTATTTACACAAAGGAAATGTGTATAACAAAATTTTGAGCACCCTTTTCAATTGAGTCGTGGTTTTTGGAAGGCAGTGGATGTTGCACAGTGACACTCTCACCTTTCCTACCCAACCAAACCGCAGTTTATAAATAAAGCCATGGGCGGCTGGCTAGGTACAGTTCAGGGGAGATACATTTTATTGCTCTGAAGCTGCAGCAAATGGAAAGCCCAAGTGCATATATAGACAGCTACATGTGAAAGGGCACAAAGGCAAAGCCCAGCCCTACCCATGCACCTATGTACATCTAAACCGTATTTTCATTTCCATTGAACTGTGTCAACTTTTGTTACAGTGATACCCTATTTCCAACAGTCTGCTCGTATTATGTGGACAGGGACCAAAACCAGAAGCAAGGGCTGTTTTTTTTCTACCAGGTTAAACGTTGTTTGGATCCTGCTCACGTTATGAAGACCAATGGGCATTATAAGCCAGTTTGCCTAGAATCACACTGAATTTTACTTCAACAGTACCATGAAAAGGCCCTGTCATCAGATCTAGATACCTTCCTGAACAAACCCTCCGGTCAAGCAGGGCAATATCCACCTTAGCTTCCAGAAACTGTGGAGGAAAAAGTACATCTGCGTTTTCCTGGACATTTAGCTGGATTGCCTTTTTGGTAGTAATAATGCAAACAGCAGATGTTCTTTTCCTCCAATTAAGAAATCACAACTGGATGGATTGTATTTTGACTTGCTCAGAACAAAGTCTGTGTGCAAAACCTACTGGAAAACATAGCAGATTTCACCACAACCTAAACAGGGAAGAAAAGCTGAATCCTACTACCCTGTTATTTCTCTCAAGTGTTTGTAAGGGGGAGAAAAAACTAGTGACACTGAAGGATGCCACTTGAAATTATGAGGTCCCAAGCACCCCCAACAGGAAGGGAAGGCACACTGGTGCAAAGTTAACCCTTAAAAATAAAAATACAGCAAACACTCCTTCCCCTGCCATCGCTAGTTTATATCTATACTCTTCTAATGACACTTACCTTGGACCAGTTTTTGGTTTAACTGAATAGTAAACCAAAGTCACTAGCTCTTTTCTTAGATTGCCAGTATAAGAACAGTTAGCATCATTTATTTGCATCTCATCTACTTACTCTAGAAAATATCAGAAGTGTCAACAACCAAAGTCACTAACACCTTTGTCTTCCCGTCCAAAGACAATCTTTATGTTAATCTTTTCAAAAGCTCTACGAGGGATCAAGTCTGCTTCAGTGAAGTTTTATCCACTATTCAACGGTGGGATCCACTGATCAATGCACATCTTTCACCAACAGTTCAATATGATACAATATCAAATCTGTTCAACAGAGCGTAATTCATCCACACTAGGTAAAGTGTGCTGAACAAACCATGTTCCATGCATATTTGGAAAGGGTTAAAGTATTAGTGTTAAAAAGCAGTTTTTAAAAGTGCAAATTGTCTCATAAAGGAGCTGCAGATACAGTAAAATATTTTCCTTCTTTGAAATCAACATTATCCTTCACTTCCCTTCACCCACTCTGGAAAAAACCCTCTCTCATGCATCTCTGCAGTGCAGAAAACTCCTGAAGAAGCCAGTCTGCGTTGAAGGAAATTACTTTTAGATCACAATGCTGGGTTTGACTAGAAAGTTTAAAGGAGTTTTCCAAAAAAGTGGATTTAAAAGGGAAGAGGTATTTGTGCATTTAAAACAAAAGCTTTCAACTTTATTTTCATTTTAAAATAAAGGTTAAGGCAAGGTGGTTTGTTGGTGGATAGGGGATTTCTTTTTTTGGTAGAAAGTAAGGACTTTGGAACACTGACTGTTCCCATTGTGGTTTTTGTCCTTTCTGGGACTGACCCCAACATATGGATAAGAGGTCTCCTTGGGCTGAGCTGAAGAACCAGCATCTGCTTCAGGGGATATTAAAGAAGTAAATCCACCAGTCTATAGAAAGATTATCAAACTCGTAACCCAGTATTTAAAAAAAAAAAAAAAGGCATTTAAAGGGGGAGACTTCCATATTGGAGCAACCCTGATACAAGCATTCTTCCAGGCTGCCTGTGCTATTATTGCTGATAAGGACTTTCCACCCCTCAGCCAAATTCTTTTTTCCTCATTTTTATCCTGAAGTGACAAAGTCTTGTGCTCACTGCATCATTGCTAACTTTGAGGAACCAACAAGATCTCAGAAGTTAGTTTTACTTTTTACAGCAAAAAAACCTAGATGAGCTGTCATGAAGCAAAGCCTTCATTTAAATACAACTACCTTTGGAAATAAGTTATGAAGAAACAGGTGCAAAGTAAATGGCTTTACAATTCATGTTAAACCTACTAGAGTTTAAAAGTTCTCCCATAAGAAATTCCCCCTTTAAACACAGCAAGGTATAAGCCAAGAACTGTTCCTCTCTACAACAGAGTGCAAACTGCAGCTTAAAAGACTACAATCTATTAAGACAACTACCTAGACTAACTGGCCAGGTTTTAATACTTTCTTTCATCTATTACCAGCATCTAGAAATAATTACTGTGAAATATCACTTGCTTATTGAGAGTACAGGCACATGCTTCAGCAACGGGGAAAAGAAACAATTCAAAACATTTTGCAAGCGTACTCAGGTGCATAGAGCCTCTTCTCAAATAAAAAGTCAGAAGTTTGATGGACAGTACTATAACAGCATGTCAAGCTACAAACAAATAATGATTGCAAGTAATAGCTGCAGCAGACTAAGCCCTAAACACAATTTGTGCAACTATTTGCTTTCTCTCTGCACTATCTCTGTAGAATTTTGTTTTATTTTTAAATAATTAAAAAATTTAATTTTAGAACACTGCAAGTGAGATTTCTGAAAGGCTGGCTAGGATACACACAATGTTTTTTGACCTGTTCAAGTGTGCGACTCCTTAGAGACACCAAGATAAAGCGCACTATTCCTGCAGACCTGCTTGGTGCGCCATTACCATGTATCAACACTCATTGAGAAGCAGCTCCAGTCCCTTTCCCAACCATTTACCTCTAATGCCTGCAAGTCTCCTCAATGCCACAGGTTTTTTTTTGGTCCAAGTGTGGTTTATATTTCATGAAATAATTAAAAAAGTAGAACCCCCACCCCTAGCCCCATTTTAATGAGTTCCTAACAACTCATCCAAATCATTCATCCACTCTTCTGAAGTCCTATTTTTCAGCAAAGAGTCTATCAGATCTGTGTCACCAGTTAAGTTCTGAAGTCCGTTGTTGCCCGACTGGCCACTGTAGGCGAAAGGCAGCTCTTGACTGGTTGTCCTCACAGGGTACCCTTGACTACAGTGCAGATTACCTCTGTTGGGCATTTGCTGATTTGGATTCTGGTTGAAAGCATTCAGATCCGCAACAGTCTGGTTCATGCCAGGCAAGACTTGCTGTGAAGGTACTTGCTGCTGAGTAGGTGGGTTTGTCCGCTGCTGCGCACCTAAAGATGACGGCAACATCTGCCCAGAGATGGCAGCATTCATAGAGGTCATCGGTCTGCTGGTGCTTAGGCTTACCTGAGGCATTCCTTGGGCAAACTGTTGGTTGGCCATCTTTAGATGAGTTTGCTGCATGTGGAAAGAGGAGCTGGCAGTAAATGGTCCTAAGCCACTGTTTGCTTGCGTCTGGTTGTTAATATTAGGGATACCTTGGTGTTGCCAAGATGGATTTTGAGCCCCCATAGCAGCTGGTACTCTTGCCATCTGTGGCTTAGATAAGGTTGGATTCAGTGCACCTTTACTGTGCTGCTGCGAAATACTTGAGTTTGCTAAGGTGTTCTGCCCATACCCAGCAGGAACGGCAGCACCCTGGCCCAAGCTGCCCTGTCTCTGCATCGGTGGCTGTCCGTTGGCACTTTGCGTCGCATGCTGGGGAACCATCTGTGTCATACCAGACGCCAGGTTGTACAATCCCCCTCGCTGAATGTTTTGCATATTGGTATACTGAGTCACCCCCCGATCCTGTTGACTGGAGCCCGACTGGAGTGGAGGAACAGAACTGTGTCCCGGTCCCATCTGAATCATGTTCTGGGTCTGAGGAAACATCCGCGGACTACTGGAGCTGGACTGTCCCAAATTACTAACTCCAGGCATGGCTGAAGATGACCCTGAAATACAAAGAAATATTTTGTACATTTAATACTTTGGTTCAACCAGAGCCAACCAAGACTTGTAGACTCTATAATCCAGAATGGCACTGCAGCTGCATTTGTATAAAGCAATCCGTGCAACCAACACACAGACAGTAGTACTTTAATTTAATTGAAGAGTGTCAATTGTTGCTCCAGTTAGCATCTCCACCTTGATCTCAAACACATATGCCAATGTCCTAAAAAAACCAAATGCCACTTCTAAGAGTTCAGCATCACCAATTCAAGAAAAAATTAGACTTTAAAGGCAGGACTCTGCCTTTGTTTGTGAACGAAGGTATACACACATACTTTGAAGTGCATGCACAATTTGCTAGGCTGTTAAAAAATACCACTTACTGCACACACACCTTGTCAGTTATTCTGTGCATACACTGTATATCTCTTACTGCACAACTCTAGGGTTTCTGGTCCTGTGTTTTCCCAATTCCAGGAATTTCTTCTT
Source organism: Chionis minor (assembly GCA_013398295.1). Classification (NCBI taxonomy): domain Eukaryota; kingdom Metazoa; phylum Chordata; class Aves; order Charadriiformes; family Chionidae; genus Chionis; species Chionis minor. The sequence continues at coordinate 228,977 of VZSF01006211.1, forward strand.
TTTTGTATAACTTTCAGAAATTTTTGGTCAAGTATCTTTTGGACTTCCACAATGAAATATTCACTATATTAATATGCAATACTGACAACCAAGCAAGACGATTTGGAAAAATAAGTCTTTTCAGTGAACAAAAAAAAAAAAAGTCCCTTGGTCTTATAAATTCTGAGTAAAAAAGTTTCTTCCCACAGAAGAAACAGCCCCCTACTTAAAGAAAGAAAAAGAGCAATATGAAGTGTAATGCATATAATCCCCAGCCCTCACTTCTTACAGTCGACCAAGGGAAACCTACCTACACTAGAACTTTCTCTACTTTCAAAACAAAAAGCTGTAAAATTTTTTCATATTAAGACAGCCGAGGAATATTGGCTTTCTGTTATTATTAATTCCATTTTTATTCAAATATAATTAATTCAAATATACCCAAATAAGATTCAAATTATATTGAATTAATTATCCACAAAGCACACCATAAAAACATCAACGTTATTGGGGGGGGTGGATAGGTGGGGGAAGGGTCTTACTGAAACACTGTAGTAGTTCATACTGTATGATGTTTGCATTATAAATCCTGGTAGTAAACATACCAGGGTTCATGATGCAATAAACACTTACAGTTATCATAACAAGGAAAAAAGAGTTTTAATAATACTTATGTTCATTATAGCAAAACATACTCTATTTCTAACAGGTGCACTCCTGTTTTTCTGTAGAAAAGCAGCAGGAGAAAAAAAAAGCCCTTTCACTGCAATAGTTGAAGGATGCTACTGATCACTGTGTTAACACACAATCCTTTCGTATCGGTATCAAGTTTTTTCAGTTGAGTAACAAAACCCAGCCACAGCTCTACTAGACACTGCGTAGTCACCAACACTGTCAGAATGAGCGTATCACATTTCTTTTTGCATCTTTTCCCCTTCAGTATTTATTTCTGTGGGAACATAGAGAGTAAGGAAACAAAACAAAGAGAAAAAGCACTTTTTTATACTCTAAATTTATGAAAAAAGACAAGTGGCTTCTTGATGCCCTGTCAAGTAAGGATTTTTCAGGTAAGGAGATGAGTTTTTACTGTTCTCTAGTTCTTCCACATTCATTAAGCTACTCCAGCTGAATGGTAACAACACCTTTTATTTGTCAGTGTTAACAGACTGAAGACATACCAAGCTGCTTCTCCTACAAAAAAAAAACACCCTCCATGTAGGACACTAACACTTAATGAAGAGAATTCAAAACTGTATTCCTTTCTAAAGGTAGCAAGGATAAGAATATTAGAGGATTTTAAACTCATTCTAGTAGATGAGAGAAATAATACATAACATTTTTCTTTAATGAAGTCCTGTGAACGATACAAGCAGTAGTGATGTTAGGCTTCACGAAAAAAACCCCGAATCCTAGTATCACACAAATATATGGAATTTAAGGAGCATTTACAACCTGTAAAGGGAAATGGTAGTATAAAAGGGCCTTTGGAACAATAGAGGTACTTAAGAATTCTATGCATTTCCAAACCAATATTAAGAATCAGAAGCTTAAGCTGTCCCAGATATCTGGGACAGGGGAAGCTGTAATTTGCAACTGAGCCAGAACATAGGTCTAAAACTTTTAAGGCACAATGACGTAGGAAGATGTTGTAATACATTAATTAAAAGCTATCCAATCCAGGAAACCTGAAGACACCTTGTTTTTGACTCCTGATACTTTGTCCGCCATTATTTCAATTGCCCTGTTTACTCACCTGTGAACTGCCCAACCTGCTGCTGGTACGGATTCTGCGGTTGATCCTGATACTGGGGAGGCGGCCGCGTGAGATGCCGCTGCAGCTGTTGCTCTTGCTGCTGCCGCTGCTTCTCCTAAGAAAGGTCCAATGCAAGACAATTGGAAAACAAGCCAAGCTTTTTCCAGGGGTGACTAGCTTGGATAAGAACAAGCTATCTGCATACTTTTATGCGGAGCTGGTAATTAAAGGGGCTTCTGCAGCCTTAAAGTCACTTCAGACCTTTGTTCTCAAGGTTCAGACACAGTCAATTTAATCTGATGATTGACAAGACTATGAACTCATAGACAACAGGACAACAGTTTGCATTACAGGAGTTTCTGCAATGCAAGTCTGAAGCCTGTAAACATTGGAAGTCTGAGATGTTAGTCTTTTAATCAGTAACATAAACACAGACATTTTTAGCAATACTCTAAATATGCTAACAGGTACAAAAAGAGCAAAAGCAAGTGTCTATAAGAAAATTCACACGTACTTTTTTGCTCTTTACCCCAGATCAATTTATTTTAGACCTCTCTCTGGAAATTAAATAGCGTACAAGTCATAAATATCAACAATGTTACACAGAAAAGTAAAAACTGAACATGCAAATAGTTTCTAGCCCTTGCTTTCAAAAATGAAAAAAAATACACACAAACCCAAATTCTTATATACCACAGGTTTTCCTAGATTATGGAAAAAGGCAGAACTTAATTTTATAACAGAACCTATAAAAGTTTTGTCATCGTTGTTCAAAACAATTTCCTTAACAATGCACTCATCAATTGAAACAAACCCTATTAATGATTCAAAGTAACTTCGCCTCTTTAAAAGCACATTCAATCTGTACCTACTTTACAATAAAACCATTTGAAAAATAAAACAAGTTTTCCATTAGGAAACTTTTGGGGAAATGAAATTTAGAACATTGAGGGGAACGTCCAGACTGTATGTACAGGCACTAATAGTGAACTCAGAGATCTTGACAGCGTAAACAGCCGACAGGCTGCTTTTACAGTATGAAACACATCAGCTATAGTATTTCTGACTCTTCTTCCACAGCTCTCTTCACCCAGACTGAAATTCTGAGATAACTGAGTGGTGATACAATGCACAACGATCTACTTAGCTGAAAAGTCACACAGAGCACAGATGGGGACAGAAATTCCCTTCCCAGAGTACAGGGATAAAGATACAAGCAATAAACCTTTAAAGAGTAGTGCAATGTAAAAGAAGGGTAGATACACATTGCTACCATCCTTTTGGAACATCTACAACTCAGCAGCTGTTGAGACACGCAGAGGAATGAAGAGGGCAGGCAGCTTGACAGAAAGGACCTGCTGCTTGCAGGACCAGTCAAACCTGAAAGAGGCTGACCACAGAAGCCAAGAAGAGATGCCATAGTTCTGAGAGAAACCCAGAGCTACGGAGCCTGGCTCAGAAAAAGGAAGAGAAAAAAACCCCAAAAAACAACACACCACAAAAAAAAAAAAAAAGGAAAAAAAAGATGCAGAACACCAAATGCAAAGACAGCTTCAGAGTGGCAGGGAATGGCACTGAAGCTACCTAAAACTGCAATTCTCCTGCAAAGCAGAGATCAACTGATTCAGAAATCTTTTTTTAAAACTACATCCAGTATCATGTGTATACAAAGAAACAAATATCAAATTAGAATGCTAACAAGATCTAGCTTGACTGGGCAGCACCAGGCCAAGAAATGTGGCAAATGCAATATCCAAGTCTGTTCAGCCCCAAGGCAAAGCTGTTCCTTATTTGCGATCAGAGTCCCAGTATCACTATACAAAGATGCAAGTTGTACAAGGGAGTCGTAGTTACCATAACTAGGAGAGAAATAAAATATTTTCATAATATTGATATTTGTTACAGCAACATATGCTGGCTAAGCAGAAGCAAATAGGTAGGAAAAAAAAAATTTCACCATTGTGTTTGAGATACGCTACTTATCACCCTGTTAATACACCACCCCACTGTTCAGAGCGGCCCGATGCCTGTTAGACCCATCACTTAGGAAACCTACTGGGACTCAGCTTCAAGAGCTCTAATAGAGCTCTAATAATCGGCATTCACCAGTGCTGCAAAAGTACAAGCAGGATGCCAACACCACATATTTCCTTTCCCCCCACCTTCCTTCAAAGAACACCTGTTTGTTAACATTTTGGGAGAGGAACAATTAGCAATTTTTGACATTTGATTTAACATAGAAGCCATCAAAACCTGAATGATTTACTAAAACGTATTTTATCTATCTATACAAGTTTATAGGCCACAGAACTCATATGGAATATATGATTTTATTGATGATTTGGTCATTCTTTGTCCTTTGGTAGTGTATTTCCATTACAATACTCCCTTAGCCCAAATTGTATCTTACCCAAATAACAAAAATGTATCTTGACCAACATTCATACCGTTTTCTTTAAAACACTGCCAACCACATTCTTACGTTTTATTTACACTTAGCCAAGAACTGAGGGGGCTTTTCTGTCACCTCAAGTTAGTCCTCAATTTTAACAGAAGTCTCCAGGTGATCAGAAAAGCCATTAGCTAGGACTTGGCACAGCCATAGCTCCACAATACTGCAGATTCTACTACACTCTTCCCCTCAAAGTAGGCTTTCACATATTTTCAGATCAGAGGAGACTGCATAATTTCCTTCTTTCTTAAGTAAAGCTTCTGATGGACAGTCGCTGCAATAAAAATTAAGGTGTGTATTCCCACACACAACCATTACCTGACTTTCTCTCACCACCTTTATTTTCCAAACAATCATTACAATGAAAGTCCTATCTACTAGGATAACAACTCCCAACTTTAAAGCCGAGAATACTGAGATTTATTAAGCTTTTAACAGTGCTGAAAATTAAGGAAATTACACATTCCCAACTGCTATTAGTTGAAGGACTCAGCATTTAATTTTTTTTAAACTTTTTTTTAATTCTCAGTGATAGATGCAGTTTATATTTTTTTCCATTAAACCACTAGCGCTTTTCCCCCCCATTATCCCCAAAAAACAACAGTTTCCATGGCTCTTCCCTTCCCCTATTATCTTCAAAGAAAACACTTTTCACCAGTACAGATTATTACGCTTTTTCCAGAAGATCTGAGTACCAGGTTCTCCCCGAGTCTCAATCCTTCTTTGAAAATTCATCTTCCCCTTCCTCCATACCAGGTATTAATAATTTCTCTATAAGTACAGTGCCAGTGCCTGGAACACGCCTGCATGGACTTTTAAAAATGCAGAAAGGCACTGATGACAGAAATAAGGCCCTTTGGGCTGATTCCCAGCTGAAAGACTTGCAAAAGGTTTAAAGCTTAGAAAGGTTCAGACAAGGAGCCTATTTCCCCAAGAGAGGGTAAAGCAGCTTTCTGCAGTCTGATGGACAGCAGAGTTAAATTCTTCTGGCAGGATAAGATGCAAGTTGGATGCAGATGTCTCATTATCTTCCCCAAACAAACAAGTGCAAGACGTTTTAAAATTTGAAACATGAACTTCTGTGGATCTCCCAGAGAAGAAAGGCAGAAGGCACAATAAAGTTACAGAGTCCCTTGCTTCTTGCTTCTATTTTTAAAGCTCTACAAAACACACGAGTGGTATCCCAACCTTATCTTTTATTTTTGCTCTGATTCCATTTGCCTTTCTTCTTTCACAAAGAATTACACTACCGCTGGTATGATACATTCTCTCCATGTAGGTATTCTCTTATATTTTCACACTACTCAATCCTACCTGTTGTATTCTTTTCATTCACCACAGTGCCTTGTAACAACAGAAAAAATACATCTCAGCAATCAAGTGCGAGGTATTTGGGTTACTTTTACAGAAACATAAAACAGCAATTATAATACCAAAGTGCCTTGTAGTTCACATCCCGTATTTTGTAATGTGATAACTGACAAAATCTCTGATGGTGTCTCATCCAGCAAAGTAAATCAGCACAAAGGAAAAAAAAAAAAAAAGCCTGCTGGCCCCTCTCACCTGCTCAGCCAGAAGATGTTGCTGTCTCTGCTCCATCAGGAATTGCTGCTTCTGTTGCTCCATGAGCAAGTGCTTTTGTTGCTGCTCCCTCTGCTTCTGCTGGTCCATCAGCATTTGGTGTTGCTTCATCACTGCGGCTTGCTGCTGATTGCTGAGATAAGGTGGGTTGCTGTGGTTACCTGCCATGGAGACATTGGGAGCCTGGGCACCCACACCAGGGCCAGGGACAGACACGGGAACGCGAGGAACGTTAGGAGAAGGGGTTTGATCCTGCAGAGCACAGAAAAAGTGACGTGAGTTACAGAAAGAGGTTGGACCGCTAGAATTTAGAAACTGTATGCAGTTACGCAGGTGAGGAAAGGCACTTTCATGGTGATGATGACTACAATTTGTTTGTGTATTTTTATCATTTCACAGTTTAAGGAAGAAAGACTTTATAAACAAAGTCTACACAGGGAGGGCAATCACAACAGACCTCAGAAAAATAGAAATTCTCAGTTATTGCTTATTTACGCTATTTAATAAAAATTAGATCAGTTCCTTATATTTTGCAACAGCTTCTTCACTTGCAAAGCTTCTAACGGAAAACACAGTGTGACACAGATTTCAGTTCAGGTAATTAAAGACAACCAAAAACCCATCTATAAAGTGCCAGACATAGAGTGACAGTTTGGAGTTAAAGTCAGAAGCTCCACAAAATTTAGGAATAGGGGCTTTAACTTCAGTCTCAAAGTACTCCCCAAAGTTCAGCTCAAACAGGAGAGTATTGCTCTGTGTGCTTCTGCTCAGCCAGAGGAACGGCGCCAGTTACACAACAGCTTCAGTTTACTTTGGTAGCAGCTTTTCAAACACTACATTTAAAATTTTCATTATACAAAACACTTATTTAAATCCTGCCTCTTCTGTGAACATTTAATTCAGCAAGTGTTTATGCCTCCCCTCCTAGAGTTGGGGGTTTTTTCAGTATCAGAGTATTTGCTATTTTCAGGTGAAGGGGAAGAAGGAGGCTATCACTGATCAAAATGAGTCTTACATTCCACAGAGAAAAATACTACTACGGATAAGCCTGTTATTATTAATTTTTCATAAGTCTGCTTTTTTTTGAAACCAAAACTTGGGGTAAGTAAAAATAATGTGGAACAATTATCATTCAAGATCTGATACTGTCCTCTTTGTACCAGCAAATCCATTTTAAATTTTACAATTTTTATCATTTCTAAGCACAGTTCAGCCTCATGTCTAATTACGCAAACAAATACTACTTTCAAGTTTAGAATTCAGCTAATTTGGGCCACAAAAATAATCAGAGGGATGGAACCCCTCTCCTTTGAGGACAGGCTGAGAGTTGGGGTTGTTCAGCCTGGAGAAGAGAAGGCTCCGGGGAGAGCTTATAGCGGCCTTTCAGTACTTGAAGGGGGCTTATAAGAAAGATGGGGACAAACTTTTTAGCGGGGCCTGTTGAGATAGGACTACGGGTAATGGTTTTAAACTAAAAGAGGGTAGATTTAGTCTGGATACAAGAAAGAAATTTTTTACACTGAGGGTGGTGAAACACTGGCACAGGTTGCCCAGAGAGGTGGCGGATGCCCCATCCCTGTAAACATTCCAGGTCAGGTTCGACGGGGCTCCAAGAGGCCTGGTCTAGTTGAAGATGGCCTTTAAACGTCCCTTCTGACCCAGAATATTCTATGATTCTAATGGGTTCGCCTGTTGGTTCTCACTCTCTGCAGTTTTGTAAGAAATCATGAGCCAAATATAGGTAATGCTGTGCTAAGTCACTCTACATACAAGCTTTTGAGAAATCCTCCGGAAGTGTTCATCAGTATTTTTGTTAATTCAGTGCAAGCGTGGCAGTGTAGATGGAAGGTCACCCTCATGTTTTTCACCGAGGGGGAGATGTGACATACACAATCATCTCTACCCTCCCCCTTCTTCTTCTATCAAAATGTTGTTAGATTGTTACTTCTGCTAGCTTTTAAAGAAATTAATTTTTTTTGTGCCTTACGAAGCACGCAGAGACCTTGGATTTTTATTTGTAAATCAGTGCGGTCCTTATTGCAGATTAATCAGATCTTTTTCACAGGTTTTTTGTTTTGCTGAGGGAACGTATTACTAGAGTTGTGTCTCCAACAGATTTTGCTAGAGGAGCTTTAATCCATGTAGCAAAGACCTTTTTTCCTCAACAAGCCCTCTAGGACGTGCATTGCAGGCACACGTTACAGAATCCAAATGAGTCTATACCCCATCCACTACATAAATTTTCACCTGCAGCATACCTGTAATATCAGTTGTATAAAAGACAAAGAAGCGCCATCTGGAATTTTCATTTACAGGAAAACCTGAAGCATATTGCTTCAGCCAGACAAGTATTATTGTTATTATTCATTCTTAAAGATACATTTCTCTCCTATCCCATGCTTCCCCAATCCCCAGAGACTTAACAAAATTCTTAGATTTGAAAAGCCCCAAGGAATACCCAAGAAATCAGGAATGCAACCCCCACCTCCATCTCTTTTCAAAAAAGATGCAACTAAAGGCATGTCTTTTTATAGTAAGCCAACTCTGACACAAGTCAGGGACTAAAAAGAAGGTAAAGAAATCAAAGCTTCTTTGAGAACACTGTTTAACACTACAGTTTTATACGAGTTATTTTAGGCAAAAGTTTATAAACCATCTATTCATCTTCGTAAGCAGAAGCTTCTATGAAGCGTGACATAATTTGTTGCCCACAAAGTATATTAAGCTGGAAATCACACATTACCACATGACCTAGATCCAGTATTAAAAACTGTCCCCAGCAGAAAACAGAGTTCTTGATTCTTGTCTTACTGCATATTATAATTTTCTTCTTTAAAATCATGAGGCAACTGTTTTGAAACACCACCAAGTAACCTGTACTCTAGCCTTACCTATTCAACACCCTCTTGCAAAAACTGAAATCTGCTACTCAACAAAGGTAACAAACCCCAGAACATTCACCTGACTGTGCGGTAGTCGGTAGGCAATGTTTCCAGACTTGGGTTTCAACAGGATCATCCCATTTTGGTCATCACTCACGTGAGACAGCGGTGCCTGCTGACGCTGTTGTATGTACGCCAACATGGGAGCCTTGTTCTGACCAGGTACTGTAACCCCCTGTTCACATTCTGCTTTGTAATGTGAAAGAGGTTTGGTGTTCCCATAGTCTAGCATAGAGCCTTGACTATTCACAGGGTTCTGGTTCAAGCTGTTTTGCTGATGACCCAAAATGTTCACGTGGTAATTGCCTCCAGCTCTCGGTGAGCTTTTATTTCCCATATTAGGCATCATGAGTTTCTGATTGTTGAAGTCCGGCTGGTAAACCGATGGGCTGGTGGGATTTTCCATGGTGTATGGGACAGCCAGTGGACTATGAGAAGGCCCAGACTGTTGCCACGTAGACATCTGATTCGTTTGGTGGACTTGTGAAGCTTGCTGCTGGTTCTGCAACATCTGGTCTCTCTTCTGCTTGGCAGCAATCTGCTGAAGTTGATGAGCAGAAGACATTTCTTTGGCACTTCCTGCGCCCTTCCCAGGTAACAACACATTGGGAAGAGGCCTCTGGACATTTTGAGAGTGGTTTGATGCCTGCATCATGGGTTGATTAGGATTTTCAGTCATTGACTGACTGGAAGGCTGGAACATAGCCTGAGAACTACCAACCGCTGGAGAAGCGGTACTTACAGGTGCAGAAGCAGCACCAATAAATGCTTGACCTGATGAAGTGGATCTCACCTGGGGAGATCCCATCTGTTCCTGTTCAAAGGGTGCTGGGGAAAACTCAGTCTTTATGTTAATATCTTGTGGCAATGGAGTCTGTGCAGCTGAATTTGAAGAATCTGCATCTTTTTTCTCTTCAAAGTCTTCATTAAAGAGATCCTTCATGTCTTCATCGGGCACTGATCTATTAAGCTCCTCAATAAGTTCCTTCCATTCTTGCTCATTAAGATTAAGATCAGGCATCAAATTGTTCTGAGATATAGAACCCCCTGCTCCAGCAATCATACATGGAAGATCGTCTACGGGCTCCTGCTTCAGCTCTTTGTTCAAACTCAGAGGAAATGAGTCATCAGCATCACCACCACCATTCATTTGCAAGCTGGAATCTGGAAGACACTTCTTGCTGATGCCATCTAGCCCCATTGGATGTTTTCCATTAAGTTGTAAGGTATCTCCACTGCCAGATTTCTTGTCAAGATGATGGAGTGGAGACACAGGGGGCAGTCCATTGGAAGAACCACTCACTCCACCAAGACCATCATCACGACGCAGTTTCTTGGACACAGAAAATACATCACCATAGCCATTCTGCTGGTCTCCATTCTGAGGGGAAGCAGCACTGTCAAGCTTTCTTTTCACAGTCTCATGGAGCTGCTGAAAAAAAAAAGGAAGGTTTCAGTTATTTAGTTTTATGTTTCATAGATTAAGATATTTATTTCCTACTAGAACATTGTCTAGCTCCAAATAAAACATTTTAGGAAAAACGGTTAAAAAAAGGTTACATTTTGCTTTGATAAGATTTATTTTATAAGCCAGCACACAAGATTACTTCCTTACTATAACCTCTTAGAGTAAACTTTCAAAACTATGTACTATGTCAAACACAGCCCCCTCCTTCAAACAAAATCAAAAGCTGCCATATAGTTTGCCAGCAACAGAAAGTTGAGAAGTGGCTTCGAACTGGAATATATTATGATTCTTCCTATTCAAAATGAAAAAATATTGGAGAATGTTAAAATTCAAATTTTAGATGAGTACCCTGTGTTTTATTTGGCCCACATACACACAGCATAATTTTTCTTTAAGACTGCCTTATAAAGCACTCACACTTAAATATTTAGAGAAAGAGAAAACCATTTGTCTTGTGATTATAATTTTTGGAGAAGAGCTATGTATATAAATTTTGTACACAATCACATTTTTGGCACTAAAGCAAAACCAGTTTGTCACTAAGCAACCAAGGTTTCACACATGTAAAACGCAATTCAGAGCTCAGTCAATTCTATCACAGCAAAGTAAGTTTATTCCTTTCCTCCTTTCTCCTACAGCATTTGCCAGCTGCTCCTCTCTGCACTATGACCACCAGAGCCCCAACCAGCTCAACAATTGGCTCCTCACAGCTAGTGAATGCACATATTCTTTTTCTTGTAGTGCCACCTAGAAGCAACCAGAGGGTACAGCAACAGTTTTACAACCACAGCCTGAGAGCCTTTGTTCAACTTCTCCTTCCTGGCAGCGTTCTTTCAAATATAAAGTTCTTTCCATTGACCTCAGAAACATCTGAAAAAAAGAATTCACGCACACATCAAAGATGACTATAAACTTTTCCTTCCCTCAGGTGCATTCCGTAAAAAAAGCTGTGCTTTGCTTGTGCTGGGACGCTACCCCAACACAGACAAACCTGTAGGGCAGAGACACTGCTCAAACTGAGCAGTGCGCTTAAGAGGGAGGGAAAGCTCCCATCAGCTCCCCCGACCTGCGAGAGGTGCCTTTGTACATCTCAGCAGGACACATGAGGAGAATCCCCACAAAAAGCCACCCTGCTGAAGCGTGGTTCACTGAACAACAGTCCTCTCAGACGGCAGAAGAGCGGCTCATGAAACAAACCTCAAGACAAGTATGCTTATTTTAATATTACTTGCAGTCTCCACAATGCAGTCCACTAACCCTTGGGGAAAACTGTCTCATCCAAGAACAAACAGGGGAAACCTCAAGATCTCAGTGCTCCAGCAAGAGGGTGTACGTAGAGCCAGCATAAATTATCAGAAGAATTTTACAGCACTTGCCTGGGCAACAGCACTCTTTGATTTAAGGACAGAAGGACTGGTTCACAGTTAATTGTTGTAATTTTTTTTAAACAGTCTACAGTTAGCTGTCTTCAGAAAAAACACTATTTGTTTAACACTTGCATAAGCAGCGGCAAAACCGTATTTTTATCTGAGGGATAGACTGCAGCTTCCCAGGAGACTACGATCTTCTAGATGGTTCATGGAAATAACAGTAGCGTAGCGAGATCAGCAGAAGACCTAGTAGGACGAGGTGAGGTGTACGCTTGGAGAGGAGGCTGGAACTTGAATTCTCTTAATCTGAACATGAGGTCTACAGCTTGGAGTAGCAGATCTAGAGTGAATTTTACAAATACTGACTTGAAAGAATAATTTTTTTTTTTTTTGTAAAGAGGCAAAACAACCGAAAGCAAGGAAGCGTCAACTCAATTGTAACATTTGGCTTTCAGCAAGTTTGCTGTTGTTTACTTAATACTCCAACTGGGAAAACCAAAGCTCAAGGTGGATGAGTAACTTGCCCAAGGTCATATGATGAGTCAATCACTCAGAGTTTGGGAATGGATCCTCCTTAATTCTAAATCACTAGGTAAAAACACACTCCCTGAAAACTGGCACAGAAGTAATAACTGAGTTTTGTACACTGAACATTCTTCTCATAGTTGAAGCAAATTTCTATATTAAAACAGAGAATAGATGCCCATTGGGGCCACTGCTGTAATTATAATTCACACAGACAAGGCAACTAGGATTTTGGCAGCTTTATGGCTACAATTGCACACAGCTCTTCACAGCCTGCAAACCCACCTGGGCTGCCGGACTAATATTCCAGAAGCTAATCTATGCTACGGTATTTGCTATTGTACTACACCATTTGCAACATATGCAACTAACAAGTCTAAGATTAAATCATCCACACTTAGAAGCTACACTTACTGTAGGCTAAAAAAAAAAAAGATATAAACCCCTTATCTCCATCACAGGCTCTTTTCCTCAAATAATAATAATTAAAAAAACAAACAAAAAACCCAAAATAAAGCAGGAGCTTTCATATCTGTATGGGTCTTAATGGTTATAACACTCAGATATCTGATTCTTGGTGATACCTTGATTTCAGTCACTCTAGACAAAGTCCTTCTTTCACCTAAAACTACATTCCTTTATTAAAAAAAAAAAGAAAAGAAAAAAATAACTTTAATAAATTCACTAATGACACAGAATTTGGGGGTGAATGCTTCCAGCCTTGCTTCACCTCAGCTAAATCTAAGATTATTTGAAGATATCCTACCTGTACACGACAGCCAATAGACACATAGGAAAGAAGAAAATCTGCTTATCTTCTATCCGTATCAGAGAAGATTGAACTCAGTTCATAACCAGGACATTTAACTTCTGAGTTTTAGAAGCTATTCACCAACTGCACTTTGACACTAGTTCACTTCCCATGTTAAAAAAAGAGTCAAAAGCATACTTGGGTATTGTGGCAGTAAGTCTACACTCAGATTTATGCTTCTGTAGTTGCCTATCTACTACACCGCCAGCTAATCAGCTTAAAACTAACCTAGTAACAGTGCTCCATTTTCTACTTCCTTTCCTCTCTCAAGAAAATGCAGTGCTATAAAAATTTGTGGGAGCCAGAATTTCTAGGTTCCTTCTCCTCTACCGTTAGAAGTATATCCTGATACCTTCTATTTACTCATGTTTAATTTTGAGTAATAGAATCTGAAGTTCTCACACCAAATACATTCATATAACTGCACTGCAAATAATGCAACTTTGTCTTGTGAAATTCCTTTCTTATATGTAAGTATTACATGCTATCTCAGCTCTTCATTTCCTAAGAGAAAAAGAAATATTGAATTCAGTTCTTTCCCAATTTGTCTGTGTCTATCCAAATAACCTGGTTTTGGGGGAAAAAAAACCAACAAGGAGCACGCGAGACAAGTCAGACTGCAAGTTATCTACATATCAAGCTGCTCCAACAGAGTTCTCAAGGCAAGAAAAACCTGTTCTCTTCTGCCAAAAGTCAAAAAAAAAAGAAACACTGACAAAGTAAAGCATAGCTTGCTATGCACTAAGAAAACCCTTTTAGCTTAATTTTATTGTCCAGTATCATTCTGTAAGGCACAGTGGCCCTCTGGTATGCTGTCCATGGTTTCCTTAGCAGAATCAACCAATTTTATTTGTAACACATGAGCCAATCCTTTCCATTGTCACAAGAATGGACACAGAAATATATTCCCATTTTCTCAGCCTACTCAACTTCCCAACAAAAGATGAACCTCCAAGATCCCTGCTACTTCACTTGGCCTAAAAGTATCACCCTAAAAGCATTTATCCAAAGTATTTAAACCGATATAGGAACAGTGCAAAGAACAGGATGTTCTTTGGCCCAAGACAGGACGGACATATGTATTGTCAAAGAGCCCCTGAAGGGCCACAGGCTGCACCTCCGCCACATCACATCAGAGCTGCGTTTTATTCACGTGAGCAAAACAGAGTCCTCAACATGGTAATAAATACACTTGGCAGGAACACACACACAAGTCAGGCTATAACTGTGAATTCTTCATGTGAGGAACACAAACTGATAAAACCCAGGTGTCATCCATCACAACAAAAGGGGTGTCCAACACAAGCAGCCTCTGATCATGTAATTCCCAGTACATACACGCTGTAATTGACCAGGACACAGAACCATGAAGCTGGAGATGTAGGAATACCCAATCAAATGACAAGGCTTCCATCAGAAAATGGACAGTACACAATTTTTGATAAGCAATATTCAATCTCAAGTCTTCAACCTACCAGTTTTACCACACTGATGCTCAGGCATATTGGGGTCTTACTGCAAGTTGGCAGATTTCATAAAAGCTGTCCACAAACCACCACAGAAACCCACCAAGAAGAAATCAAAAAAAGCTTAAAACTTGGATCTCTACCTTTTCTGTTAGCAATGGCAGAATTCAAAATTTCAGAGTCCAATGCAGTGCTCTCCTACTGCCTTGGTGGGAAAGGGGCATGAAACACTGGTCAAAACAGTGGCACAAAGTTGTGGTGGGGTTTTTTGTTTGTTGGTTGGTGGGGTTTTTATGGTGGTGGGTTTTTTCTTGGGTTTGGGGTTTTTTTGTTGGGTTTTTTTTTTTTTTTTAGGAGAAAAAAGATTATTCCAGGAATCAAAACATCAGTGTGAAACACTCAATACCTGAAGCTAGTCCTAGATAATAATCTGAAACCAATGACATTTCAATGAGTTAGAACTTAACAAGCATGAAGGTCTAGTCCACGTTGTTCGCTTGAAAGCAAGAAATCCTTCACGATGCAGAAATTTTTAAACTGAGGACAGTCAACTAAAGTACTTTTGTAAAAATCCAGTATTTGTTATACTTTGAGTCCTGTAAGTAAAGGTACTTTGAGGTATTTACCTTGAGACAGTAAATAAATATATACATAAAAAATAGGGACCGCATGCCAGTTTCATTTTTTCTGAGAAAATACCTCTTGAACATAGCAGAAACAGAACTTAAAAAAAATCTGGTTCTGATACTGCACCTTTTAGGCTCCATATAAGGTTCTTGCTTAGTTTTTTAAAGCATCTGTTATAGAGATTTTATTTGCAATAAGTTTACCATTTCATTCTCAGAATTAAAATATGCCTACAAGGATTTGTCATGAAATACCAGGAAGAGAAATACAATGCTGGTCATTTTCAAAGAACAAACATAATAAAAATCTAGTTCCAATATGCCTCCTAGCTAGATACCAGCATTCTCACCTAGAAGGGGAAACGAAAGAGAATATATGCAGTCTTCTGCCGTGGAAGCTCTAGCACTGCAGCATGGACAACTTCCCACCAAGCAGAGCTTACAGTAGGTCCTCTGTAGACACAGATTCTCCTCTCCTGCCTGGCCAAGGAGAGGAGGAACAGAGATGACAACCTCTTAAGCTGGAGCAACAATGCAAATATCAGAAATTGTAGCGTATGAACTTTGGATAGAAAACATAACATTTTGACTACACGATATAATAAGAACTCCCCATTTAATGTGCATCTACCCATAGCTTCCGAAGTTGCGCTCCCCCTGCAAGGAAAGGTATTTTATTTATTTGCCATTTATTACCCAATGTGTTCCTGCATTCCACTGTGTTGTCAGAACCAAACTGCTGGACTAATTTTAATTTTGACTTTTACTTTAATTCCAGCAGACTTTTGTATTTGGGTGACTGCCTGCTGGAGTGAAGAAGGGTTGTGGATATGCACATCTATAAATATCCCAACCCTGCATTAGTCACAAGGGGCAGTTTCTGCTACAGGAATTGTTCTGCTGAATCAAAAAAAAATTGCTCTGCCTTCAGCTGCAATGCCGGATCCTCCACCTCACTTGAACTTAAACAGCAGCAGCAGATCAGTCACTCCCAGATCCTTACAATTTAGGAAGCATCACTGCATATCTAACTAATCTAGTAAGGGAAATGTTTCAAACATGCAACAATACCTCACACAGAATTAAAAGGAGACAAAGAAAAACCTGTCTGAGTTGTTGGGCAACAAACTATCAGACTTGTCAGCAAAAACAAACAATGGTGGCAAGCCTACACTGCACTATAGTTATGTATAAGTAATGTGGAAATAATTTGCTATTTTTGTGGTAAAACATAATTTCACAACTTAACACCCCTATACCACAGCTTACACAAAAATGAGGTCTTCTGAACTGTTATAGTGCTAGCCTGAGCTTCGTTAGTGGAATGATGTTAATGCTTGTCAGTACAATCCAAGCAATCTCTTTCCTTTAATGTATTACTTTAAGGGGGTTTTTTTCCAACCAAGAAACATTGTTTTTCTCTCCTTAAACTTTTCTTAAACTTTTTACTTGACGCCTTTGCTTAAGTTAGAACTTACCTATTATTAATGCAAAAACTTCTAAATAAATGCTCCCAAGTAAATGCCAGTCTGCTCTTCAGCTTTAACACAGAGCATTCCCAAGACAGGCCACCAACTAGACCTTCTCTGCCCATTCCAGAAATACTGTTTGTGGTTTTGCCACAGTCCTAGACAAAGCAAGCCATCCACACAACAACTGCTCTCAGGTGTGTGTCGGGGGGAAAGCCATTAAGAAACAGGGAGTAAGTCTCCTTCCGAGAGATCACATCATTAAACAAGGAGTGGAGATGAAAATCTAGATCTTGCCATTCTCATCCACACGCCATGAAACACTTTCTGTTCAGCTCAGTGATACACTACATTACAGTCTACCAGAGAAATACAAGGAAGCCAACCTTTCTACTAGAGAGAATTTAAACAACATTATTAGAATGAACTTTCTCAAATCAGAAACTGTCAAAGAGGGAAAAAAAACGTTCCAGGGGACAAGTCCTGTCTCTTCCCTGGTCCTCAAAAATGTAAGATTAATGCAACAGACAACACATTATCCAAATATTAAGCACTGACTTTGAACATAGTCTTAATAATGTCACCTTAAACAACAGAAAAGTGAAATGTGTTTCAATGTTTTAATTTCCCATTGAATAATGGTCTCAATATTAAAAAAAAAAAAAAAGAGGAAGCTAACAAGTTTTTTATCTTTTTCCTCAAATGAAAGACAGGCCTACATGGTGCACAAATCATCCAAGGTATTTCTGTATCAACACTGTATTCTCTTAGTTCCTGTGGCTCAAATTTTAGAGCTGCTCAGTAAGAAAACAAAGGAAGAATCTACCCCTTACTTCTGCTTGTATGGAAGTTCCATTCATCTTTAAGATCTAAAACAGAGAAAAGACTAACGGAAAAGAAAATATCTGATTTTGGCCACGTGAAAAATCATACAAGACGTTAAGAAGGAAGTGGCTGTGCTATCCTGTTCCCCACGACTGCTCTGGATTTGCAGAAGATGCTCTGCAGCGCAGTATCTCGGAGCGCACACACTGTCCACACTTGCGGCAATGCAGCTTCACGTCCTTCTACCACAAGCCCTCTAATGCTAGATCACAAACCCTTTGCCTTCACAAGAGTTCCTTTCCCTTTCGAGGATCAAAATAAATACTTCATGAACTTTCAACACCAAGCACCAGTTTCCAAGAGAAGATTCAGACGCAGCTTCATGGAAAACTCAGGATCGTCACAGCAGTGATAGCTGATATAATCCCCGCTTCACTGATCTAGCAGCATTCTTTTGAAAGGAACGTGTCCAGGGTATTTTAAAACAAGATAATTTTGGTGCTCACCCAAACTTTATTGAATATTGTAAACCAAACCCATGTCCTTCCCGTACAAAGCACATGCTCGGTCTTGATAACAGCTACCTGATTGCTAGCGGTAAAATACCAACCTAGAGAGGTACCTTTTACACCAAAGGAACGAAATGAGCAGCAGAGGGGTTTTTGTTGTTTTTTTTTTTTCAAAACCTGAATTACTAAGCAAACCAACTTTATACCCTAGTAACGAGGTGATGAATCAGCAGCTGCAATTAAGCTCACAGTCATGTATCCTAGGAAGGAAACAGCAGGCCAGCACGAAGAAGAGTCATTCATACACTAAAACCCTCCTCTGTTGTGTAAATTGGCCGCTGGCAGCAGCTTCCTGTACAAGAAGGGCTTCCCCAGATGTGCAGTGCATCTCAGAACCTCACTGCTGTTGAGAGTCCTCATTATAATGGATGCTAATTAGATCAAATCCACATCCAAAGCAATTTAAAAGAAACAACACCAATGAACTGAAGACATCTTTCTTTTAAAAGATCAATATGAAGACGTGTGGTGGCAGTTTAAGCAACAGGATTTGACATGCTAAAGAGCTCTGTGTGTATACACATTATTAATGGATAGAGCCCCATATGCAAATAACCTTAGAGCCCAGACCGGAAATAAAAAGAAATCCCACCAAGGCTTTAGATGATAAAACACAACTTTGAGCCGTTTATGTTCTGACACAAGTTTACATTGAACATCAGTCTACTAAACAACATCTACCCAGAAAGTTTTACAGAGTCACCGTGAGGAACACATAAGGTTTCCTCTCTTCCTCAAATACCCTTCTTTTAACAACCATCTGAAGTGCTCTAACTGTGTCACAAGTATCAGAGTCTTCAGAGAAGTTAGCAAGTCCCAGATTCTCATATGTGTATCAGCAAGAATAGAAACAATTCAGCTGAATAACATTTTCAGTTCACCCTGTAAATTCTACAAACTGCACACACGCTGCCTAGAGCTAGTTAAATGAAAGATGATATCGAGGTACCCCATGTTTCAATATGTCACATCATGCCCAGTCATATCCAAGCATACAGGAAGCTCTATCATGATTCTGTTTCAAAAACTGTAATTAAATGAGGTCCAAGACAGCAGAGAATCGCATCCTCCTTCCCTTCTAGTCTGATCAAAATCACAGACCATCTTAAAAATATTATTTTGTCTATATATTAATCTAGAAGTGTCTCAGGTTAATCCAGCATCCCCTTCTAAAGACGCTCAGAAGAGTACTGTACCATTTTCATGCAGGCCACCATTTAGAAATAGCTGGTTTTAAGACAGACAGGTATTAAGACTGGCAGCCTTTAAGCGGTTATCCTACTAACCTACATTATTGACACATTACTACATAGCAGTATATTTAAAGGGCTCAGAGTAAGTTAAGCAATAGCTATCTTGATATACAAACAGGGCTGTATGAATATATCCTGACAACCAGAAATGCTAGAGAAGCCAGAGAAACATTAAGATTTTGAGCTAAGCCAGTTTTTAATGGGTGGAGTGGGATTCCCATAGTGTTCACACCCACTGCAGCGAGTGGCAAATAAGCAGCTGCCTTTCCACTGAAATTCTTTCCAATATGCACCAGAGTTAATAGACACGTTATTTGCCTTAAAAAGTCCCTCTCAATAATAAGCATGCCCTTATCGAGTGACTCCACCAAAGCCCGGCAGCCTAAATTAAAGACATAAGCAAGCAAACCAAAAATCCAAACCCACCGCAGTACTAATGCTCCCCTGACAGCTTCTGCGGGGACATTTTAGGTGAATTAGCCAGAAACATCCTCCACAGAACGCTACTCCGAACGGCTGTGCCCGGGCCACCCCCTATCCCCACCTCCACAGGCAGCACGTTTTTACAGACTCTTCCAGCGCACAAAGGTGACAAGAGAGAAAATAAAAGGGCCCTGGATGAGCTGCAGAGTTGCAAGAGCGCGGACACGAATCCCCCGCAAAGCGGCGCCGACCCCAGCCCCCGCACTCCCCCCTCCACGGGCCACCGCACCGGCCGCGGGGGCTCCTTCTCTCGCCGCCCCCCGGCGCCAGCTCCCGCGGGGAGCGCACGGTGCCG
>VZSF01006211.1:249307-296512 GCA_013398295.1 Chionis minor
CGCTCCGCCCCGGCGGCCGCCGCTCTCAGGCACGGGCCGGCCCTGAGCTCCGACTCCCCATTGTTATCCGCGCCGCCGCCATCTTGAAATTGTTTTTCCCCTCAAGAGCAGAGTTGAGAATAAATAGGCGGAGCTTCCTGGGTGGTGGGGTACGTCACGCCGCGTAGCGCGTCACGAGCCTTGAGGGACAGCCTCCCGAACCAATAGGAAGGCGCGGAGGCGTGGGCGGGCAGGGCGGTGCTGCGCGGGCCGCCCTCGGCACCTTTAAATGGCAGCGGCAGCCAGGGGGCGGGGCTACAGCGGAGCAGCCATTCAGGTGCGTCGGGAGGCGGAGCCAGAGGTGATTGACAGGGAGGGGTAGGCCCCGCCTGCAGGAGCAGAGCACCGCCCGGCCCACCTGCCCCTGTGCTGTAAAACCTCCGCTTTGGGGTCAAAACCTCCGCTTTTGGGTCAGAATGTGAGCGCACCTCCCGCCGGCGGAAAAAAGCAGCAGCCCTGCAGCAACGAGCCTGGCTGAGGGGAGAGTATCACCTCCTCGTCAGCACTCCCCCAGACCTGCTCCCTCCACTTCCTCACCAGAAGCGACCAAGACTTAGTCAGTTTTACTAATTAGACAAAGAAAACCAAAACAGGTTTAAGATTCTTTATTGATTAGTTATACATTGTGTGGTTTGTGTTTGTTTTTTTTTTTCCAAGTTGCATCTACAGGTACCTTTATGAAGTGAAATCACAGTCCTTTTTCAGCAAAAAAAAAAAGAAAAAAAAACACCAAAACCCCCTTTTTGAAAGCACGAGGCAAGAGCGGTATTAACTGGGGACCAGTGAGGGTGGCGAGAGCGGTGACAGCCCCACACAGGTAACCACAGGCAGAGGGGAGCACCGCTTTTGAGGAAGGAGGAAGGAAAGAGAGACAGACACAGACAGACAGCCACCCACAGAGCTCTGCCTCAGCTGCAATCAGTGCTCACAGGGATCCCTCCTCAGGCCCAGGAGTCAGCCTGAACAACACATTTTATAGGTCACAGCCCCAAGCTGTGCTAATTCACTACCAGCCAGACCCAGAAAGGCTCAGTCACATCCAACACCACTTCTGGAACACAAGTTGTATCTTTCATCGACTCCAGGAGGAAAAAAAAAAAAACCACACACCTCTTTTTCAGCATTTCTCCTGCCTTGCATTCCAGACCTTGTCTACATCTAGTCCCCCAGGGTTTGTTCTCCAGGTACCACCTCAATCTAACCCCCCCCAGCACGTTCCTGGGGCATCCTTTTCAGAAACACAGACACAAAAGGCCCAAAAAACACCTTCAAGTATTTCCAACAGCTCCAACCTTAGTTCACAGGTTACAAACAAGCAGAGATTCAGTACTTCAAAAACACAGCTACACTTTAAAAGTACAAAAAGCAGATAGCTAGGTTTTTTTTCCTCCACGGCCTTAAAAATAGAGAGTAATTCTGAGGTTAAAGTGAGCCACACAAGCCAGAAAGCAGGATAAAAAGTAACTTTGGAGTTGTCTATCCATTTTGGAAAGTCTTCATTTATTGTAGTGATTATTTAAGAAGCATACACTATGGTATAAAAAAAAAAAAAGCCGTAACATGCAGACAGGAGACCTTTTCAGGAGACTTAGCAGAAGCAAATGTAGATTTACAGTTAGGTTTAATATAACACTATTTAAAAGCCGATAGCAGATCTCAAGTTCGCTTTTGATGCTTTGAAAGAACATGTATGCACATGAACGGTTTGGGAATTTAAGGCAATTTGCATATTAAGATAAAAAAATTTGATTAATAGATTTTTACGTTGTGCTCAAAACATTAGCTGAATCAAAACCATTTACAGATACTTCATCTCAAAGGACTGAGAGTCATAAATAGCAGCTGCTCCTTGATAAAAATACAGTCCTGAGAACAAGCTAGTAGCAATGCTTAAGCTATGACATCTTCCATGTCAGAGTATAAGCTATTTTTGCAATAAGGAGCAGTATTTACCAGGTGTTCAACAGGCAAAGGCATTCTAAACATGCAATAGCTCCCAACAGAAGTCTGAAATTACTTCCAGTATCTTGCTTACAATAGTTTATTTGCACACAATAACAAATCAAATAATAGTTTATTTGATTTGGAAGATCAAGAAATCCTGCTATGCATTCGTGATCACTAATATTTCAAACACAACAACCAAGGGATACAATGTAAGGACAGGCAGCAAAAGGTGTTTTACAAAAAAAACCCCAAAAGAAAAGGTTTTTTAGTAATTGGTTAGATTGTTTGCAAGGTAATTGGAACACTCTTCCCTCCCCAACCCCTGGGAATTATTCCCCACACTATACCTATGCTATGACCAAACAACACTGGAGTGTTTAAATTCAGTGCAAGAAGAGTAATTTCAGGACATTTAATTCCACTCTGAACAAAGGCAAAAGTTTCTCTATATAGACATCCAAACGCCAACATATTTGGTACAGTGTAATGAAGTTACATAGATTTCACCCTCAGAGGTATGCTCTTGTAGTGATCACCTGCATTCCACAAAAAAGTGTTAGAAACAGTATAATATGGTAGACTCAACGCTTTAAAAAAATTTATTCAGCTGGAATTGGAACTCCCTAACATTCACAATATAATTTAGGATGCATTTGTTACATGAAGAGCAGATAAGAGACTTAAACAGTTTCACACACCAGTTAAGATATTCCACATGCTCCTTCCCCACCTACAATACTGACATCTTGGTTGTCTTTTTTTTTTTTTTCCTTTTTCCTTAACAAATACTCAGTTCAACTTGTCTACCTGACTACCTCCCCCATTTCTACAGGAGTAGACATACAGTGATAACAGTGAGAGGATATGGGACACTGTCCTATCCAGTGTTTGGACCCTGGAAAGGAGTAGGCCTAGCTATAAAAATAAGAGTTCAATGATGAGCTGAAAAACGAAGCGCTTCAACTGAGGCAAAGCTGCACTCAGAAAGAACTGTATAGTCACAGCGAAAGGAAAGCATCAGTGGCTGACCAGAGGGGAAAGGGGGAAGCAGTCTAACCCTCCCCCCTCAACGACCCATAATCTTTACAAAGAGTTCAAGAACTAACAAAATCTGTTATCTGCAAGGTCTGCAGGATTAAATGCCACATTAAGGTGACCCACTCCAAATCCTAGATCATTTGTCAACACTTAACAGGGCTTTAAGCCATGCACAGTACACATATTCTATAGACCGACTAACCCCTTCCTTCCACCCTTCTTCCTCTTTCCCCTCCCCACAAAAGAATGAAGTTGATTAAGAGAGTTTCACTACTGGTTTCCCCCCAGTTTTGTTTTCTTTTGAGGGCAGAGGGGCTGTCAAATATATTGACAACTTTGCTTTAAACAATTATCAAATTTTAAGGGATATAAAGACATTGGTGCATTTAGGAATTTACATCTTCGTAAAAAAAACTAGTTATAAAACTGCATTTTTATCACCTAGCACTTTCAAGATTCATTGTTATTTTTCCACTAATTAATATATTAAATTAAGCCAAGGTTTGAGACTGGAAAAGTTCTACCAATGTACTTAAAAACAGAAAAGAATATTTAAAACCAAAAATGAAAAGGTTAGTTATGTTACATTCCAAAATCCACAGCCCATTATATTAAATGCATTCTTTCTACAGGAATGATGTTCTTTAAAACAGATGATTGCAAATATTTTACTGCTAGACACTCCATTACATTGGATAGTGTGACTGGAACCTGTGGATGGTGAAATCTTGAGGTTTGTCCAAGTTTCAATGTAAGGTGTCCAAGGTCCTCTCCCAGAACCATGTTTGGAAAAAAAAAAGTAATAATCACAGATCAAGTTCTTATGACTTTTTTCAATCTTTCCTTGGCTTTCTGTTTCTGGGTGATCTATTCACAGTTTCCTCCTCCTGCAAGAAAGTAATTTGTGTAAACATCAAGGAAGTAAAATCTAAGAATACCCTTAAAAACTGTTGTGAGAAAACCTACAGAGAATAATCTACTTTCGATCCTAAGTCAGGATTTAATTTTTGACAACCTACTGCTACTACTACCCCATCCTTTCTATACACAGCAAACACAAATACTCTTGTTTTCAGTGGCTGTACACTATTTGCTGACAGTACTCAACAGCTTCTGCTGCTGTGAGAATCCCTCCAACTTCAAGCAACACTCCACCCATTTTTAAGTCATCCATTATGTCAGTGAGGAGCACTTGAGGTCACATCCTGACTGCATACAAAGCTCAATAAGCCCTTTGCCTCAAGATGCATTCCACACAGTCCCACTCCTCTCTCAACACAGGGACTACAGCAGTGCCTTTAGCAAGGCGCCCAGCTCTGCTGAAGCTGGCCACAGCAATTCCTGTTCCGCAGGGTGATACGTTTTCCAGAGTTCTGACACTGGGAGGGAGCTTCACATGAGCAAGGTTAACTTTTAACACTTTAATAAGGCCTGTTCTACATGACTTGGGGGGGGGGGGGGAACACACACACACTAGACTTCTCTCAAAGATTAAGCATTCTTACCTCTGATGCAGGTTTCCTATCCTCGTCCTCCTCCTCTTCCTCCTCCTCTTGACTAGCACTTCCTATGTCAGCATCACTTTTCTGCTTCTCTTCTAAGGGAAATGAAAAAACAGAACAACTCATTCTAATTTCAGATTTACCTTCAGTTCACCACTGGCTTTACTCCATGTCTGCCAATCCTCCTGTTTTATTCTATTGAAAACTCAAAGCGTTCAAGATCATCTAGTTTACCTACCTAGCTTTTCCTCATTTGCTTCCTCTTCCTCCTCCTCTTCCTTGTCCCCTTTGTCTTTTTCTTCCTCTTTCTCCTCATCCATCACATCAGGCTGAGGAGCATCAGTCTTTTTGTATTCTGCAGCACTTGGCTGTTTCTAAACAAAATTGTCAAAACCCAGCAATTATTTGTGACATTAAAGCACATTTTGCTACAACTCATTTAAACATTATACTACTTACTGGAGGAAACACATACCTTCCCAGAACAGTAGAAAAGTACAACAAGGAACACCGGCAAAGCCACAGTAAGGATGTAGACTACCCAAAGCCAGGGACGCTCTTCAGCAGCTGCCATCATCTGGCCCACAACACCAGGCTATAAAAGAAAACCAACAAATTTCATCCCATACAGCATGTTAGAGCAGTTAAGTTTAAGCTACAGAATTTTCAAACAGACTTTTTGCAGCTTTGAACATTATCTTTCATACCTCAAAAAATTAAAAGCTAACCTGCACAAGTACTTTTTCCACAGTTTAAATGCTCCTGCTGTTCCAGAGAGAAGCACACAATTAAGCCTTTATTTCTCACCTCAGCAGCACCATCAGCTGCCTTTTTCAGTCCCCATCCATCATTGGCCCAATCATCAGCCACAGCCCTCTCAGTACAGATGATAAAGTTGTCAAAAAAGATGTCAGAAGTCATTGACCATAACTCAAGTCCCACAGCACTGAAGGGAGTCATCTTGAAAGGTTCCAAGTCTTCAAAGAAATCTGGGTTTGGGATCTTCCTAGGTTTCCATATACCCTAGGAAAGACAAAAGACATTCAGCCTCACCTGCTATAATACAATTTTTAGTTTTCAGCCCATTTTGAACCTATCAATCCATTGCATTTAATTACAACGTCTACGGGTGCAACTCGTCAGGTTTCGAGTATCAATTTTCATTTGCACCACAAAGTGAAGCCAAATAAGAAAGCACTTTGAATCTGTCTACTTGAAACACAGTACAACCACGACAGTATTTGTATTCTTAATTACACTTGCTGAATTTAGAGCATTCTGCTTTTTGTAAGAGAAATGCTGCATTGGCCAGCAGCCTAAGCAATGAAAACACCAACCTGATAGTTCACGTTATCAATCATAGGAGGCTTCCATTTGCCTTTGTAGTTTGGATTGTCAATCATTGGTCGCTGCCAGGTACCACAGCCAGGGGCTGTCTCACATTTAGGATTTGCAATCTGAGGTGCCTCCCATTCGCCATCCATATCCTCATCCCTGAAAAGGGAAATTCTGATTTGAAATCCACCCCTTGTCTTTATACAGAATATAACTTAGACAATGTCTGATTTCTGGGAAAATTCAAGTTCCTCCCATAAAATGGAGATACTGAAACTTTGTATAGCATAGGTCTGTAGATAAGGACACCACAGAAGGAATGATGATTTAGAGTAGCTTGGAAGCACAGAAGCTCAACAAAAGCCAGTCCCCGAGCTCAGCCTCCCCTGCTGCCCCTTCCAAGGATGGTACAACCACAAGCTGACCATCCAGGCCCTGTTCAACTTACAATCAGCAGAGCTGAAAAGTGCACAGATGAATGCAAGAAGACGAGACTCCTCAGACCATCTCTGCCTTCTACTTTCGAAGCAAGATAGCATGAATTGACAACTTTGTTAGTAAACAATGAACTAGCTATTATTATACCTGTGAAAGCCAGTACCAAAGCCATGAATTATTTGTTATAATTTGCAACAGGCAGTAAACATACCAATCTTCAGGTTTCTCAGCATCAGGGTCTGCTACATATTCTGGTTCATCATCCAGCCAGCCCTCTGGTTTCACAGCATTTTCATCTGCTATCTTTGCAGGAGCATCCTCATCCCTTGAGAACAGAACATTATGTATTAATACCACACAACATGTAAAAGTTCTTAACCCCAAGGCATGATTCTATAGACTCTGAACGAGCCCACTGATTTAGACAACCAGCCAGCTTCACTCCTGATAGGGTAAGCATGACACCACGATTTCAGAACGGAATTGCCTTGCAGCCTGCTACCTATACCTGTGGATCATGGAACAATCATGACACCAACTGTAAGGTAATACCTACTTGTTTTTTAAAACCAATCTGGAAAGGGCATATTACAGCAGCAACCACTAGGACGTGGGATTTGCAAACACACATTCGAGCTTGAAATTGAGTCTATGGTTCACAAAGAATAGGTTCAAAGGCATAAACTCAGTATCAGTGTGTCTGATTTAGGATGTCAGATATTTCAGTAAGCTTGTAACCATGCGTTACACAAAAAACTACAAACATTACCTTCTGCAGCTCATCTTTTGATCTCATCAAGGATGAAAGCATCAGCTAGTATAGCTGTTTCAGTAAAACTTTTATCTGTGGCCAGCACAGTAACAGGAGCACTTAAACAGCAATTCTCAGAGGACGTGGATCGTGTCTGCCTTTGCCTACCAAACTGCTGCTCAGATGCCTAAACTGATTGTGTTTTGGTTACAAGGGTGAGACTCAAAACCTTCTGTAAGGCATATGAGAAAGACTTTTTGATCAGGACCAAATTATCAGGCTAAGGCCTCTCTCAATTCCATCCCTCCAACAGCTTACCAGTCATCTGGTTTAACAGCATCTGGGTCTGGGATTTTTGGTCTCTCATCCCAGTCCTCAGGCTTCTGGTCATTCGGGTCCTCAATCTCTCGGGGTGGATTCACAGGAGGAGACATATCATTCAGCAAATTCCCACTGTTGACAACCGTTTGATCAACTAGTATTTCAAAACTATTATCAGGATTCAAGACTGTAAGGAAAAAAGGCGACGAAGCCATTACATATACAATACAAAGCACACATCATAAAGCGTTACTCATCCCCACTATACAACTAGAACTCCAGCAATCCAGGCTACAAGCTACCCAGCAACTGTTTTAAAAAACTGTTAAGAACCTTTCTCCTTATGCCAAAGCATAACTAATGATGATGCACCACATCTCACCTTGTGAGAAAGACGATGTATTGCAGGAGTCGTACTTTAAATATGCAAAAAGCACAGAGAACCTCATAGAGTGATTTACTGGTTCCCACAGCAGTTTTTGGCGCAGTTAAGTACTGCTTTAGTAGTAAGAATGTACATTGTCACACTCTACTGAAAAATAAGGCCCCCTGCCACTGCCCTCACAGGATTTTCATCTCACTCCTTTATCCATTGCTGCGTCTCTGATAGGAAAAGCTAGAAAGATCCTCCCAAGTACCCCCTGAAAGATTTTAGTTATAGCTAATATACCAGACAAGACACTGTACTTTTAAGAACCACCAAGTTTCTCCAGTACTCTGAAAGCAGCAAGAAAGAAAACTATCCCTCTAGATCTAAATCCTAGTATACCCTAATTTACTAGTGGGCAGCAATCAAGCAGTTTATCAATGTTGATAATTATTTTGGATATACTTAGCATTTCAAGTTACTCATGACTGCTCTGAAATTCAGCTCTTTAAGTTCAAGGTCTCATGACCTTTCTTACATGAATCAAGACTTCTTGCAAGGAAGAAGTAAGCCTTTGTATAATAAGACCAGTTTTTGCATTCAGAGCTTTCAAGTGGTTTTCAGTTGTATGGTGTGCTGACACAAATATTCAGTTGTTCATTTGGCTCTTTTTATGAGCTTTT
Organism: Chionis minor; assembly: GCA_013398295.1. Taxonomy (NCBI): domain Eukaryota; kingdom Metazoa; phylum Chordata; class Aves; order Charadriiformes; family Chionidae; genus Chionis; species Chionis minor. Next base: position 257,729 of record VZSF01006211.1, read on the forward strand.
GAATCAGGAAACATAGTAGTAGTTATTCAGATGCAGAGTTAACAGTCACTGTACCTAGAGTATAAAGATGGGTCTTCTTATCAGTAAAGTAAGTCTTCAGGTCTGCATCCGGACGCTTTGCGTGCTTCTCCTCGTATTTGCCAGTCTTTGGGTTTTTGTGCCGGAAGATGAAGTGCAATTTATAGTCCTCTCCACATTTGTCAGGGCCAAACATGATTGTATATGGAGTTTTGTCATGGAACTGATCCTTTAAAAACAATGCAAAACTTCATTCCATTATTTTGAAATACAACTTTAGTCACTGCCTGGCATAAGAACTGCCAATTAATTAGAAATTATTCTGCAACTTGGATATCAAGCCAGTGAAGTAGGCACACTAAAGCTTGTATGATGAATATAAGCCTCTAGAAAAAACACCAGAATTACCCCAGCTACTTGATTTTGTACCTTTGGTCTCTACTTCCCAGATGGAAAACAACAGCTATTCAAGTGTTATCAAAAAGTAAGCGACAACCACAATGTTTAAGTGTATCTCTACATTACAACAAAGGATTTTGTTGGGACATATTAGTTGTTTAGCTTCAATAAGTAAATTCTAATTAGAGTAAATTACTTAGGGTCATAATACGGTGCAATTTTAGCTGTCTGTCTAGCTTTACTTAGCAGGAGTGTCTAGATTTGCTGAAGCTTATAGGCTGCAATGGAGTTAATTTTCTTAGCAGTTTTCCTAGCAGCTAGTACAGTACTGTGTTTAGTCTTTTAGTAGAAGAAAAACATTGATAACAGTGATGTTTTGGTAGTATTTTCCCCAAGTCTGGGACTTTTCAGTTCTCCATGTTCTGCCAGCAAACACAGGTGAACAAGAAGCATAAAACCAGGAGATAAGGAGGCTACAACCATCAGCAAGGACTGCAAATCAACAAGGCAAGAGCAGTCAACGACCTGCCTGCCTGAACACAGAAAAAGAATCCAATAAGGTGTTAGAAGACCCCAGACCAAAAGTCACCACTGGACTAAAAGACACATGAACAGCACACAAAGGGCACACGAGGAGCAGCCGTTTAGACCACAAGGGTGTAATTGCCCAGGGACTTCTTTGTTCACAGTCCCTCTCTGGAGGCACCCAGCTAGCTGACCCTGCTGTTGTACCTTTCAGTTAAATTATTTATTTTTATGAAATCCAACACCTGAGACTCTGCAGTGAGAAGCCTAGGCTTAAGCCTGAAGGAGGAAGCTCGCCCAAGAGGAAACGTATGTGAGGAGTTAAAAGGGGCACCCATCAGCTCACTGGAGTCACCTGCTGCAAAGTGACCCTGGTGGTAACCGTCAGACTCAGGGCGGGTGCATGCGAATCCTTGAACAGTGTGTGAATCCTCGGGCAGTGGCTTCTCCTTTAACAGCTTTTAAAAGCTAGCCATATAGAAGTATCAGTTACTGGTACCAACGAATGACTAGCTATTCCAGTGAGTTTCATTCACACACAGAGATAATCAGCATTAAAAGTGAGGCCAAGTTGTATTTAATTTACACACTTATAAACTGGTGTACAGTCTCAAGCTGAGAGCTAACCGGATATAATAATCTCACTATTGAACACTGCATGCAAGGCTATTTGTTCTTGCTAATGTTATCTTAAAATTCAGTGCAACATAACACTGGTTAGACAGATAGGTGTCTTTTTTTTTTTAGTACTTTGAAATCTGTGTTAATAATACAACTCCAACAAGACTGCAGAAGGAAAGGAGAAGGAAGGGTAACAAGTCATAAAAGGTACTTCCTATAAAGTCTAGGAAGATGGCTAAAGAAAACCCACAGGCTACAAAAGCCTGTGCAAGGTGACCCAGCAGTTAAGCTTTGTCTGAATAGGCTAAACCACTTTAGGTAGGTATATGATTGACAGGAGAGAAAATTCTTCTAAATCCGTGGGAGTTGTAGCACGGTCTCTTCCATTGACCACACTTTTAAGACAATGCATTCAAGGGCCATTTATGAAGCAAATGGTTCTATACAGCTGGTGTGTGCAGCTGAATGTGTACGGTTGTATTCAGTCTAACCCGTCAAGACTTTTTTTAATATACCTAGTAACTTACAAGTGGGTTCATCTGTCAAAGGCAAGGCAATAAATGCAAGGTATATTTTTAGTTATTTGCATTAGTCTGTTTTAGAGGATGAAACATGACATCCTCCTTCTGTGCAACAGCATCCTGAGGTTTCTCCTCATACACTGGCTGCTTTCATAAAAGAAATCTCCTCTTTGGTACTCAAACCTAGGGAAATCTGAAGTATTGCAGACTTTTGCAAAGGTTTTGTATTGTTCAGCTACTAGGGAACTCCAGAGAACAGAGGAATTCAGTATTTATCCTCTCCCAACTGAAAGTAGCAGGAAACTGCTGAGTCCAAAGTACTTCAGTGATCGGGCCCTAAATATGCCCCACTGCCTCTACTGAAGAAGTTTCTTTAGGTAGAAGCAAAATGTAAGAGCTTTCTTTCACAGCCAATACTCAAAGTAGCAGAATTACTCACCAGGTTCAATTCAGGGGTTTTTGAAAGCAATTTCACATAGGCCCCACCACATTCTATTCCATTTTGGAAGTTTACTTCATACCTAATTTTAGTTTTGGACAGAGAAGGGGAGAACATGTCATACACGAGGAAAGATTACTTCTGTAATACACAATGACAATTTTCAAATACAAATTAAGAGCGAGACTTTTGTTGTTGTTTGCTTTAAATCATATGCTCAGTAAATATTAAAATACACGCTGTACCCTAAGTACTAAGCAAATATTCACAAACATTTAGGATTTAGAAGACTTAACCTGACAGAAAAGATTAAAGGAATTGAGTGCTAGTCTAGAAGATTATGATCTAGAAGTAGAGAGAAGGAAGGAAAAGCTTTACAATATGTAAGACACTGCAACAGAGATTAAGGCAAGCCAGTTATTTTCCCCACAACTACTACAGCAAACAGACAACTCAATTTGCAGGACTATCAAAGCAACAAAAATCCGATCCTAGGAGAAGCCCCTATATAACCCCTTAGGGTTATAAGCATACAATAGTATATTTAGGGCTGCCAAGGAGTCTGAAAAAGGCAAAACGTCTCTGTCAGGAATAGGCTAAGTATGCTTGATCCTCTCTCAATGCCAGCAGCTAGAGTAGATGACCACTGAGATATATTTTTAGCCTTGTATTTTGAGCCAAAAACTAAACAGTCATGCAAAGCAAAGTGACCAATTCATTACCTTGTGCAAATATGAATTAGCTTACTTTTGTTTAAAACTGATAAAGTAGGTAATAATCCACAATTCATTCACACTGAATGATTTCCACCCCCCGCCCCCGACTTGCTAGTGTAACATACAAGTAGATTCTTCCACATCAGTCATGGCCAAACTGAGCTAGGGAACCTGTTCATCGCCCATGACAGAGGAAGCCAGTCAAAGGAAGGAGGAAACGAGTGCATCTTTACCACTCTGCCCACTCCATCTTGGAAACGGGGCAGTTCACTGCATGAGGAAGCACGCTGACCTACACACAGACCAGCTTGTGTCCAAAAGGACAAGGACTTTCACAGTTAGCAGTACAAGAGCCAGTTGCCTGACCTTGTTACTACAATCAAATCAAGTGAATTTAAGTCCCAAAACAGGTTACCAAGTCTAGTTTTCATTGACTTCTTTCCTTTTCAGGCTTCACAGGGACCCATGCTGTTCCTAACTTCTCAATTCAGGAAGCTGGGCTATTTTACTCTTACTTAACCAGTATAACAACAGGTGACAGCATTTTGTGTCATCTAGACCCCCAGTCAACAAAGCCTCAGTTATGGCATTAACCTCAGCCTGCAATCATGTCACCCTTGAGATAACAGAACATTAAGTTATCCTTTACTTACTGGATAATAAGGGGTTTGGTATCAAACACAAAAGGCTTTGAAAGTTTGGATGAAATTGCATGATGCTTGGCTCGAGTGACCAATACAAGCCCTTTGTCTCCTGGAAGCTTAGTGTCCTTCATGTCTTGGACTTCCCATTTACCTGCAGAGAAATTTACCAAATGTTATCAAAACTTCTTCAAGACAGTCTTTGTTTAGCTCAAATTTGAACAACGTAGCCATCATTCTGTGATACAGCACTATAGGGTACCTTATCAACTTATTAGCATAACAGCTTCACTAAAAATTATTTTAAAATCTCCAAGTGGATATTTTATCTAAATCAGAACTATACTTCACATTGTTAGCCAGGTATATAAACACTCTTCCCATTTTCTTCAGTAAATACAATTTTAACTGGGAAATAGAAATCAAAGACTTGCACCTCTTTGGCAGATATGACAAAACCTATCAGAAACATCTGTCATCCAAAACCTGGGTTGGACTCACCATCGTATTTGGCAATCTCATCATCCGTATCATCTTTTTTGGCTCTGGAAAGGATCCATCTAGAAGACAGACATCCAATGGTTAGAAAATCATACTTTCCCCTGTGACACACAAAAAATCCTGCCCTTAGGATAATGCTTGCTGCGCTACAACTACACCCCAGTCTCGATGCCCTAAGGAGTTATGTCCCCACACCTGCAGAGTTTTCTGCATTTGCCACTTCCCACCCCACCCCTAAAGTATCATCTTCAGTGTCTTCCTCTTGTAAAAATAACATTACTACTCATAATAATTAATATCTCACCATCCTCACATTACCTGAAGTAAAAAGTCAGATCAGGATTAAAACATTACACATGTGTAATATGCCACCCCTTCTTACTAGAACTTAAGGAAATACCAGTTTAGCTCAGCACTTTAACAGCCAGCCTCATATAGTCACTGCTGTAATCATCCCCACTCAGTGCCCTTTCATTCAACACAGGCTCCAGAGAGGATTTCATTGCCTTGCACCAAAATTTTAAACTATTTGCTATACCGAGTCATCCTTCAGATTATACTCACCCATCTAGAGTTCCTTTATCAAAGGACTCCGCAAAATACACCTCACCAGTTGGGACTGGGGCCCTGTAGGTAACCTATTGGAGAAGAGAGGCATTTATGCACCTTTCAAGGCATATTCTCTACTCCAAGAAACACAGGCATATACAGCTCACATTCCCCCTCTACAGTCAAGTACAGCTTATCTAGAAGACCCTTGCAGCATAATCAGAAGTTGCATGAAGATTGCTGCTTGTTCAAAGCCACGGTGCTCTTGCCTGCAACTAAAACTAAAGTATGTATCTACCTGGAAACATTAGCATTAACTCCTGATAATCACATCACAGATTTCAAGGGCTGATCTAATTTTTCAGGAAGAATGTGGGGGGACATGAGAATAGGAATGAAGCAGCTAGGCTTAATTCCAAGCCCTACTCCCAGATAATATCTTTAATAACATCACAACATATTAAGCATTCGCAAAGTAAAGACAACTCTGATCAGACTTACATTAACTACAACACAAGCAGTAATTCAATTTTTAAAAGAAGTTCCATGCCAAACCTTTGGAGTTGGAGGAGGAGTGCTCGTTTCAGGCTTTAACTCTTCTACGTCCTCAACGCCATCGTCCAAGTCATCCTCGATATCAACTACATCATCACCATCATTTTCATCATCATCCATATCATGTGCCTGGACAGCAAGAGTCCCGAGAGCTAGCAGGGTCACACACAGCAGCCATTTCAGCTCCATGATCTGAATAAATAAGACAAGGCAAAGCGGTCAGGCCAGAACTGCATGCAGAGCGAAGCACTGCTTCTCCGTACAAGACCAAGCATCCAGGACAACAGGTGAAGGATCCAATCACACCACGGAAAGAAAAGTGCCATCTTATCTTCTCAGCCCTGTTACTTACTGCATCTGGCTGGTTAAGAGCACTCCAAAAGCTGGAGAAGAATACAACATAAAGCTAAATATTTAATACAAACCAGACATTAACTGAGTGGAATACCACAGGTGCTAGTTCTGTAAATCACAGAATCATCTAGGTCAGCAGAAGTGTCATAGTTTTGCTTGTATGCTGCCGCAGCCCCTAACAGAAGAGCAGACACATGGACACAACACCACAACCTACCTACATGCAAAAGCCTAAACAAAAAACCTATTTCTTGCTTATAAATGACTTAAAATGCGTCCTGAAGAAACTGAGATTTCCATTCCGTTCAGGAACTGAAATGTTATTAACTGGCTCTTTCAAGCATGGAGTAATCTATGAAGTAATGAATCCTCTATCTCCTGTTCATTTTTTTTTTTTTGTCCTTTCAACTGTAGGACACTGGCATTTTCATTCACCAGTCCCCTTCCTGGGGTTTTACTCCTGAATTTCTGCCAACAGCCACTGATAGTACTGGCATATGCCTATAAGCAGTTAGGTACTGAGGCTGATTCAAGAAGAAAATTTCTCACTACTTAACAGTTGATTTGATTCCCCTCTTTCAAGCCCCAATTTAACAGAATAACCAAAGAAGCAAAAGAAGCTTTACAGAATTAAAATATTACACTTTAACTGATTTGTAAGGTGCCTAATGCATTGTCACACCTTAAATATGGTGATCTTGGCAAAACGTAGCTCAAAAGACCCTGTAAGTAAATGACTTTCAATTTTACTTTCTTTCTAGAAAAATACAAGATCACTGCACCTTTAGGTTGATACAGGAGGCAACACTCCTAGTATGCTGCTCAGTTTATCTGCCCCCAAAAAATCCAAAACACAAAAACCACCTGTGCTTTGCTCACCTTTGCTCACTTGAATCGCATTCCAAATTCTTTTTCCAAAAGCAGAGTTGTAAGCAAGACTAACACTTTTTTGAAAGCAAGTGTAAAACCAAACATCCCCTCCTTCCCTTACACTCCTGCCTCAGGCTGTAGCCCTGTAGACTTACAAACATAACTCAAGCAGAGTTAATAGTGGCTCCGGGGGTTTAAGTTCATGCTGGAAAACAAACTTTCAACTTTCCAAAGCATGTTTGGCAACTAGAAGAATTTACTCTTAAAGGCTTAACAACACTATACAATACTCCAAAACCGTGCTGCACACCAGATCTACCATTCTTAGATTATTCTTTAACTTACTTCTAATGACAGAGGAGATGTTTTATAACTACAACAAAACTGTATTTTAAAGACTTGTGCTGAGGTCATGTCCAGTTTGTCACTACAGCAACATGCAACTCCAGCCAGTTTTCTAACAATAGTGATGGCCTTCAGGATTATGGTCTAAACTCATGCTCACAACCCTCCCCCTCACAGTGCAGGCAACTGCATCGAAACACCTCTGAGCCAAAAGGACACTGTTCACAGCACAAACAGATGACAAAAAAACCCCCCACCCACACACAGAACTTCCAAGTGTTGTTACATACAAGCAAGGTTTGTTTGCTTAGTGCATAGTGTACAACCAAATTTGAAAAATTACAGACCTTGTAGCAGCTCGTAGCTCTTATTACTGATGTTGGAATCACAGTACAAAACCAAAGAATGAACATCACCAAGCAAACATCAGTACCCCTGGAAGTTTATGTCCCTCTTGCATAGATAGCACGTTCTCTAAATAAACTCATGCCCACTAGCATAAAAACAGTACAGGAAACAAGAGCCTGAAACTTCATTTGAAAAAGTGATCTTTAGAGCCCTAGATGTGTCCTGTGTGTCTGAAGCAGCTACAGATGAGATGGCACAAGGACACCTTTCCAAGAGAAGTGTTGAATTTTATCTTACCTTACCAACAGGGCCTCACGAAATACATTTTTAGCAGAGCTAAATTCGGGAAGATTTTACGACAAGTTTTATAACTGCTTTCAGATTATATTATACAGATAGAACAACCACTGCATGATTTGCAAAGCGATACGAGGAAGTTTATCTTAAAAATATAGCAAGGTTAAAGATAAGTCAACACTCTCTCTGAAGCGGAAGGAGTTTCTGCATACCTCCTCCCAAGCCTGTGCAAAGGATATTAGTGATTTAGCAGGCAAGAAATCTCACCACTCGCCAACCAGCAATAAACTTTTGGTGAAAGAACTAAATCATCTACTCTAACTTTCATGCTGGTACCAAGTATGTACATAATAATTACCTACTTCGCAATCCCACCCCAACTACAGCCCTTGGGAAATATCTGTTAGCAGCAAACGGACTTTGGTAAATGCCAGCACTTCTGGCTTGGCCAAGTGGCAAAGCTGCACAGCCTCATAGTGCCAGCAAGGTTGGTCCAGAAATTCTTCTGTCAAAGCAGCCTAGTGAAACCAGGCAATTCTGCCAGTGGCCCGTACAGCAGGGTAGAAGCTACGCCACCTTGCACGTCTGCACTCCTGCTGCAGCCACAGGCATCTACCCTGCAGGTCTGTATCCGAATTCGAGGCCTCATCAGCCCCCAGTTCAAGGTAGAAGTACTATCTGTTCACATTCCCAAGCAAGCTTTTTTCCCACTCCCAAAAAAAGAAAGCTAAAAGCATGAACAGAAGCTAATCCAGTTTAATGTTCTTGCCTCTCTATAATCATTGGCAAGCAGCATTCACAAGTTTATACCCGCACAGAAAGCTGTTTAGGACACCTCCTACATATTAAATCAGTCCCAAATTCAGCATAAGCTACCATTCATACACCTTGAGTACAGACTGGTAGCATCTCCTGCAACTGCCAGTTGTCATGCCAAGCTCCTTATTCTGTTAATCTATAACAATATACAAAGTAAGTTATAAAAACTAAAAGACACTATGTTCTCAGAAGAGCAGTTTAAGTGAAACATACATTTTCGAGATTTAAAAAGCTACTTTTATCCATAACAGATGTACTGCTACAGGAGAAAATTTCAACTTCATTTCACACAATCCTCAGGGACACAACACAACATGATTACGCCCTAGTAAATTAGGTTACTCCTAAACAGAAGACAGAAAGGGAGGGGAGAGAGAAGAATCTCAGTTTTACAGAAAGCAGGCATAAACCAATTTTTCAGTGGAGTTTTAAGTTGCTAAAACTACAGGTGTTCTATTAGTCACCTAAAATGTAGTCTAACCTTCAGACGCACAGCCACCTACTCTATTACAATCAGCTTTCTCCCTTGAAGAAGTGTCCAATTTCCAAACAATTATCATTAGCCATTTTTGACTCTGCCTGCACTTCCCTTCTTCAGGTTTAGCTGTATAATGTTTCTGAAGGTTAGGGTATTTCTGATCACATAACCACCAAAAGCCTTTAACAAAGCAACCCTTTCATAACAGGCGAGAGCTTCTGATGTCTCTATTCTACTTCAGCACAACCCTCCTTTTCACCATAACACCACGGCACGTCAGAGACTACCACAACTTCATCTACTTTTTTTTCCCCTAAAGCCTTCAGACACTCACAGACACTGGCACACCACTTGGATCAAAGGGAAAACTACTGCAGTGTAATACTAAAGCAGTAACTAGTTCAGGACTGCCAGGGCTAACAAATCATTTGTTCTAGATCTGCGTGTCCATCTACAGCCAGCTTCTATGCTAGAAAAAAGATAGGTAACATTTATGTACTGTTCACCAACTCCTGATCGTCAAAAGGCCAAAGCATTTTCCCCTGGAATTTACAGGAGCTAAAGCAGAGTGCTGAAGACAGACACCTGGAACAGCCACACTACAAAGACTTCACTTTTTACGAAGTAGAACCAAAACCAAATTCTAACCATTCAGAGACAAGATCAGCTTCCTGCCATACAAACAGCACTCTTAAAGCATAGGGCAAAGCAATCGCTACCTTTGGATCTCAAGGCTTTAAAGGAAGTCGTGCCCCTTAGAGATTTTAATTAGAATTCCCCCTTCACTATGCATAAACAGGAAAGTTCTTCTTAATAATTAGCATGACACTGGAAACAGTTGACCCATGCAGCAGACAGTTGTCATCACTCTAACATACGTGTCCTGTGGAGGGGCAGACAGCAAAAAAGCCCAAGCAAAGGATGCTATCACACTTCCAGAACATACTATTTAGAAAATAACTTTCCTGTCAGGTCAAACAGAGCCTGCAAAACCTGTTTAATCATCTCCTTGGTTACTAATCCGAGTGGTTCATCAAGCTAGTTCTTAACACTGCATATTTCAGAATGTGTAACTACATTGAATTGCTACTGGCTATCTACTTTACTACTGTCCTGGTTTCAGCTGGGATAGAGTTCATTTTCTTCCTAGTAGCTGCCATGTTTCAGATTTAGTATGAGAATAATGTTGATAACACATACTGTTTTAGTTGTTGCTAAGTAATGTTTATATTAAGCAAAGGACTTTTTCAGCTTCCCACAGCTCAGTATATAGATGGGGACGGCCAGGGGGGTGGAATTTGCAATCGCTGCTCGGGACAGGCTGGGCAATCAATCATCAGGCATTGTTCTGTATATTCTTTTACCATTATTATTATTATTTTCTCTCCCATTACTATTCTATTAAACTGACTTTATATGAATCCATGATGTTTTTTTCCCTTTTTCTCTCCTCCCTGTCCTACCAGGCGGGGGGGGAAGGGAAGTAAGTGAACAGCTCCATGGTCCTTGTTACTTTTATCTAAGTAGAATTAACAGTCAGATGAAATGGGTCTTAAATAAGACACTTACAATGAGCTACACCTCAGCAATTTAACTGGAAGAGCATCACTGGTTTCTGTTTCAGCAGCATCTGAAGTGACAGCTGAATTACTTAAATATAGGAAGAGGAAAATTTGCTAGCAAAGTCCGGTGTTGCAAATACTGGATTTCAGTATGGTATTTACAGTGGAAGCACACCAGTAAAAACAAGCACAATATGCCCTCATGCAAGGCAAGAATTATGGAAGAAAAATTTAAAGGCACAAAAGTAAAGACTTCATCACAACACACAAAAAAAAAGCAAGGAGACAAGAACAGAAAGTCTGACACACAGATCCTCATTTTCCCTTTCAAATGACATTTTTATGGTTTCCGAGCAAAGGCTCGGCTACCCTACTTTGTAGTCCACTAGTTTCTTACAGTCAGAACTACTGAACAGCAGAGGAAACCTTTTCTACATCTCACAGTCCCTCCACCTTCCTCATCCTGGTGCCTCTGCGGTGCCAGGGTAACTGTTTACACAGCTTCATGATGAACTAGCAGCTGATTTAAGATGGCTCGAAGTCCTTCTGCCATGTTATTTTAACCCTGAATCAATACCCCAGTCCAATCCAGCAGGCAAAGGCAAAAAGAGTTGTAGCAGGACAAGCAAAAGTACTGCAAGATAAAGTACGTAGCCAAGGATAAAGAAAATTAAGCTGTTGGCAGCAGAGTCAGCTTAATGCCATAGTTTCATGTGCAGTTCTGTCATCCGTGCTTGTCTAAGACAAACCTGTCTTTAGGCAGATTTAGGAGATCGACACTATGGCAAAGCTGAACAACTAACTGTTTGGCCAAGCACTTCAATTTCAGCCAATGGTACATTACCTCATCACCCCTCTGAGAAGGATATAATGATATTACATTCATATACGCAGCAACTTGCATGATGCAAGCAATACTATTTTTTCCCCTTCAATGCTTAGTTTTGCAGCTAGACAACTTTCAGCATTGTGATGATTCTGCTGTTAACATCATAGCTCAATGATCAGCAGACAAGGCGAAACTAAAACTGCTTTGCTCACAACAGGCCAGAGGCAGAAGCTCTGTGTGGGGGTGGTTTGCTACTGCCACAGTCTGGCCGCCCCCCTGCCCCCCCCCCTTTTTTTTTTTTTAAATAATTTATTTTAAAGGAGGGGGTGGTTGGGATACACTGCTACATGAGGTTCGAGGAAAAAGTCTCCTGGGAAGGATTAGCCAAACCTCTCCTGCAGAGCTTCACAGTCCCACGGAAAAAAGCTGCCTTCTGTTTGGGTTGCAAGGAGCACAAAGCAGGCAAGAGATTAGGTGGGAAAGGTGACAACAACAAAGCTTGCTTTTAATAAGCAGCTCAAATATGCCAGTTTCTAAAAATAACTTACAACAGTGCAGATACAGTAAAGGGAGAAAACACCATGTACTGTTTGTCAGCAAAGAGATCATTCCCGCAGAACTGGAAGCCCTTGGAGGGCAAAGGCAGAACTGCAAGGCTTTCTGACCATAAAACAGATTAGCTGCTGGGGAAATTACATCAGGCAGGGGGAGATTTGGAGGTGCCCCAAGATCTTTCAGACCACCAAGCCTAGAAATCAATTCTAGTTTGTCCTGATACAGAACTGATTCCAGCAAGAACAGGCTGCCATTGCAATCACGGCTAGAGGCAGAAAAATGCAAGGCCAGAAAAGGAAGTAAAAGGCAAGGCTAAGTACAAGTCATAGTGTATTCTCAGTAAAGGATTTACTCATTTACTTAGGGGGAAGTGCTGCAGCACATCAAATGAGAGGGCAATCTAACGGAAGTCACAAGCTTTCTTACTGTTTTGCATTAGGCTTCCCTTCCTAGGAGGGCAGTTTATAGCAGGAAGCAGTTTACATCTTACGCTCAGCTTGTGATATTGTCTGTGAATTGTACAAGTATTCCCTTCGTAATTTTTTTTAAACTATAAATACTGAGACTTAACACAAAGTTTAACTCAAAGCTTTTCCTAGTTTTGCTAAGTGCTTTGGATAAGCCCATGTAATATGGCCAAATCAACAGTAAGGAGGTTTTGAGTCATGTCAAGTGCATCAGAGGAAACCTGGAGTAGTGTATTTCGACTTGTATTTAACCAGTATTTTACCGGTATTATCTCTACATTGCTATAGTTCCGCTATCTCCTTGCAATATTTTAGCAGCATCCCAAACCACAATGGGTAAAATGTCCCATAAAAACTACATTGTTAGCTATACTTATTTGACAGCATTAAGTAAGCATACTGCATTTAGAAACACATTACATTCCTAGTGACTAGTTTTCAGCCATCTAACATGCTCTGAATAAGCTCCAGAAAGAGCTTTCCACGATGCTCTGCAGAAAAGCTGCAGTGTTAATTACATTAACACTAATAATAATAAAGTATGGACTTTTACCGTTATTATTACTACATGTCTGCTTCCCTTCACAACCAAACCACCTGCAGTGTTTCTCCTTCTACGGCCTAGAAAGTTCTTAACCACATAACTGCATGTGAAAGTTCACTCTTTAGAATCAGCGCTGAGATGAAAGTGGCAAGCTATGCATGCTTCAATTCAAAGGTGTGGGGGTTTTCTTATTGTGTGCTTTTGTTTTAAAAGCACACAATACAATACTCAGCCAAAAGTGAGAACTAAGGTGTCACATACACTATTTTGAAGACACATAACACAAACTGTATTCGGGCAGTAAAGAAATCAAAGCGTGTGTTTTAAGTCCCCCAAATTCTCAGGCCTTGCTGCTGCAGAGTCTCCTCGACTGTACTTCACCTTTGGCCTCCCTCGCTCTTTGATTACCACATCTTCCCCACCTGTTGGGCCTCCAGTTCTGCGCCCTCATCTCCCCCCTTCCAGAGACTTCCACCTCCCCGCGCACAGCCCGGCTCAGGCCGCACGCCGTGCTCCCCACCCGCCTCCCCTTCCAGCTCTGCGGGCCCTCCTCAAGGGACCTCAAGACTCTTTCCATCCATTAGCGGCCGACATTAGACCAAGCGGCCGGATAAAACCCAACCCCCCAGGCCAGCCAACACTCACCTCCAACCCCGGCCTCCTTCCCCCTCAGAAGCCGCTCCCCGCCGCGAATGGGACAAGGAGCGTCTCATCTGCCCGGCCACCAGCCGCCCCCCAGCCTAAAGGTCCCAGAACTTACCACCAGAAGACCCGNCGCCGCCCCCGGCCTCCCCTCCCCTGCGCGGCCCTCACCTCCGTCACGTGTGCGCGCGCCCAGCGCCGCCGCCGCCGCCCGCCTATCTACCGCTCGCCAGCCCCGCCCCCGGCCCACCTCGCTCCTCCTCTCCCATTGGCGGANCCTACGGGGGCCGAGCGGGCTCCTGCGGCCACCCCGTGCCCGCCCGCAGCCGCCGGGCCTCCCCAGGCGCGGGCGCCCCTCTCGNCGTCTTGACTGGCTGCCATCGCCGCCGCTCAACGAGCCGCCCGCCTCAAAACACGCCCCAACGGCGCTGCCCTTCGTGGAGCGCTGTTATTGGTTGGTGGGGTTGCAGGAAGTGTGGGGTGATTGGCTGGTCCAGGGGAGGCCGTTGAGATGAGGGCGGGGACCCGGCAGACGACCGTCCCGGAGCGCTGCGGTGGTTGACGGGGTGGTGCAGGCAGCGGGCCGCCCGGCGGCAGCGGGCTGAGGCAGCGCCCGGCCTCCGCCTCACGGCCTCCCCCCGCCCAGCCATGGCCCCGGGCACGGCCCCGCGGTCGGGCGGAAGGGCTGAGCACGGCCCTCGGCCCTGACGCGGGAGCCCAGCGGCCGGGCTCGGGCTTGCTTCACCGTGCGGCAGCGGAGGAGCCCTGGGTCTGCCTGTGCAGCTGGAGGTGCCGGCGGGGCTCGCCCGGGAGGTGTGTGCGGGGAGGCCACGGCCTGCGCCAGTGCCTGAGTTACCGTGACATTAAACAGCAAAGTCACCTTTTTGTCCGTCTTCTCATTCCTTAGCTCCTTAGAAAGGGTTTCCAAGTTTTCCTGCCTGGTCAGAAAATTCGGTAGATCTAGTATATTTTGTTTAATTATAAGATGAGGGTTTAAGAAAAACGTAGAAAGAGTCACACGCTCCAATGTGTTCAGAACATGGCAGTGCTGCTCAGGCAGCGGCCTGTTTCAAGGCCTTGTTTAATGGCAGAAGCTTTAAGCTGTGCTGTATTTCCAAAATTAACATCATGTATTTCCAAAATTAACATCATGTGTTTGTGCAGAGGTGAAATACTGTGCGGATGCTCAACGTGCACATCCAAACAAGTACAGGAGCACAGGGAAGTAAGAGAAATGGCTGTTCCTGCTGTAGTGGGAAGGAGAGGCCGGAGGAGGTGGCTGGTTTGCGTGGGACCACGCAAGTACCCGTCAGAGCGAGACGAAGGAGTCCCTGTCTCCCGCTGCGCACGTATGGCAGTGTGGGATGGCAAGAAGGAGGCTTACCCGATCAGGAATATCAGTTGAGCTGCTCCGGCTGACAGCAGTTAAACGGAAAGCTGAATCTGAACTACCCAGCTTAAAGTCAGCTCCTGTGTGGTCTGTGGGCTGCAGCCTGTTCCAGCAGATAGGAGGTATTCTGTAGGAATACCAAATTCCGTACTGCTGGGAGGGGCGAGAAGATGGAAGAAAGAAGAGTTGGGGGTTTTTTTTGTAAATATAAATCTGGTTTGAGTTGATGCAATGAGTCAGCACCATAAGTCTCCCCACAGAGAAAATTCCACTGCGTTAGGACAATGCAAGCAGGGCTCCGGTGCTCAGAAATAAGGCTCAGCATAAATCAAATAGCAAATCCCTGTTTACACTGAAGTTTGGAATCAAACACTCGCGTTTTTCCAGAAAGCCACCAACCTGGCTCCTAAACTTTCCTGTTGACTGAGCTACACCCAGAGACTGAACAGAAGATACAGGCAGGGAAACGGCCACAAACAACAGACAGCGCAGGAGATACCAAGTGCTTTAAATAGGAAACTAAAAACACTACAGAGGAACACTTTAAAGGGTAACAAAGCAGTATAATTTAACAGGTTCCCTCCCCAACGTAGGCAAAATAATTTTTTCCACCAAGTATCTTTCAAGCCCATCTTTTGAAATAGGTTATTAACTCTAACATAACTCTCAGAACAGCAGAATACTGTTGCTGCAATCACACAAGCACCAGGAAGTCAAATATACACACACAAATGCCTGTCACACGTGTCTCCCCTTTCTCTCCCACCCTTTCCCAAAAAAGAAGGCATTCCTTCCTTTTACAGCCTGCTGAATCATGGCATAGGCAGGCAGCCCTGAAGCCTGCTCCTGCCTCTGCTGCTTTGTCATCCAGAGGAACAGAACAGCCTAAGTTCTTTTTTAAAAAGCAGCTGCTAAAAGCATATCGTACGGTGTGATTTTTGAGATGTTTGAACTTAGATAAAAGGAATACAAAATCAACACAAGAGAGATATATAATCCAGAAAGGAAAAAAAAAAGAGAGGGATAAAGGGAACAGAAGAAACATGCACAGAGATTTAACCGCTTTGGCAGCTGAGGAGGTGATATTTTTAGACCAGACTGTGGAGTGCCAGGGCAGGGACGATGAAAGAAAGAGGGAAGGCAGATACCACACGGCAAACATGACATTGTCAAGAAAAACCATTTAGGTGTGTTCAGGCTTTGCCGCAGGAGATTTGCCTCCTCCCGCTGATAAACACTTGGGGAGCGTGCTGTTCTCTGATTTTGGCAGTAAAGTTGTAAAGGCAGAAAACAAGCTGTGTGACGAGACTGGCAGAGCCTGAACACACAGAACTCTAAGGTGAGAGGCAAACCTCAGTTTATAAGTGAACCACAGCTTTGAATAATTGTATTTTTGGGAACTTTTCTTGCCCTGATTGCTACCAGACAGAGAAACCTCCCGCGCTTTCAGCCGGTACTTTCCATTCTTAATTCCCTCTAACCTCGATCTCAGAAGAGTTCCTCCTTCCTTAATTCCTGCAGGGCATTGCCACATCACTAGTGCTGTCCTTGTGTTTCAGGCATTAGTAGTAGATCTTTTCAGACTTATTCTCCTCTGGAAAACTGGCAAGAAGCGAGTGGAAAATCAAACAGGTCGGAGTTGCGGGACATTAGTGACACCACACTGACAGATAGCAGGCAGTCAAGGCAGATGACCAGCGGGAGAACGCTGACTTTTGCTCTTTCAAACTTTGAACTGCGGGAGGGAAGACAAGCTCATATCTCTGTACGGGGCAATGTCCACGTGCCCTGGTACGCTTTTCACGGAAAACACATTTCTTTACAATGACATCTCTGGAGAGCATGCCTGAGAAAAGGGTGGGACTGACGTTGTCAAAACTGTGGGGTCTAAGTGTCTAAAGGAAATAATAAAGTCCTGCCCTTTTCAAAGCTCATAAACGTGAATGTAAGAAGTGTCATAAATTAATTGTAATAAAAGGAGGCAGATTAAGTAGAAAAAAGGGAAAAAGCAACGGAGAACCAGAAGTAGAGCACTAGCAGATGGATGGGAGGAGACGGGGAGGCACAGTACTGAGGTGGAAGAAGATAACCCGTCCATCTGATACCATTCTCACCAGTTAGGAAGTGCCCCTGGGAAAAGGAACCTTACAGAAAACTTCTGGGACCCAGCAGCTCAGAGTTACCCCAGACAAGGCAATAGGTACAAGTTTCGTCTGGACATAAGCTAGGGAAATCCTGATGGTTTCCGTGGGTTGTACGCAGCTTTTGTGGCTCCCTTAGGCATTGCACCACTTTGCTGCCCACCATTTTGTTCCCACCGTGCCCCTTTCCACCAGTTCTTTCCCAGACCAGGTGTAGGTTTGCTTGAGAGTGGCCCTCAAATATCCCCAGAATTGTGTCCTTCCTGAGAATCTCACACTTGAGGCGATTTTATCTGAGCACGGCTGCAACAAAGTGCAACACAAGCCGGACATCAGATGCCTTCTGGTGCGTTGAGGGTTGTGCTGTTATTCCCTCACTAGGGAAGCGCAGATTACTCTTCGGATACAAACACAGCATCTCCCAACCAGCTAATCCCTGCCCACAATAGCAACAGGCTACCACCACCTTAGTGCCCTGAGCGCATCAGCAATGCCCAAAACTTTTTGCAAAGGGCAAAACGCTCGCTCCACACAGCTCGCTGAGAGCCAGGGCACAGAGAAGGGCTGGGAGTGATCTTAGCAACGAAGCCGAAAGAGAGAAGGCTGTGCTGAAACAGAAAGTCTTTCTGCTTTAGCTCACGCATCTCGGATCAGCCGGGACCAATAGTGACTGACAAAAGCTGCTCTCCCCAGCTGCTCCAGGCTCTGTGCTTGTTCCTCTACGACCATGTTATGGTTTGAGAAAACCCGTAACAATTTATTGTCGTTTAGACAATTATTCTCTCACCTGATGACCCCTCCCCACCCAGGAAGGGGAATTGGGAAGAAAACAAGAAAACCCAGGGGTTGAAAGGTAAATAGATTGAGTAGGATAGAACTAGATAATTAACAGTACTAACACAAAAGAACCTGTCTTCATCCCGATACCCGTAGATACTATAGAAGGATTATACTCAGCCATCATCAGAAGGAAGCCGTGCGCTCCCAGCAGTGGACAGTTCATGTCGGACCCTGCGAGCGCTACGGCTTCAGGAAGGAGGGAAGGGCTCAGGGATCCGGCACCGGTGCAAGAAGTCCTCTGGATCGCCGCCATCAAGGGAGAGACATCAAGGGGGAGAGTGAGCAAGGGGGAGCGCAAGCAAAGGGGAGTGCGAGCACAGGGGAACAACAACTTCGCAGCAAACTTTCTAATTTATATTGAATGTGACGTTCGTGGTATGAAATAATCCCGTTGGCCAGCTTAGGTCAAGTGCCCGGGTCTCGCTCCTCCTCATCCCTGCACCTGGCGAGCTCGAAAACACTGAGACCTTGAAACCCACACACCATAGCTGGCTATAAAGTAAATATCTTCACAAATTCAGACAGCAGAGTCTTACACAAATACAGCTTTCCCAGGAGTTAGGAAAGCAATTAGTCCTGTGTCGCTTAAACCAGGACAGACTGGTGTCCGTACAGCAGCACACAACCTCCCGTGTGAGTCGGTACCGCTTGCGTGTGGCCAGCCAGGGGGCTGCCCGGTTCAGGGCTTGTTGTTTGTTTGTTTGGAAGGAGTTGTTTTGCCAAGGAAGCTTTTGTTTGTTTGTTTGTTTTGAAGAACAAAACCCATTTTCAGTTGTCAGTGGTCAAGTTTCCAANTGAATGTGACGTTCGTGGTATGAAATAATCCCGTTGGCCAGCTTAGGTCAAGTGCCCGGGTCTCGCTCCTCCTCATCCCTGCACCTGGCGAGCTCGAAAACACTGAGACCTTGAAACCCACACACCATAGCTGGCTATAAAGTAAATATCTTCACAAATTCAGACAGCAGAGTCTTACACAAATACAGCTTTCCCAGGAGTTAGGAAAGCAATTAGTCCTGTGTCGCTTAAACCAGGACAGACTGGTGTCCGTACAGCAGCACACAACCTCCCGTGTGAGTCGGTACCGCTTGCGTGTGGCCAGCCAGGGGGCTGCCCGGTTCAGGGCTTGTTGTTTGTTTGTTTGGAAGGAGTTGTTTTGCCAAGGAAGCTTTTGTTTGTTTGTTTGTTTTGAAGAACAAAACCCATTTTCAGTTGTCAGTGGTCAAGTTTCCAAATGCCTGAAGTTTTGACAGACTGATTGGGTGCAATTAATGGCAACTGAAATGCCACTAAATTGTAGAATATCACATGGAGAAAGAGGTAAACGGGCTTATTAATTAGGAGAGAGAAGGGCAGGACAATGTCTGGACTGAGCCTATGAAGGAAGGCAGGCAGGAAACCTTTCCTCCCATGCCAACACATGATTGCTCCAGGGCACGGTGAGGCCCCATGGCCAGGACTGCCCAGGCGCCCCCCACCCCTTGGCTTCAGGGGACACGAACACCTCCAGCCCTGCCGAAAGCAGCCAGGCATCTGGGGCCAAATGCAACCCGGGGGTAATGGAGCTGGCTTCAGTACAGGGCTCCCCCAGGCAGCTGCCTGCCTTCCCCACCACGTTCTCTTCTTAAAAAACAGGCAAAAATCATGGCAGAGCAGCTGTATTCCTGGCATGCCATGTAAACGGCACAAGGCCACCTCGCACCTCTGGCCCATCCTAATCCTGACTTGCTGAAGTCAATAAACAGGGAATTAGCAGCACTTAACTTGGTGACCTCTATGGACCTGCCACTCTCCCGCTCGCAACCATCAGCTCCTGGCGCTGAAGAGGCTGGATTGCAGGAGACAAATATTTCAGTCCTTTTGAGGGGTCTTTGTCTGTGCCTGACCAAAACCCTCTCATCACTATCTTCTTTTAAGGAAGACAGAAAGTGAGATGTGGTTGGTACTCTGCCTGGTGGCTTTTGGGCCTTATTTTTTCACACTTCTGTACTGTTTCCACTTAAATCTCACATGTGGTTTCACACTGAGCCCATCTTTGTGTTAGCTGTGTGACACCCTCTGTGTTGCTTCCTCCTTCGTGCTCGTGTGGCTGCGCCGTGGCTGGAGTCGGGCACCTGTCCTGGCTGAAAACAAAGTCAGCAAAAAGACACATGGTTTGATCTCAGCTGGACTATCAGGATTGGCCTTTTTAGGAGTAACACAGATGTAAGCATGCTGGAATGACTTCTGAAACTGAATCTCTAACACCCGACATAATTGCTGGTGAAGGCAGGTTTGTGCTGAAATACCTCACTGTGAATTGGAATGGCTGAGGTGGGACATACGTCCTGTTCACGTGTGCTATTGAGCATCATCTTCCGGTGGATGCCCCAGGTGGAAAACTGAGCTTGGCAACCTCTAAAATCGCCATCAAGAGCTCTGTAAGTCAGTAATGTGCAGGAGGGACTTGCTTCTGAGAAACGACCCTCCAAAGGAAAAACTCGTCCTAGAAACAGCTCCTTCCCTGCCACGCGTGAGATGCGAGGGAGGGCGCGTGCCTGCGGGGAGGGTCACGGCACAGCTGCGCCGCAGCCACCGTGGCTGCAACCGGCCAACAAGGATTTCAAGTGCACTCACTGGATCCCTGTTAACCACCCGGTCATACGTCAGAGCTGCAGGGCAGAGTGACTTTGCACTTTTAGCTCCCCCTCTGAAAACAACAGTAGTGCTGGAGAGTCCCTGCCCAAGGGAATGGTCCGAGCCGAGGGGTGGTCTGTGCCTGTGCTCACCTCAGGAAGGTTTCAACAGACGGAGGGGCAAAGTAACTCGGTGTGTGCTGAGGATTTCTCTCCATTTCTCAGTTAGAACTTGGATTTGTTATTAACTGGGTGAAAATATTTCCCTAGAAATGAAACTTACTTAAGAGCCATTTCCTGCGACCAGCTTCTAACTAAAGTCACAAACCCACCAGAGGCCCTGCAGAAGCCGCACTCACCGGCAGCTCCGGTCCTTGCACCTCCCCTTGGCCTGGCCAGCGGAGCTCCCTCCTGGCTGCCTTGCTAGGACTGGTTTCAAATCCCTGAACCGCACACGGTGTCTGTGTTTCCTTCCACTGCTTGGGGTGTTCCCTGTCCCAGCCGTGCCTGGTGGGAAGGTGACCTGTGCCACCAGAGACGTTCTGCCCCAAGGAGCAGCCAGAAGACCCCGGGCATGTTTGTCCCAGGCTGGGATCCCTCCCTTTGCAGGCAGGACATCGCTTGCTGCGCCCGGGGGCTGCAACGCTCCCAGCTAAAGCACCGCCGATGTGTTCGCTGCCCTACGGCTGCTTGTGCATCCCAGACCCTGGGAAGCATCCCCACCTTCCCGTTCTGATGGGTTTGTTTTCCTGTCTCACATAGCTATTACTCAGAAAAAAGCCCCGATGCACATTTATTTCCCAAAGAAAATAATAACAGGGCTCTCTTGGTAAGGTGCAATCCTCTGTGCTCTCCCTAAGGACAGCAGAGGGGGCTGAAGAAGAGGACTGTAAGCAGGCACAGCGGAGGGAGAGCCTCCTTCTGCTGTTTCTCCCAGGGGAAGGTCCTGCTGAACACCCACTGTTCACATCTACAGCTCCCCACTGCCTTCTGGTGGCAAAAATGTATTAAAATCTCCCTTGCAGCCCGGTCAGCTCTTCGCCAACAACCCCAAAAAGTACAGGCACCTCCGCTGCTCTCTGCTTCTCCAGCTGCCCGGTGTTAGCTGGTTGGGAATAGCGAACGGATTTCCTTCCCTGGTTGCCAGGAGCAAAGCAGCCAGGAGTGAAGGGCTTATAGGATTTGCTGCTGCTTGTATCTGTGATAGTCATCTCCCAGGAAAGTATTAGCTGCTGGGTCCGGAGGTGGTCCCGCGCCTGCCTGGCCTCTGAAGTCCACAGGAACAAAGTGTTTGCTAAGGACTTTGTCACCACTGGAGCGAACGGCTGCCAAGCCGCGCTGCAATCAGGGATGGCAGTGAAGCCGGCATGGATGCAGCAGCAGGACAAAGAGGAGGGTCATGGCCAGCCCCTACTTCCAGCCCACTGCGTGAAGTTGTGTGCGGTGGAGGCAACCTCGGCTGCTCCAACCTGGTGGTCTGCCGGAGGTTTCTGTGGGAATACACTGCATTTTCTTGCATTGCTGTGGCTGACAAAACCGAGATAATGTTACAGTGCTGTATGCATTCCCTCCCTCATTTATATGGTTACAGAGGAAAATTTCCTTTGGTTCAATTTCCTTCTCAGTCTGAACTCTCGCCCGAAAGCTTCTGGTAATGGGCAGAAGGTGTGCACTATGGGGAGGTACTGGAGGTTTCTTTCATGGGAATATCTATGTTTATATTGTGCCTGAGCTGACTGCTCCCAGGAGCTCTCTGAAGTGTAGGGTGAACCTAAGACAGCCTGTGATGTCTACATTGTCTTTGTGGACATCTGAAAATCCTCTGGATGGGAAGCCAAGGCTGTCCACATCACCGGCAAGTGAGAGCTCTGCAGCCCTCCCCGGCGTCAGCCCGAGGGCTCTGCTTTGGAGCTGCTTGTGTGTGACAAAGAGGACACAAGGGACCTGAGGACAGTGTTTCTCCTTGTATTAACACCAAACATTTCTGTCCATCCTGACTCGGACCAAGGCAATGGTAGAGTCTGTCCTCTAGGCTTACCTACCCGCTCTGGGTCTCATTGCCACTGCTGTTTGGTTATGGGTGAACGAAAGGAAACGACGCTTAGTGTTATTTCAGTGATCAAATAATCTTTTTTTAAAGCAGATCTAGGCAAGAGCATTGGAACCAAAGAAAATGTAAGTGAGAATCTGGAATCCACTGCGTTTTCTTCTGGTTCAGAGTAAGGAGGGTGCTTAGTGTGGCCCTGAGGGCATGATGCTCTCTCTGTTCTTTACTGTCCTGAGCTTAGGTTCGTCCCAGTTTTCAGTGAAGCCGGCTGAAAAGCTGGAAATTGTTAAAAAACCCTAAACATGGCTGTTCTAATAATGTTTCCAGGGAAAACAGTGAGTCACGGATTGAAAAGCAGCACTGTGGCTGTGTGTAAGTGCAACAAGCGGTGCAGTATTCTCTGCAGAGTTAGAAGACGCAGAAGCTTTCCAATGTAGAAACCCAAGAGAGTGTGGAGGTGCGGGTTTATTTCAGAACTGGCTGGCTATTAAAAAATCAAACAGAACTTGGGGGATGAGAGGCTTCCTTTGATATATGGGCTGATAAGAAAATGAAGGTAGTCTAGAGTCAGTCACAGAAAATGTCTGCTTGGCACGAGAGTGAAAGGAATGGTGAAGGTTACACAAGTGAAACATGACAACCTTTGCTCTCGTTTTCAAGTCAAATAGCTTAGAGTTAGATCTTATCACTCAAGGCTTGAATTAATCATGGGGTGAGTATTATAACTGAAAGAAATAGATCAAATTATAAAGGCAAGCTGCTACCAAGCTCAATGGAAACTCGAAAGAATGAGGAGGAATTAAGAGATAGATCTGATTAAGACGAGTAAAAATATCAGCTGTGCCTCAGGGAAAGTTGCTGTTCTCAAACACGAATTCCAGAGTCAAAAATAGGGTGCTTTAGTTTTCCATCAAGAAGCCAGGCTAGGTAAGAGCTGGAGCTCTTTAACCCTGCCGAGAGGAAAAGGCTTGGAGCTGAGCTGCCCCCTCATTTGCCTTCTTAGAAATTGTGGATTATAACTATCCAGTGCATATCAGACAAGCTCACTATTTTGGTTTTACATTTCCAGCTCATTCCTTTAATTTATTCTAAACGTTTCTCCCATTAGACTCTCCTTTTTTGCAGGTGTCTGTAAGTGGAACTGGAATCAGTCGCTGCCTTACTTTATAAAAGCACATCATTACCTTCCTTTGTTATTTTGGGATATTTTAATCTAAGAGCTTATCCTGTGAACAGGAACATTTTCAATCCGTCCATCAAGTCAGTGACAAGTGGTTCTTCTTTTGCTCCCGCTGGATAACCCCTATCCAAGCAGACTGAGCTGCAAGCTTTCTGTAATTCTAGATAGACTTTTGTTAGAGGTTGTTTTCTAATACCTTTTTACAAGGCAGCAAAAAGAATCAAAGCGATCCTTCTCCCTTTATGAATATAAAAATGTAGATCTGAGGCAAACTCAGAAAAATCCCCTAATTGTATTTAACATGAAACCTGTTTCTGATTGTTTACTAATTTTTTTAACTGATAACTAAACCAGGGTCTGCTTTACAGCTCTTCATACATTTTTTTATATACATACAAACACATATATGTATATATAAAATCCGTATCTACTTGTATTATATAAATCTATATGTAATAAAAATATACCTAATTAAAAAAAATCTATTTGTACCTATCTGGTTTAAATCCCCTATATTTAGAGTTAAGAAGATCACTGGTACAAGAAATGTTAAATACTGGAAGAGTTGATCATTAGAGGACTTTGGGAGGAATTTGGGCTCATTTTCACTGGAGTAAAAAAAAAACACATTCTGCAGATAGCAGCTGACCGTGTTAATCTATTGTAAATATTGAACCTCTGGAAATTATGGGCGGAGATTTTTCTGTTTGCTTTGGTAATAACCTAAACCTGGGTCCCTGATAAGTCCTGTACCAACAGACTGGATTGTATATTCCTGAATAGCCACATCCTTCTTTGACAGAAGTTAAAAATTGTAGAAACTGGGCGTGTCCTAATAAAACCTCACACAAAAACTTGAGTTAAGGATATCTCTGTCAGGACCTTATTGTCTGCTTCACATCCACCCTGCTATTTATCAGACGAAATACAAGATTTTTCCTTGCAGAATAGTCTTCGGCATTTCTTTATAGAAAAGGTGAGACTGATCCTTAAAGTTAGCACATAATAAATGCCCTTGTTGGCGAGCATCCACGTTCTCCTCCAGATATGCTTTTCCACACGGAGATTCAAGCTGATGTCCTAGGTCTTTTGCCCATCTTCCCTGCTCCAGGTAAGTAGCTCAGAAGGGATTTTGCTTATTTGCTTGGCTGTAGCCAGTCCCAGAAGCTCTCCAGTTGCTTCATCATTTTCACTTCTACTCTTGCCTGCTTTAGAAAGTCTGGCAGACGGGCACTTATATACAGCAAGCAATTACTGGTTTGGTGATGTCAATGAATTAAAATCCTGTTTGGCTCCCTTGGCCCCAGTAATATCCTTATAGCATTGGCTTCTATCAGCAAATGATGAGCAGTCATACAGGTTATTGCTAATTCTCTTTCCGTACCACGTGGCTGAGTGAAAGATCTTTTAAATAGATTCTGAGACACCAGTGCTCCTCTTGGGCAATTGCAGGAATTTGAGACTGAGCTCCCTTAATTCCCTTGCTTGTATAATCTGCCTTTATTTTTAATTTCTAGTGTTGTTATTCCCTCTGCCAAAAGCTTAGTTGTCACACAGATACCAGAGCTCTTTTGTCCTCTCAAAGGGCAAGGCAAATTATTCTTTGGTATTTGCAGAACTATAGCAACAGCCAAAAATTTAAGAGTGGTATTCAGGAGGGGAAGACGAAGACGGTGAGTAACGTGCACAAGCTGTTACATGTAATCACTGAAACTGTACAGGGCAGAGCATCCGTTTGGGATCTCTGCAGGTGCCAAACAGAAGGACTAAATTGCAATCTAAAACTGCGCGGACCAGCGCAAATGTCAGGGCTTTCGAATGCCAAAGACCAAGCTCCTGTGGGCTGTGTTCAAATCTGCTTTGCCATGGATAAAAGCCTACTGGGATCCTGCAGAGGCAGGGGATGAATGCTGGTGACCAGCCCTGGCTTGGGCATTGAGAATTTACTTAATGGAAGTGGCTACTGACAAGACATGCAAAGTTATTAGGCAGCATCCCAGTCCTGTGCCGTGTGGTGCAGTTAGATGAAGGCTGGAAAATGGGTTTCCTTAAGTGTGATGCACGGGGCAGCGGGATCCACATCCCAGTGCTGTCCATCTTGCTTATTGCCGTCACAGGCAGCAATCAAATAGGGCACGTCCACGAGGTTTGTAGGCAAAGTATTGAAAGTGTGACTTGTATCGCTCAGAAAGCAACTTTTCCTTAAAACAAACATTGAGCGCACCTTGCTGGAAGAGGGCAGTGGGATTTTGTCAGGAAACTGGAAGCAGTGGAATACTGCTTGTGTAAGGGCTACAAGAAATCTGCACTTACAGCAGGTTCTCCCTGCCTTTTTCCCCAGCAGAGCTCCAGGGCACCACCAGTACAGCTCTAACCAGGAGCTCAGTAAGTGCTCGGTGTCACTCGGTGAATCCTCTTCTTATCAGAGCACTTAGAGACACCATCCATCCCACCTCCAGGTTTTGGGAGGTGGTCTGCAAAGCAACATCACTTTCATTGCCATTTCAGCCTCCCAGTGGTTAAAAGCACAGGTGTGCCGGCAAGTTTGGCATTTAGCAGTGTTTCTGGTTGTTCTATTCTTTTACACAATTGCATCACGCAACCATTTCACACCCTAAAAATAAACCCAGCTGGTTTTAAAACAATTCCTTTGTCCCAGCCTGGGACTGGTCACCGCTTTGTGACTGCAGAGAGGCATTTTCTCACGTTTTGCAAAAGCTCCCCGTTCTTGATGAGCTGCTTCTCAAAGGCCTCTGGGAAGAGCAAGATTTTCTAAATTAGAGACCCCATCTGTCTGTCTGTCTGTCCTGGCTTCCCATGACACAGCCTGCCTTTGTGGGCCAGCGTCTCCATAGCTGGAGAGGCTCAGAAGCTAGAAGAAGACTGGTGCCAGGATGGGTGCCTGGTCCCAGTGGCACCTCAGGGACTGCTCTGGGCAGCTTTGCAAGCCAGGAGAGGGGACAGAAAGGGAAAGGCTCAGAAGAAGCCTCCACTTCTGCTAGCTTAAATGATGCCCCACAACTTGAGACGCTGGGGGTAGGAGTTATCTGGCCATGTTGGTGGACAGCAGAGCTGGGTCAGCCTTTGTGCAGTGTCTGGCATCCGCATGAGGCTGGAGGAGTCGCGCTCCCGTGGCAGCTCTCCTCAGGGACTGTCCCCAGCCCTGCTCTCCCTGCGGCTGCCACCGCTGCCGAGTACGCCCAGGTCAGCTCGACCTCGGCCAGGCTCCAACAGACAAAGGCTACAAGAAGTAACAGCCAGTAGCCAGAAATGCGTCCACTCCCAGACTTGCGTCTTGGGCCATGCCCTGTGGCTGCTCCCGGCTCCTGGTCCTGTGCCAGCAGGAGGCGCAGCGACCAGCTCTGTTTGGAGATGGGAATAGGGACAGAGCCTGTTTGCATTCCTCTGGGCACAGCTGTTTACGTGACCTGGGCAGCCTCTTCACGCTGCTTACGCTGCACTTGCACCCTCGCAGCTGCAGCACAACGTGTGTACCCCTCGCTGGCAGCATCCCACCCGCTACCCGGGCTCTGCTTCCTGCCAGGTTGCCCCGTCCCCTTGGGCACATTGCTCAGGGCATCTTCTGGGGGCACGAAAGTGAAGGAATTCAAAGAACAGCCCAAACGATGACCCACTCTCATCTGCCTTTGGTTCCTTCCCAAGATGTATTTCAAGTACCTTTTAACACCGCTGACGTCAGAGGAGCTTTACAGAAACATCCATCCGCCTCCTAATGCATCCGGCTGCGCTGCCCCCAGCACCTTCTGCCCTTGCACGAGCTCTTCTGCTGGCCTCGTCCCTCATCTCATGCCAACGGCTGGAGGCTCCCTGGTCTCACCCTCTGTGTTTGTCCAGCTCAGCTGCAGCTTGAGGCGATGGACGGGGTGACACTCTGCAGGACACAGGTCCCACCAGGCGCAGTCCCGCAGAGCCAAGCAAGGAGACCGGAGCAGCTCCAGTGCGAGTGATCGGGACAGGCACAGCCCAGGAGTGGCGATGAGTGACATCTGAGGAAGCCGAGCTCAGGGCCGAGGCCAATGGCCGGACATAGGTGGCCGTGGCAAAAACAGAATACGAGGGCTTGAGGTTAATTGCAACTTCCGACTGCACCAGGGAGCCCCCGCAGCGGTTTTTGGCAGCTCACACATCTCTTCCCAGCAGTGTGGTCCCTGCTTACAGAGCTGGCCTCGAGCGCGGGCAGCCCAGCCTGGATCTCTGTCCACATCACATGCCGCCTCCCGCGGATCTCCCCTCAGACCACCTCCCTTGTCTCCCCAAAATTCCTTCTTTCCCCTGACCCCATGTGGGAGAGGACTTTGGTGTGAAAAGTCACCGTAAAAGCAGAGGGAGCGCTGCCCTCCTGACTGCCCCGTCTCTGCACGCACAACCCTACACAGCAACACCTCCCCAGTTCAGGCAAGTTCCCCCCGCTCTTCCCTGTGCCTGGCAAGCCGAGGATCTCTCCTTCACAGGAGATCTATCAGGAATGCCAGTTTGCCCCCTAAAATGCCTCCTTCGAGCTGCCCTCGCTCAGCCCCTCTCCGATGCTCTGCCCAGCTCTATCTCATAACTGGGCAGGGCTGACCGGAATCCAGCTTTCTGGTCCAAACAAGATAGAAAAGCTGAATAGCTCTGTTTCTTCACCCCTATAATTTGGGGAAAGGGAAGCTGCAGTCCATGACCACTCTTCAGCCTTTGATGTATTCTGATGTGCCCTGTAGCCTTGCAATTTTTTCCCCCACATCATTATAGGGTAATGCTAAGTGTGTGTTAACGTAAGAGCTGCCAGAGATGTTTGAAAGGCTTGTTTGTCCCTCCGCAAAGGGAAATCCTCCCCCTCCCTGCCATATGCACTTATCACGCCAGAGATTCATTCTTCTTCGAGCCAGCCAGAAGTGCAGTTGCCTTTCTGGTGGTGTTCTTTTTTGTTTATTTGCTATTTCTGACATTCTGCTGAAAAGGGAATAGGAAAATTGGCAAAACACATGGAAAGGAGTTTCCTCATATGACAATAACATGAGACAAGGCAGGACAAGAAGGGGATTTCATTTGCCTGGTTTAATATTTTTAACAGATGTTGACCATAAAAGAAGGGCTATTACGCATTTGCATGTATCAGTGCCTTTTGATGGTGGGTTAAGGGGAGAATTTTGGTGCTGCTTTTATACTCATGTGCTCCCCAGTCAGATTTAGCATGATTTAAAAAAAAATTATCCAAATTATCCCTAACTAAATGAGTACCATATACTCATTTATGTAGTTTCCCAAAGCCTCGGCTCTCCATCTTGCTTTTTAGAAAATGGCTTTGAATGTTTTCCCCTTTTTATTTTTAAAGTGAAGCCCTTCACCTTTATGGAGGTGAGGAGCACTGTCAGCAGGAGCACTTGGCCACGGTCCTGCTCCACGCGGTGGCATTCGAGCAGAGGGTTAAAGCAGCTCAGAGAAGATGGGGTTTGCTGTTAGAAATTTGGCGGTAACTAATCATTTGAGAAGATCTTCGTCACCTGTTTGACATGCCACAGATCCGGAAACCTCAGGAATATCTGTCTGAAATCCATCTAGATCAACAGGCTAACGCAGATCTCCAACATACACTGTTTGTACTCCAAGGGATGCTGCGCATAATGCCAGCCTGGATGTTGCTGGCAAAACCAACCACCTGCTGTTTTACTGCCTGAAAGGAGGAGCCTCTGTATAGACACACGTTTTCGGAAGACGTGGTAATTCTTGTCATGCAAAGTTTTTGTGGTCATCGTCAAATGCAGAACCCAGGACACATTTCAAATCTCTCAGGAGATCTGAGCCGGTTTGCACCTTGCTGGGAGCCCTGATGGGAACCGCAGAGCAGAAGTTCCCTGCAGCTGCCCCCACTTCCTGGGAACACGGGGCCAACAGCGGCGGCGGAAGGGATGAAATTGCGAATTGGCCTTTTCTTGCCATGTTTTTAGCCCATCCTCTTACAGCTGCAAAATCCAAGAATTCCAGGAAAATCTCAACACATGTTGGTCTTCGTTAGCAGAAGGCTCCGCAGGCGTGGGAGGTCGGGAAGGCGTCTCGCAGCCCCACCATCCCAGCCCGAGGGAGCTGTTAGTTCAACAGACTGAGGTGCTCAGGGCTGAGCTCTCCTTTGTTCTCTTGAACTAGAAAAACTCTTTTTTTTTTCTCTGTGTGTGTGTTTTTTAATTCTTTTGAACAAAAAAACACCTCTTTTTTTTTCCCCCATGTGGCTGTTATAGAGACACTAACTGTTCCCACAAGCAGTTCCGCAGTCATGGGTTTGGACGTGCTCGGTGGCTGCAGAAGAATTCGAAGGGAAAGGAAGCACAAGCACCAACGAGGTTAGAAAATACTTCCATATTTTTACAGTACGATTGGAAGGACGAGGTGCCTCCATGCTTCACAGCCGAAGGGTAAGTTGCTCAACTGCACAATGTTCCCTCTTCCACTAACAGAAAGCTCTTGGCCCGCTGTAGTCTCATGGAATACAGTTCTAGGGGGATGATACTGGCTGTAACGGTGCTGGTCTCAGTGCTGCTGGCTTCTCCTTGCTCCGCTGCTCCTGGGAATAATAGGTGCTGCAAACTCTGCAGCTCCTTAAAACTCCTCCAGGCCTTTTGTGTTGCTCGTTTTTATTTCCCAAGATTATTTTTAATCGTGATCGGTGTTGCAATCCAGCTCACAGTGCGGCCCTACAGTGGTAATTAGGAGGAATAAAGGATTCATGGCTGCAGGAGGAGGCAACAAAAGCAACCATGGGCAGAGAGAAATGCTTCCAGTGATGACTCAGTGGGAGGCGCGTGGAGTTTGGATCCTGCCAGGTCCGGCTGCCCCGTGGTGCAGGGTGCACTGTTCACACGGTGTCACGTGGAGAGCAGGGTACGCGCCGGGGAATGACAGAGTGGGACAGCGTTTCGTTAGCTCCCGCTCAGCAAAACCATCCCGAGGTGAGCCTGGGACCACAGGACTTGTCTTTGCTTAGGAGGAAATTAGGCCATGTCAGCCTCGGAGGGTAAGGTTTTGCAATACGCTTATTCCAGCGTCATTGCAGGCGGATGATGACAGCAGTGACGCCTTGTGCCCGTCTCTGCACCCCGGCTGCCCCTCCTGCCCCTCTCCTCCTTCAGAGCCCAGGGATGTGGTGGCCGTGCTCGCCCCGCCGCCTGCAAGCAGGTCTCCCTTTGCTCGCAGAGCAGGGGTTTTCTGTCTGATCCACGGCGTGATCCGTATCACCACGCTGCTGCGTAGTCGTCAGGTTGGATGCGAATGGCAGGAAGGTGGCAGAGGCCGGGGAGGTAAGGGGGACCGCGTCTGCCGGCCGGAGCCAGCTGTGGCACCCCCTCCGCAGGGATGCTGGTGGCCACCGTGGTCCGCAGGATGCTGTGGCCGTCCGCCAGGGACAATCCCAACATAGAAGGGCATTTGGTGCTGGGAGGAGGGTACTTGCGTCTGCTCCTCGCAAACACGGAGTCAGAACAGAAAATAAGGCGAGTTCTGACGGTGACAAACAGGGACAAGAAAAACACTGTGCCCTTCAGGAGGTAAAGACAGCTTGAAAAATTATGCCTATGGGGGAGGGAAGAGGAGGGGAGAGACATCTGTGCTTGTTTATTCATTCATGTTTCTACTAGCCTTTATTATATTTAGACTATGCTAGATGATACTAGAAGTATTTTGCATCTAATGATGATCTGGGGAGCAGGAGTGCTCTATCGCAGCCTTTACAGCTCCTCCTGGCCCAGGTTTCCGTACACGTATTTGACACTTTTGATGCAGGTTACGCTGTTTTGTCATCCGGCGGAGGTGTAAGCTCCGATCTTTTTTGTTCGGTTGTTTTGCTTTATATTTTCTTTTGCTAGCGGGTTGTAATCAGACAGGAGCAGAGGGAAATCAAACATCACTAAGCACCACGAGACCTCTGCCCTTTTTGAGCTGACACAGGAAAGTCCTTAATTTATTTGACAGCTAAATGGGAGAAAACAAAACACAGTGTTCCTTGTATTTCTAAACAGTCCCTGGAATGAAAAAGGATCAGTTCTGAGATGAAAGAATTAATCTTACAGCTGCTGCTTGAAAAACGGTGTTGTCTATGTTTGATATTTGGAGAAATATTAAGCTGGGACATGGTTATAGCCTCTGCGGGTGCTCTTACAGAGAGGCAGAAAACCGGAACCAGCTTATTGCTTCTTAGAAAGTCTATCAAGGACATCAGCTATATAATGTAATTTCTGTAAACTGCTTTAATCTGATCTTATTTTCTATAACAGTGATATTTAACGATCACTTTGTCTTAACCCGCTTTCCTTTTTCCCTGGTCCGAAGGAAAAATTCTTCGAATGGAGGGAGAGGAAGGAAACTAAGCCAGCAGTCTCAGCAGCTCGCAGCCCTGCCAGCTTTGCGCTCTTAGACAGGAATTAGCTGAGTGGGTCTCTCCTGATTATGTGAAAACATCATTTTCTTTTTGCTGTATCCTGATGAATTCTGCAGGTTTTCACCCACACAGAACGCTCTCTGGTGTTTACAGTGAGAGTTAATTTGCCTGAGAATTAATCAGAAGCCTTAAATACACAGTTCCCAGCCTTTCCAGTACGAGGGCCGGCTCTGAAACCTGCTCGGTGTCTGACAGCCATTCTGCAGCACCCGTCCCCAAATAAAGTATCGCCGTGCAAGACAGATTGGTACCTTTTATTCTTTATCACACCAGTCTTACCGCTGCAGTAGGTTTTTCACTTGGGGGCTTTATTTGATGCTGTCTGTGTCGTGACCATACGTCGTGCTCTGTGCCCAACACGTGCTATCCCAGGTCTGCGCCCGCAGTGATGTACGTACCACGTCCTGATGCTCAAGTGGTGCAGAACAGCCCAAGTGGGGCTGCGGCTTCTGATGCAACAGCAGCAAGAGGGACGTGCCTCAGCCTTCATTAGGAGCAGTTTTAAACCAGATGCCCCCGGGGGAGTGGATTGCTGGGCTGTTGAGATTTGTGCCCCCATTCAGCTCCCGGTTGCCCTCTCTTATCTCTCATGTATTCATTCTTTGCTGGCTTCCTCATAACTCATTCCTGGAAAAGGGAGGGTGGGAACGGAAATTCTCCATCAGACCTCTCTCCACTCATGCCACATGTGGTAACGGGCAAGCCAGACTCCTCCTGGTTTTAAGCATCACGTACAAATCTTCCCTGTTCAATTAGAGCAAACCTATGCTACCAGCTACCACGGCCCACTGCCACGTCAGCAAGGATTAAACCTGACCAGAGGAGCTGCTGATCAAGAAATCGGATTTTCTAGGATCTGGAAGAGTCAATATGTTGGATCAGATTCATCTGCTGTCTGCCGTGACAGTCCTGGGAGTCCTGGAGCAAGGTAGGGACCATCAGATCCACATGCCCAAGTACTTGTTGGGTCAGCCTACTGCATCTCCGTTGATTTCCTTTCACTTCCATATTTCATCTCTGCTGTTGCACTGGCACTTCCCTGCTTTTCAGGCAGTGGACTGATACCTTGTCTGGGTTTTGAAAAGTATTCAACAAAATGAGTGCCTGGGAAGCCCTTCCTCTGAACTGACCTACCTCCTCAGTTCAGAAATTTCTTGGTAGATCTCCTCTGCAAACATGTAGAATTCCTTTCTTTGAAAAATGGGTTTACAGCAGCTCCTGAGGTTCATGTAGACATTAGCGTACAAAGAGCACAGAAAGCTGGAAGAATGGGCTGCGGTGGGTCACACGGAAGATCTCCCAGCTGTGGTTTCACATTGCATGACAATTTAATTCAGTGTCTGGGTTGCTTATCTGTGGCATCAGTTCCCTCCCTACTGAGCTATCAGGATTTAGAAGGGGAAAAAAATTAAAGATTGAAGGATTAAGAAGGGGAAAAAATTAAAGATTGAAAAGAACTTAAAATGGGCAGTAACAATGTGCATCTGAACTGTGTAAAAACTTCTGTAGAAAACAGATGATCTGTTAATTACGCAAGAGAGAAAGCAGCTATCCGTCAGTGGTACGCGACTGCATACTCCTTGCTTCACTGTTGCACTGTCCTTTTCCTTGTCTGAAACTTCATCTGGGATTTTCATCCAGCTTTCTCTGCTCTGCAGGGGTGCAAGGTTAGGAGGAGACCGCAGAACTTGTGCCCTTACCTCTGCCAAACTCCTGGCCCCACCGTGCCCAGCCAGAGGAGTGACCGCTGCTACTTTTCTCTCTTTTGCCGCAGCCTACTTCTTCCTCCAGGTGATCTATGCCAGGAGGGTGTTTGGCATTTCTCCTCCAAGGACCTCAGGCCCACCTGAATTTGAGAGGATCTTTCGAGCACAGTAAGGAACTCCTCTTACAACATACTCATGGTCTCATGGCTAACGGCGCTGCCCCTCCCCTGCTTTGCCGTTCATTTCTCAGGACTGTAATTCAGCAGTTACCCACCTCCCTCGGGGTTAAGTTAATGGGCTTAAGAGTCAGCATGGAGACTGTGTTGGATCCTGAGTCCTAAACACACCAGCCATTGCTGATAAAAATCACACAGGAATCTCTGCTCAAGTGCAGGGCTGGTAAACACATCGTTGTTTGTGCCTGAGACTTAAGCTGGTTTTAGCCAAGCGGTGTCAAAGCTTCAGGCAGCTTCAGCCCCGCTCTGAACACCGCTCCCTGGGAAGGACAAGCTCCCAGAGACATCTCAGCTGGGGCTGGGACGGGGATAGCCACAATCCAGCACCTCTGCCGTGACTCCTGTGCTAGGGCTGCAGCGGGGAGGGAGGCGGAGAGGGAAGAAGCTTCCACTTTCGCTGTAGCTGAGCACTGAAACAAACCCAACCGGGCAGCAGGAGCAGCGTCCCTTCCACCATCCCCTTCTCTGCTCCTTTGACTCAGCCTCTTCCAGCATCTCTTGGTCCTACTCCTTTGTCTTTGGGGGGACAGGGCACGGCATACAAACGATCCAAACAACTAAGTGCTCCCTCCCGCTCCTGCAAGAAGCCCAAGCTGCTCCGGCCTTATCTGCTTAAGATACACTTCACCCTCAACGCGTCGTCGGCAGCGGCTCTGGGGCTTTTACCACAGGGTTTAAGCTGCAGCACCTGGCAAGGAGCGAGGGGTTGGGGGGGTGGTTCACGGAGCCTTTCTGTGCACAGTCTGACCTGGGCCTCTTTTACTGAATTTCTTGTGCCCTGAAGACACAGTTCCTTCCTCTGTTTAATTCCTATGAATAAAGGTGGGATGGGAGCTGTGGGGAAGGGTGCAAGCCTGCAGGGTTTTATGGTGACCTCAGCTCTAAAAAGCAACAGCCTCCAGCTGCTTGAATCTACTAGGGGAAGCAAAAAAAGGAAGGCGTTCCTCCTTTCCCTTGTTTATGACCTTCCTCTTTCCCGCCAGGGTGAACTCCTCTGAATATTTTCCCATTTTCCTGGCACTTCTGTGGCAGGCTGGACTCTTCTTCCATCAAGGTGAGAACAGCCCATTGCCTGGTTTGTCACTGGATCTGTTTCCCTGAGTGCTGGCTCAGCCCTCGGGTCCTGCGCACCTTCTGAACAATAAATTAGGCAGTGATTCTGTCTCTGACGGGTGGGTAGAGCCAGGGGACATAAAACCTTTATCCCTTCACTTTGGGCTACCCGCTTGGCTCAAAGTAGCTCTAAAAAGCCTTTGGGAATGGTCACTGTGATCTCTCTCAACTGCAGGTCTGGCTGCAGCCTTGGGTCTGCTCTATCTCTTCGCCCGCTACTGTTACTTTATGGGATACAGGGCATCGTCCTCAGAAAGGTAAACGTCTCTGCCAGCCTGGAGTACGCGGTAACCCCTGAAGGTTTGCATTTGGAAACATAATATGCTCCGGGGAAGCTCAGGACACCCTCTGGCTGCTTCGGGGTCCCTGCACGACTCGTGCCAAGCTCTCCCTGGGGCATAACATGGGTGTGGGTACAGGGCTGGGGCCAGAGACACCCATACAGGGCAAGGCTGGAGCTGCCCTCAGCCCTTGTGGGTACACGGGTGCTCCCTTGAGGTGGGAGCAGGGCACAGGACAGTACGAAGGGGACAGGGGACAGCCAAGGGCTGCCTTTCCACCCCCCTTCTCCAGGGAGGAAGGGACTGTTTCCAGGCAAGAGCTCGGTCTCAGCAGGTTCCCTCTCTCCTACCAGGCTCGCCCCGATATACTTTAGCACTGGAGTTCTCTGGATTCTTGTTGTAGCATCAGCCTTGGGCATCTCACATTTCTTCCTCTCTCACTACGTGGGGCTGAATGTCCTCCAGCTTCTCACAGCGTGACCTGCTCCTCTGTCCCTCAGCGGTGTCCTCGCCTTCTAGTCCTGCTCCCTCCTGGCCATGGTTACAGACTGGCTGTACCTAATACAGCACAAACAAGTCCACCCTCACCTGAGTTTTTAAAACCTCCCTCCCCGCTGCCCAGCACCGGCACGAACTGCTGAGCTCTTCAAGAGGTATTTTTCCCCCACGGCACTCTTTGTACCAAGTGCTCCATAACTGGCAGCTCCATCATGCCTGATGCAGAAACAACAGTCCAGAACAAGGAGAATTTTAGGAAAAACAGATGCATAAAAGCAAACTCATCTCAGCCTAAGCTTCCCAGTGAGCAGCCCCAGGGAATCGCTACGTGTTCCCCTTCCTCCAGCAGCTCTGCCTTCAGCCCAGGCACCAAATCCAGGTTCATGCCAGTTTTACAAGGTCCACACCTAAGAAAGGCATTTGTTTGAAACCAGATGTGGGCTCAGGCGTAACAGAAGAGACTAGGGATGAACAGGAGCAGCCACCAACATGTTGTGCGAAAGTCTGTTAGTGCCCTCGTAATGGTTATTAGCCATCGCCTGTGGGCAATATCGTAAATCAGACTGCGCAAACTCATAACGACTACTGCATGCATAACTTTGAATACTGCTGAGTGACAACGTGCACAAATAAAAGCGCCCTGAGCTTGCTGTGCTGGGTGTCTCCTTGTGGGTCTGCAATCAGCAAAGAATAAAAACACAAGTGTTTGAGTGGAAGGCAGCTGCCAAGTTTCCTCACTGTGCAGTGCAACGCAGCCTGCGACCCTACGTCCCGCGGGAGGAGAGCTCCGAGTAGGGAGAAGCTGATTTTCAGAGGTGCCGAGTTGCCGGATTGGGGGCTGAGCCGCTCAGCACCAAACAGTGGTCCCCAAGGGGTGGTTTGGCCGGTGCTCAGGTCCCCCTCCAGGCTTGGCCCGCCTGCGGCTGGAGGGGCTGGATTCCCCCAGGAGCTCAGCGTTCACAACGCTGATGCTTTTGGCTATCGCTCCACTCATATTCTCAACACAGCTCAGAAAACGCCAGCAGTGCTCCGTGCCATCGTCACGGGGGGACTTCACACCAAACCCGGACAGCAAAAATAACTGCATTAACACGCTGCCAGTCTAACCACATTTTAAAGCCTGCTGTCCTCCCCTCCCTTCCCCGGCAGTTTGCATATCTAGACTGTTAGAACAAAAGGCAGGAGGGTTTTGGAAGAAGTGATTAATTTTTCACATTGTTTCATTTCCTTCCCTGCATTTTAAATTGGCTTATCCAGAAAACCCCCCAGTCCATTTCCCTTTCAGGATCTCCTGCCTTGGAGTCATGCTGCCGCATCGAAGTTGGAAAACACTGCAGGGGGAGGCTTAAATCTAAACAAAAATAACTGTATAGCACTTGCTGCTGCAAAGTTTTCAGTGCAGCAGGGCCCCATCCTCACAGGAACCCCCGGGTGTCACCGCAAGATAAACAACAAGAAAATCACTTTTTTTCTAGCAGCTTTGGTAATGCCCTTTGGAAAAGGCTGAGCACCATTTAACCCCAGCTGTGCCTTAGCAAGGCCAGGGAGGAAGAGACATGCCACCTGCCCCCAGTGAGACCTTACTTAGCCTTTACATTAACACGTCCCACCATCTCCTGAAGTTAATTCTCAGTCCTCACCTTTTTACCAGCATAACCAGTCACCTCCCAGAGGGTTAATAGAGAAGGACCAGCCCCAGCTGCCGGTGCAGGTCCTGGCTCTGTGTCAAGACCCTGCTGTCCCAGGTCAGTCCAAGCTGGTGCTCACTGGTTCTGCAGACACAACCTCCATTTTTACCCTGCAAACCAGTTTTCTAACCCCACCGTATCGGCCCGGAGCCACTACCCACCTCAGCCCCGCTCGTCTGGGCTCTGTGCGCGACAGGGCTGCAGGATGACTCAGAGGAGGGAAGTTAATGATTCAGCAGAGGTTGTGGCAAGCCGGCTTCTCCCCGTGGATGCAGAGAAGACCATTAGGATCTTGGTGCAGCACAGCCAGGCCCTGGCCCCGGCTGCCCGCTGTCACCAGCTCTGCCAGGGAAAAGCTGCACGGCACATCGTCCCCTTCGGACAACGGCCGGAGGGGTCCTTTCAGGTGCCTCTAGTAGAAGGAAAGCTCCTCCCCTCCACCCAGGGATGCTGTCATTACTCAACTACTTCATAACTGTCATCAGAGAAGATCGCTTTGCCACCGGACCACGGTTGGGCGCCGCAGTGGATGCTTTCAGGATTTACCCAATTCAAAGCGTGTTGCACCGGCGCGGTGCGAAGCCGCCCGGCTCCCCCGCAGCAGTGACGGAGCCAGGTTCGGCCTGGTGGGGTGCGTGCTGGGACGGGGTCTGCCCCTGCCACCCCAGGGTTACGCGGCTCCGGGGTCTCCATCCAACTGCGGTGAAGACCGTCCAGTGAGTCCCAGTTTAAGGACAAACCCCCCGCCCCGGTACTGCCGCTCGGCTGATGGCAGCGCCACCGCTGCCAGGGCTGCCAGGGCGAGGTTCTTCCCTGCTGCTCCCGTCTCCTCTGCCCCCTCCCCACCTGGCAGCCGGGATGGGGGGCTGCCCCACGCAGCCGCCCCCGCCCGGGGATTTGCGCCCCGGCCCTGGCGAGCCCAGCGGGCTGAGGGAAGAGCCGGGGGGACGGGCGGGACGCGGCCGCGCTGGCAGCAGAGCTGAGACCGGGCTCCCGGCGACAGGGGACCCGCAGACCCCTGAGCCCCCC